>OZ010737.1:72919582-73475091 GCA_963932295.1 Tipula lateralis
CAGGAGGTACTCGATGAAGCTCTTTTGTGGTAGTTTGAGGTTGAATTCCGTGACTGCTCCATTATATTAACCCAACTTCCACCCTCACTTCCTAAGTGTTTTCAGTGTCCCCATTAGAGAACTGTTTTAATTAACTGTCGCCGGTTGTAGCTTAATGATTAAGACACATTTTCATCACGCCGCGGTTTCGAGTTCGATTCTCGCTGTTGACCAAAAAAATTAACATGCACCGGATGACATAAAAAACGATTGTGTGTAAAAACATTCGTTTGACTGACCACCTACAATATGCACCAATACGTATTAATGATTCGAAGTCTCAGTTGAGACGCGGTTAGGACCGTTTACTGTCTTTAAACCATAAATATTTTAATCGACTGACTTCGTTATACAGGGTAGCTGTTTAATTGGCTGAGTGGATAGTACTGTTCAATTGAATGAGAAGAAGCTCCAAGTTCTCGGTAGCACAGTGTTCTTTCTTTGAACGGGCATTTCAGAACCGAGGAGATCCTTATATAGGCCCCAATTTGTTGGGATCTGGGAGCTCTGATTTCTTATAGTTTTATGAACTCTAGGTCAAATATGATATATGCATGTGATGATACAGCAATTCTTCATCATATGCATGCTAGTTATTTATCAACGTGTCAATAGCATAACAGGTTAATGTTAGGTACTAATAGAGAATTCCTTCCTTAATGGCACTATCAAAAGTTGGTTTCTTCCCTCTGTTAGCCACTTGGATGTTTTCAGCAACTAGATATCCAAAAATATACTTATTCCTTGTATTTGTATCACTGCTGCCCCATACTGTGTGGTGTGTGCCCCATACCACGGTGTGGTGGTGATGTGCATCACATCTGACGATAAAGCTTAGTCTTTTATCTTTCCAGTGGAATCTAACACGTTTAATAACCGTGTAGGTCAATTTTGGAGTTCAGGAAGAAAGTACAAGCTATTACCGCCTCACACTTTCTTCTCTCCTGGAATCTCTGAACAGTAAACGTGCGAACTACTAGTGTAGTCGCTATCGGGTTAGTAAAGGGTGGTTATGTTTTAAGGGCCGATGTTGATTGCCGATGGGCCGATTTTTATTATGATAATATGGTATGGTTCAATTATGTATGGAACAAAATATCGGCCAAATGGCCGCCGCGACCTCGGCGGCACACCTCCACCCGATGGTCCAAATTTTCGATTACGCTTAGGCATAATTGAGGTTCTATGCCGTTAATGTGCCGAATCTCATCCTGTAGCTCTTGAATTGTTGCTGGCTTATCGACCTACACCTTTTCTTTCAAATAACCCCCCAAAAAAAGTCCAATGGTGTCAAATTACATGATCTTGGCGGCCTAATGACATCGCCACCACGTGAGGATAACACGGCCATTGAATTTGTCGCGCAAAAGAGCCATTGTTTCGTTACCTGTGTGACAAGCGGCACCGTCCTGTTGAAACCACATATCGTCCACATCCATATCTTCCAATTCGGGTCATAAAAAGTTCGTTATCATCTCACGATAGCGAACACCATTCACAGTAACTGCCTGACCGGCCTCATTTTGGAAAAAATACGGCCCATAAACCGCACCCATAAACAATCACTCTTGGATTATGATTCGCCCACATGCGGCAATTCTGCTTATTGACGAATCCACTGAGGTGAAAATGTACCTCAGCACTGAATGAAGATGATTTTCTTCGAAAATTGATCATCCACTGTTGCCATTTCTTGCCCCCATTCTGACCATTGACGACGTTTAGAATGGTTAACAGGCTTTAGTTTTTGAGTCAATTGCACCTTATAAACGTGTAAATGCAAGTGTTTATGCATACTGTTCAACAACGACGAGCGTGAGTGGATCAATTGTTGGGCACGACGACGAGTTGAGGTGGACGGCTCTTTAGCCACACTATCGCGAACAGCAGCAATATTTTCTGCAGTCTGAGCTGCACAAGCATGCGCTGGTGTTTTCAAATCTCCTACAGACCCGGTTGGCTCAAATTTTGGGATATTTTTGTCCCGATTCCATCACTACGTCAGCTCGAACGGATCCGCATTGGGGATTGCGCTCTTACCACACCTTAGATACGAATCCACAATCCCAGTATCGTAATGTACTTCAACCTTAATCGTTAGTTGGCAGATCATCTTCATTTCTGTAAGCTGATTACGAATTCAAAACAAACGCTTAGATTTTTAACTTGAGTTACAGTTAACTACTATCTTTCAGCACATTTCACAAACCCATTTGTATTATGTTGTTTTATGGTGCGAGGTCATATACGCATATCACATAATTAATGTAACTAAGGTATATTGTATACTCTAAGACGTTTATCCAATTCTAACAAAGATATAAATCAAAATAAATTAAATCTTTTACTACAAAGTTTTCCAGAAATAATTCTACCATACACCACAACACAACTTGATTAGAATTCTTAACAAACCGGAGACACACTATAAGACATAACTATATACAGAAAGTATTCCCACATCTAACATACATATATAACATCAACTGTACAATATCCAAAATGGTGTTCGCCAAAAGTGTCAATTTGTCGTCTAAAGCATAATCGACGACTTTATCCAAATCGAATCATTCCCGAATAAGCCCATTCGATCGGATTAAGTTCGCCTACTCTACTAACCGCAACGTGCGTGCGATATCAGATTTAGTTAACGTTTACAAGTCAGTTTAAGCAACATAATTAATCATACATTACGAAACATTTATTGCATTCGGTAAGTATAGTTTTACGACCACATGAGTAATAAGAAACTTATTGTAGTCAAGATCATTTGATGACCTCAGTTTTCAAATTTTATTTCCATTTTGTGATTTGCAATTTGATTGAATTGATAAAAAGTTTCAGTTTTACAACAAAAGTGTATAAAATAGTTTTGTGGTTTTTATATTGTTCGGGGAAATATATGCGAGTGTGTGTGTACAGTACGTTTACTTTTTAATGGTATGTACTTTGGTTGCAAGTATAAGAAAGTTTGTTAAATGTTATAATATGTATCACCTACTTTTTTCGAAGCGAGGGTAACCCTCATTGGCGCAGTGCCGGATTCTTACCGATAAAAGACCACGCTCTACTGCTCCACATGACGGGGATCGCAAAATTTGCATAACTTAAGGCGTATGATGTTCCAGTTTTCTAATTAGTGTTTTCCCCCTTTCAATTGATGTTGTTTGCTTCATGTTGTGTTTTCAGCTTTTGGCGTAATATCGTCATTATCATGGTATTAATGGTGTTCCAATTTCGCTCCTCTGATATCATCTTAGGTATAATAATTATGTTCCGTTGTCGCAGCTGCTCTACTTTTTTCTTAGGATATAGGAATTGCGTTAGGTGGAAGTTGAGTTCACCCACCCTTTAACTCCAGAAATCAGCTGTCTTGTCTACGACGCAAAGTTTGCGTTCTGCCATCTTTTCTGCCATTGTCTCATCATTTCTTCTTTGGCACCTACCCTAGGAGTTCCTCTGAGTACTGTGACTCTGTGTTTAGCTATTAACCTAATAGGTGGCATGCTTTTATGAAGGCTGCCTCTTTCGAGACAGTCCTATATAAGCACTGCATACCCGGAGTGCAATAGTTCGTTGAACGCTCTCCAGTTGATCACGGGCCTTTGCTATATCAAATGCTCGAATCCATAAGAGTACCCATACAATATGATTGATGTGGCTACGGAGGAGAGCTATTTCCTCTTATTTGCGCTCGGTCCGCCAGTGCTGGCCATTATTCAAATAAGGCCAGTTGTTCTATTCGCCTTTCCCACCGTTTGTCTAATTTGCTCTTGAAAGCTTTGTCGATGGTCCAGCCACACCCTCAAGTACTTAATTTTTGCTGTTTGTTCTATTCTTATTCCTCATATGCTAAATTCCATAGGCGAAAGTATCCTCCTATTTGGAGATAACTTCAACCGCGGCCCCTTCTCGCTCTACAAGTTGATGTTGTTCATATCTCGCCGATGCAATAAGTGTCAGATCATCGGCATATCTCAATAGCTTGGAGTCTTCGGGCCATCATAAGGGCCTTGCGATCCACGACTCGTTACCTTTATCTGAGTAGCTACGACCGCTGATTCTACAATGATTCCTTGTTTTCCCAGATAGTTCTGAACAACTTTTCTATACAATAGAACATCCCGCTCGAAAACAGAACTGGTTCTCTGCAAGTCCACACGCTCTGTTGAATTTGTCTAATTATCTGAAGCGCCGTATAGGTGTTCATGTAGTTTCCCGAAGGTATTCAACAAGTGGTTTATATGACACACTATCCAGTTTCTCCTTTTTTTAAGTAAAACAATTCTAGCTATCTTCCAGATGCGTGGAAATTCTTCAGTTTTAAAAGATTGATTTATAACATCCAAAATTCTTTTTAGGTGGACATCAGATGAGTTTCTCTTCATGTTTTACTTCCTTCACGCAGTCTCTAGTTCTTCCCTAGTTAATGGTAAAAATTCATTCGACATTGACTTATAGTTCGCTCACTCGTGAAGCGTGAAAAGTTCATTAACTATGGTGGAGACAGTTTCTGCAGCAATGGTGGGCATCATTCTGCCAAATTATTTGGTTACAATTTTATATACATCTCTCCGTGGATCTCTCTTCTACCCTGCTGCAGAGCTTTTGCCAGTATTTCTTCTTTGATTTCAGTATAGCCGCGTCCTCATCTTGTTCCTCGCAAATACCAGCTCCTGTTGGATAGATATATCCATTTAACTTTACCATAAGTAATAAGAGATCCAAGATACTTGAACCTTATCAAACGTGTGATTGCCATTACTGAAATAAATTGCGTCTTGGTTCCTAAAACCAGAGATTAAATATTTGGGTTTGGACTCGCTGGTTTTTAAACCAACGCAAGCTGAATATACTGTTTTACTGGATCAAGGATCTCTTTCACTCTTTTGCCACTTAATCTAATCACACAGATACCATCTGCATATGCATTCGATGTGATTGTCGGAATAAGAGGTGATTCACTTCTACGAAGGATTTATTGCAACAAGAGATTATAAAGTTTCGGGGGCAGCACACCTTCTTGACACAGGATTGTTTTTGTTTTTTTATATTTTATACTATGCAATCTTTTTTGGGGCTCAAGGCTCTCCCAGCTCTTTCGCGGTTCGCTTATTTACGTCCAACTTGATGCCTGAATGGCCAAATCGAAGGCGTACGTAGAACCATATGCGCATTACATAGCTCCATGCCAGCCTATAGTACTGACATGGAAGATGGGTCGGCCCATGAGTTCTGCACTCCAATAGGAGGTCATTGATGTGTTCATTCAGACCACCGATCGTTATCAGATGGTGAAAAATCCTTTTTCGGGATTCGAACCCGATACTTCCCGCTCCAACTGCCACAGTTTTAACTACTGAGCCACATGGGCGGTAGCCATAGGTATTTGACATTGCTATCAATTTGAAAAATGTTAAGACATGCTTCACGATCTCTTACGATTGTATATAAGTGTATTTTTGAGCTCGCTCCTATTAGGAACACTAAAATTAGGTTAAATTAAAATCGACAACATTGAGTTGATTGTATTGATCTAGAGCTTTTGATATTCGAAAGGTAAGCTTTGTGGAACTATTTTTTCGACCTTATTCGATTAGGAGGATGAAACAATGTTATGTTTGAGCAATAGAAACCTAGCCACGTTATGTAAAAATTTTAAAAAGTTGACATGTGATATTTATCGTGGTATCAAAGTCATAAATCACCATGGGTAGAACCACTTTTATATGGTGGAGAAAATCAGAAGTGAAGGTCTCACGTGAAGAAAGATATATGGATAAGTTTTCTTATACTAAGGGAAGCAGCTCAAAAATCGAACCACGTATTTTCGAACTGGCCGTATATGTCACTAGTGCCAGTTATTTTGGTTATTAGTTCCCTAGTATAGATTAAGGTATAACTTTTTTGAGCTCATAAAAGCTTCTAATTCTGGAAAAAATATGCATCCGTTATATGTTGATGGTCTGAGTCAACTTCATAACTTAACCCAGGGCTAGCTCATAATTTTGAGCTAAACAATTTAAATTTTTGTGAAGTGTCTGGGGCCAGCTCAACACGTGTTAATTTCTATTTATTTCACGACTTCACGATCAAATAAAATTCGGTGTGTTCCAACAATGTGCTTGTATGTCTGTTTCTATCTTTGCAATCTGTTTTGGGGCTCAAGCCTCCTCCAGCGTTTTCGCGGTTAGTTTATTTACGTTATACTATATAGCAAGCTTTAACTACTGCGCCGTTTGGTTGGTACCCATCAATGTTCTACTTTATATCATACACTCGATATTTCTTATGAATATGAAATCTCTAATACGCCCACCTATAGGCTCTGGCTTTACTTCAAAGCACTAAAATTTCAGAACATCTTCATGATATACAAACCATGACTACCCTGTGGGAAAGTTCATCCTGCTATCCTCGCGCACAATCAAAAGTAATGAAAAAATAATCAAAAGTCACCTCTTTTGGGCTGGCTATCACTCCGTATAATAATAGTTCAGAGGTTGTCATTAAGTCGGTAGAGCTTTTCGCACTAATCGTATACCTAAAACGAAACAAATAAAGTAGAAAGCGTACCGATTGGTAAAACATGCACGAGGTTACTTGCAATGATCCGATTTCACATTGGCTTCGTATCCGGTGTGTTGAAATATATTGGAGCTTATTGTAACATCTAGAGACTTCTGTTTCACTGTTCGTAACGGCTCTCCCATCGATTTCGAGGTGCACTTATTTATATAGCCATTATATAGCCAAATCTAGGACGTACGGCTGGTATAGGTCCGATTTACGTAGAAGCATCCTGCACATTGTATACCTCCCTGCCAGCCAACGGTACTGACATGGAAGATGGGTTTGCTCATGAATTCTGCACTCCAATAGGTCAAAAATGTGTTCATTCACTCTACGGATCGTAATCAGATAGTGCAAAATCCCTTTTGCATCCTGTCCCTATCGATATTCAAACCCGGTGCAATTTGGTCTATAGAAATGTTCAGATTTTTCAAAAACATAGCCGTTACCAATTCACGCTTTTTAAGTTTATCACTTTATCATATTATATTTAAGTTGCGTTTGTTTATGTTTCGGCAATTTAAAAAAGATTCGTTTTGTATATCCTTCACGTCATCCTCCTACAAGTTAGATGCCGATTTTGTTTACAATTGATCAAAAAATACACACGTGTGACAACTTCAGAGGCAGGTTTGTCGATGTTCAAGCGAGTTTTTACATCGTTTCATAACTGTGGATGAAACATGGATCCATCACTATATACCGGAGACCAAAAAACAAGCCTAAACAGTGGACTTTGTGTCGTTCGAAGCAACTCAAATAAATCGCAAAGCTAGCTCACGCCACAATCAAATTAATAAAATCGATATTTTGAGTTTAGTTCTTGTAATTCACTAGTACTGTCGCGTCACGACTTTTTTTTTTATTTATTTATTTATTACAACTGATTTACAAATCATCTAGTAATTTATCTTGCATGATTTAAATTCACGATTGGAGGGTTATAGCCGTTTGGCTAGTAGCCTTTACATAATTTAATGTATTTTTAGCCGACCCAGGTTGGATCTAGTAGATCAAGTGGTTTCTTCCTTCGCAGCTTTCTCACTGGATTTGTGTCATCCGACATTCGGCGAATTTCAGCATTTTTATTTTGACTAATCCGTTGCATGTATTGTCTTGCGTATTTATTTATTTCTACGCTAACGAAATCCATCTTCAAATCTCTATGGAGTTTGTCATTTCTCACGTACCACGGTGCATTAACTATTCCACGTAGGACTTTGCTTTGGAATGACTGGATGATGTTGACGTTTGTTTGCTTTGTGCAGCCCCAGAGCTGAATACCATAAGTCCATACAGGCTTAAGAATTTGCCGGTACAATAGTTCTTTTTTCTTTTTAACATGCTCTTTCCATTTCAGTTTCGCGTCAAGAGTCAAGAGCCTAGGAAATTTACATGAACAGATTTTGCTTGATTAAGTTTTATTCGCCATCTTTTTGTCCCAGTGTTGACCATATTAGTCGCTCTTTGTAATTTGCTTGTGGATTCTTCTATGTTATCATCAACTGCTAAAATAGCTGTATCATCTGCAAACGTTGCTATAGTTGTCTCTTCTATCGTTGGCAGATCAGAGGTATATAGTAGATATAAAGATCGTCCCAGAACGCTACCTTGTGGTACATCCAAAAAATAATAGAACAAACTTTCGTTTTTTCTAGCACATCTTCAATTATGTTTGTAATCCGATGCACTTGATCAATTGTTGAATGGTTTTCTCTAAAGCCAAATTGATGAGATGGAATAAAATTTCTTTCTTCAATTATTGGTTTGAGTCGCTTAAGCAGTAATTTCTCGAATATTTTTGAAATTATTGGGTGTAAGGAAATCGGTCTATACGAAGTTTTGTCATTTAATGGTTTGGTTGGTTTGGGTATCATGATTACTTCAGCGACTTTCCATTGATTTGGAACGTGTTTAAATCTGAATGCTGCATTAATTATTTAGAGTAGCTTTCGTAGTCCTTTTTCAGGTAGGGCTTTTATTATTGGTCCTGTAATTAAGTCATATCCTGGAAATTTCTTTGCACTAAGGTTTGTTTTGATTTCCTCTTTTAATTCTTGCACTGTTGCAGGAGTTATATTATAGTTGTCTTCTCTTTATGTACTGGTGGAATGTTATCATCTACGGTTTGTCTAGGTAGGCCCAAGGTTATGGCCCAAGTTCCATCGTCGTTTCCAACTGGAGGCATTTGAAGTTTAGGTCGTTTTAACATTTTTGCTGCTTTCCAAAGGGAGTACTCAGTATCTTTTTCCCCAGACAGGCTACTTAGGTATTTATTAATGGATTCATTTTTGATTTCTTTAATTAGCAGCTTTAGTTTGTTAGACAAAAAGTTTAGAGTAGTTTTATATTCAGGCGCTCGGTTCCTTTGCCAAGTTTTTCTTGCTTTTCGATTTGCTGCTACCAATTCCCTAACTTCCAAGGAATGAATACCATTCAAGGGATGAATGGTGTACTACTCCACGCCGCTTGTTGTAGGGCGCTATTAAGTTGTTCTAGTTCTTGTTCTAGCTGTATTAGATTTCGAATTGGCACTTGGACATTAATATTATTCTCAATTATTTTTTGAAATTTTCCGTCACGACTGAACGTATTTATACGAATCGCACAGTATGAACATTAAGTCCGGTAGCATAAACCTGATGAGATGGATTTGTTCAATTCGAGCCCGCAGTCATTCAATGACGTCATCATCAGATCGAAACTTCTACTAGCAAATATCCGCCGAATATAGCTAGCCTTATATTGTTCTCTTATTTTTCACTTACACACACGTGTGTAGTTGCAATGGTCAAAATCCATTAAATATGTTTCGAATTGCCTGCCTGCACATCTGTCATATTCTGCAAACTTGGCCAGCTGCGACTATTTCCTGATTCAGAACTTGAAGAAATGAGATTCGGCCTTAATAAGGAGATCATCGATGCAAAAACGCCTATTTTGAAAGATTGGAGAAATCGGATTATTCGGAAGACATCAAACAATTGGAAAAACGTTGAGCTAAGTGTCTAGCCAATACAGGCGCCTACGTTGAAAAATATTTGTGTTTCATTTTTACCAGACTTCTCAGTTGTCAAGAAAGTCGTAACTAGAAATCTAAACATACCATTCAAAATAGGAAGATTGAATTTTCTCGTATTCGTTATAACTCCAAACAAAGCATCGGGAGCCATGTTTAAAATTATTGTTTGAGGTAGGTTCGGGCACCTTTTTTTATATTATCCGTCACTCAATTGGCCCATATAGGTCCGATTATACATACCATAGATACCATTTGCACATTGCATAGCTCCACGCCAGCCTATAGTACTGACATGGAACAGTCCATGGATTCTAACCTCAACAGGGGGTTTCAGATGAGTTCTGAGTGACACACCATCGATCGCATCCATGAAAAAGCCCTTTCGCATGCTTCCTCTATCGGGGTTCAAACTGGGTACCTCCCGCTCCATTTGACGCAGTTTTAACCACTGCGCCACCTGGGTGGTCATCTGGTTTGTTGAATTTTTGCTAGCGTTTTTAACTGCTACAGTGCTTTATATGTAAGTCGTTAGGCAAGCTATTCAACCAAATTTAGTCTCGTACAGCAAGTCCTGATTACAGTGATGGAATTTATGGTTTTTACGGGACATCCTCCCTAACTAAACTGCTGGATACACTATAGCACATAATATATTTAAAAATGATTGAATATCTAATGGTTTTGTATAATGACAGCATGTTATAGTTTAAAATTTTAACACTCTCAATGTTTTACCTTGCCACATAAATTAATGTAATTACGCAAACCCATAGCTCGCATCAATTTATTTATTTACAATATGCAAATTTCTATAAAATATCGCAAATAATTTAGTTTGCAAACTGCCTAGAATATTTAAGTAGGGACTGACCTTTTTATTTCGAAATAAACAAAACACTTAAGTAAATGAAAGAAGTCGTGTGAACATTTTGAAAGATAATTACATTTTGTTTCGTTTCAAATATCTGATGTTTATACGAAATTAAATTGATTTTGAGATTTTTAGAATTGAAAATCAATAAAAAATAAATTTTTAATCTGGAATTCGGAAAAAAAAATTAAATAATCAAATTACTTACGAATTACTTAATACGAATTTAAATTATATGTTATGATGTTTAACGTTACTTTGAGTTTTTGTAAATTGTTTAGGCATAATTACGAATTACGTGTATGTCGACACTACTCGATGTGTATGCCGCTAAAATACGTAATTTACTATTTTGCGCAAAACTATAGTGGCGCTTACTCGATTCTGTAGCTAAATAGCTTCCGAAATTGTTAATTTTCTGTTTTATTGACGTATTTTGTTTATAAAGGAGCAATAACACTTGGTAGATGTTAGTGTGCATATATACCCTACTCGTCTAAAATGTCCAAAGTTCAAAAGAGTGTCTGTGCTACAACCTCGACACATAATTAAGTCGGAGGGTCCATTTTGTAAATAAATGCTCTGTAGAGTTTTTTTGAAAACCAGAGACCATATATTTCCATTTACTATATATTACAATTACATAGATATCATCTGAGGTGTTTACGAAGGATGTATTCCAACATAACATTAAACAGTATCGGGAAGAGCGCACCCCCTTATCGAACCCCAGAATTAATTGCAAAAGTTCTCGTTAGCCTGTCCTAAACTTTGACACCGCGTTGTGACTGCGTTACTGTCATTTTACACAAATATGCGTCAAGCGCATACCATAGTCTCTCTCGATTGATCGAGTCATAGACTAGCTTGAAATCTAGAAATACCTGGTGTATATCGCGAGATGTTTCATAGTACTGGGAAAGAATCATCCAAGAAAAAAACTTGATCTGTGACTCTAAAACTCCGCCAGAGGAGTAATCTCCTATAGTCTTCCAAAATAATATACGTATTTTGTATGTTGTGTAAACGAGAGCTATACCGCGATAATTCTTGCATATCAAGTGACCATCCTACTTGAATATTGGGCATAACGCGACCACTTTCCATTTTACAGGCATAACTTCATTTCACCATACCAATCGAATAAGGTCGAAAAGACAGCCGCTCAGTGAACATTTCTGCGGTTTGTATTTGAGGGTATTCAAATACAGCTTGTGATACCTGTGGAACATTAAGTAGGGCAGAAAAATGTATCAAGTACCGCATCGACGTTAACACAAAGGCTTTCATCCCGTTCCCGAATAACAGTTGATCGAGATCTTAGCGTATTATGCAATGCAATGACTCCTTTAAAGAAACCACGCGAATTACACTCATTACTGAGTTATTGTACTGTTAAAACCTTAGCCTTCATTTGCAATTCTAAACCGAGTCTGCACTTCAATGTGGGCTATATGTCTTTGCTCAACAGTAAGCCGACATTCCTCATTAAACCAATCACTTTTGGGTGTAGTTTTCACTATATCGAAAATGTGCTGGGCAGCATCGACAAACCTGGGTTCAATACTATCCAGACACTGTTTACTTCATCAGACTAGTAATGTTCACTATACCAATGAATTTTGTTGAAGACAATCTCACTTATTGATCAACATCACCCCGCGCTTTTGAAATCAACACAGGGTCAATTTGGCTTTGGGGTGTTTCACGGGATGTATCCGTATTCCCAAATGTTTTTATGAGGAAAGACTGTGCTTGCCACTTTGAAATCATGAGTCACTTTGAAATTCGATTATCGATTGCTTAGGAAGTCCATGATTCTTCTCTCGAATGCCTGTTTTACTTGTGACCCAATTAGATAGCCGCAACTCCAAGTTTTCCGAGGTCATCTCCACTGTGTAGTAATTTATAGCTTTGGGCTATATGCTCTCCACTTTTAGGCCATTAAGTTTTTTGGAGAGCTACGAGATCCAGCCGATACTCTTTCATGCATGTGTTAAGGCCGTCAAACGCGCCTGGTTTTCTAAGAGACTGCACGTTCCTCGTGCCGATCCTTAATCTTGTGATCGGAGCAATTAAGAAGTGGTTCGTTTTTGTTTTGGCGGTATCCGATTTTGTCAGCCCAGTGATCGAACCAAAATTAGTCGCCGCTTACGACCAGCTCTCGATACTGTGGTCGTATTCTATGGGTCTTATGTTCCGTTCATATTGGTAAACATAGAATAACCCTACCGATATAGGGCTAAATATTAATAGAGTTAATATTAATGAAGTTTATACAAGATACGCTGTAAACTATATGTTGCTATAAGTAGGCAACAAACTTCAGTAAAAGTGGGCTATATAGCTCAACCTCAAATTAATAAAACAAATTCTCAATAGTTAAGTACAAATACAAGTGTTTCAAATGTGTCTTCATTTGAAACACTTGTAGTCCAACAGCATCAGTATATGCTAGTGAATCGTCAGGGAAAAACTAAATACTTCGATCGGTTGAAACATTCTGGAATTTGGAAGACGATCCAGTTTTCACAAACTAAAAAGTAACATATGACTGGCACTTCATAAAAACAAATAAGGGATCTTCGGTTCGGAGGTTCATCATTAGACCTTTCAAAATAAATTCCTGTTAGATCATTTAAAGTCGACGGCAATAACCGCAGATTTATTTTCATGGAGTGAAAATTTAAATAAAATCTACAAAAGAAATGCACGATGCAGCTTCCACTTTTGTGGGACCTGACCCAGCTTTAGGAGTGACGTCATTATCTTTCAAAAGATCTGCACCAGAAGAGATGAGACAATCTGATCTCTTGGCGACTATCCAGACCTTCTTTGTATCAATAAATCAGCATAGATCCCAGTCCTTCTTGAATTATTATAGACACACTTTGAGGGTCTTGCTGGGCATTCTCATGGTACATTGTTTCCAGAATAATAATATGTTTAGAAGAAGGAACTGTTGGCCAGAATGGTTTAGCAATTGCGCACATCTATCATTTCCAGATCTCCTAGCTTCATTTAAAACCAACACCTCACATGAGACAATCATGCCATTGTTCGCTCTACTTAGTAAGAGGCGATTTATATACCTTGACGAGTTTGTATAATTTTTGATTCCCCATCACACTGAAATGTCCTAAAACACCGAAAATGTGGATTAAACGATAATCATTTCTGGGCCAACTTAGGCGAATTGAAACTTGACTGTAAAAAATGCAAATATAGCTTGCAGATATAGGACCTATTCATAGATTTCATTATCGGATCTATCTATTTACAGAAAATGCTGCCATTATCAGGAGGTAGAGGTTAAACTTCAATCTTTCACAGAAACTCCCATACTCGACCCAACGATCTATTTTTGAACTATCCATAAAATTTAGAACCCCAGGATTCTTAAAGGAAATACTTAAGCAATCCTCTGGGGCTATGTTAGTAATGACTTTGATTCTTATGGCTATATATACACTATAAGATAAGAAACGAATAATGGTCTCGAACGCCTAAGTTTAAGTCTACTCATAAGTCACCACTCATAGACAAGGTGACAATTTATCAACCCTAATCATAAAATTTAGTTGTCTAGTATGTCTAGAAATAGTCACCAGAAAGCAATTGCATATGGAGATCGCCCAGGTGGCGCAGTGGTTAAAGATGTGTGACAGTTGGAGTGGGAGGTACCGGGTTCGAACCCCATCATCAAGATGCAAAAATGGATTTTTCATCATCGATCGCTTGGGCGGTGTGATCGGTGGTGTAAATGAACACATCTGGATCCCCTGTCGAATTTAGAATTCATGGGCCGACCCATTTTCCATGTCAGTACTATAGGCTGGCATGGAGCTATGCAATGCAATGCGCAGATGGTTTAACGAAAATAGGGACCTATAACCGTGTGCGGTATAACCCACCAAAAAAAATGCATATGGAAATCAGATCATTGAAGTGTAGATATGCAAGATATTCTAAATCCCATCTTTTACCAATAGCGTAATTACAAGAATATAGGGAGCTTTGGTAGCCTTTTAGTCTCGTCTTTCCATTATGTTAGGTTTTCAGCTAAACCTGCTGTTCATGATGTCCTAAATGTTTCGCTTTGTCTGAAAAGATCAACCTTATCCATTGAAAGCACTAAATATAGCCTATAATCAAACACAATCTCGAATTTTATCGAATAAGTAGAAGTAAATAGTGTAATGATAAGCTATGTTTGGCTGAGAAGTAAATGTTGAGCCTATTCTGTCTGTCTATTTGTTTCTATCTTTTGAACCTGTTTTGGGGCTGTAAAACTAACATGGAAGATATGGGTTGGCCCATGAATTCTGCACTCCAACATGGGATCATAGATGTATTCGTTCACACTACCGATCGTAATCTAATGGTGCAAAATCCCTTTTGCATCGTCCCCTTATCAGGATTCGAACCCCTCCACTCCAATTACCGCAACCACTGCGCCATTTATTTCAAACAGTTTCACCAACATAAAAATACTTGTTCACCTCGGATACATGGAGAACCATATATCGGTTTGACAACGATTATTGAAAAGTGTGTTGCTTTGGTAAAATAATAATAAAAGACGACATCAAAATGTTTTGAAATTCGAGCAAATATGGTTCGAGGGCTATGAAGAAATGATGTTGTCATAGGAACCAAAATACGAAAGTCCTGATTAATGGAAGATAGGCTTTAAAAGTTTAAGACCAAGGTTGATATGCCTATACAATTTACTATTTTTTTTTTTTTTTTTTTTTTTTTTTTTTTTTTTTTTTTTCGGTTTTTACAGGCCATTATTGGCCCGTACCGTGTCAACAATCTGACTCCAACGGTTTCGATCACGAGCCAGATCTTCATACTGTTGCAAGCAGTTGGAAGATGCCAGATCGCTTTCTACGCCGTGGAGCCATCGTCGCCGACAGCGACCTCTTCGCCTACCGAAAGGCGGTTCTCCCTTTAAAGATCGCTGTATCATTCGTTTCGGATCAGCACGCAGAACGTGACCGAGCCAGCGTATTCGCTGTCCTTTGATTTCATGCACGATATCAGGAATTTGCATTAAATTCCTGATCTCGTGATTGAAAAGAACTCGGTAAGTGCCATCGACGTCGCGTTTTGGACCATATATCACACGCATGATTCTTCTCTCGAATGTTAGAAGCCATCTTTCG
The DNA here is from genome assembly GCA_963932295.1 of Tipula lateralis. Lineage (NCBI taxonomy): Eukaryota > Metazoa > Arthropoda > Insecta > Diptera > Tipulidae > Tipula > Tipula lateralis. Next base: position 72,935,259 of record OZ010737.1, read on the forward strand.
TACTCATCCGTCAAGGTCCAACTCTCACATCCATACATGACAACGGGTCTGATCAACACTCTGTACAGTTTCAGCTTATCCGTATTTGCAAGATATTTTGATTTCAGCAGTGGACGTAGAGGATACAAAGCCCGATTGCCAGCGGCAAGGCGGACCTTGATATCCTCGCCCACACTATTATCGTGAGTGATGAGAGATCCAAGATACTTGAATCTCATCACTCCTTCAAACGTGTGGTTTCCACTACTGAAATCAATTGCGTCTTGGTCTCTAAAACCCGAGATCAGATATTTGGTTTTTGACTCGTTGATTTTGAGACCAACAGAAGCTGAAAACTGTTCCAGTGGATCAAGTATCTCTTTCACTCCGTTGCCATTTAATCCAATCACACAGATATCATCTGCATAAGCAAGAAGTTGATTGGATTGTCGGAATAAGATATTGTCCTGAGGTGTTTCACTTTTACGAAGGATGTATTCTAACATGAGATTAAAAAGTATCGGGGACAGCGCATCTCCTTGTCGAACACCGGAATTGATTGCAAAAGTTCTCGATAGCCTGTTCTCAACTTTAACACAGCATTGTGACTGCGTTACTGTCATTTTACACAGATGTACATATTTTTGTGGTATTCCTAAATATTCAAGCGCATACCATAGCCTCTCTCGATTGATCGAGTCATAGGCTTGCTTGAAATCTAGGAATACCTGGTGTACATCGCGAGATGTTTCGTAGTACTTGGAAAGAATCATCCGTAGCGAAAAAACTTGATCAGTGACTGACCGATTTGGACGGAATCCTCCTTGGTAGTCACCGACAATTTCCTCCGCCAAAGGAGTAATTCTTCCCAAGATAATGTATGACAGTAACTTGTATGCTGTGCAAAGGAGAGCTATACCGCGATAGTTCTCGCATTTCATGCGATCACCCTTTTTGAATATTGGGCATAACGCGGCCACTTTCCATTCATCAGGCATAACTTCATTTCGCCATACCAATCGAACAAGGTCGAAAAGACAGTTCCACAAAGTTAGCCCTCCGAATATCAAGAGCTCTGAATTAATGCAATCAACCCCTGGTGAACGATTTTTCTTTAATCTCTGCATGGCCATTGTGAATTCCTCATAGGATGGATCCTCAATGAACATCTCCGCGGTCTGTATTTGAGAGTATTCAAATACAGCTTGTGATACATGTGGAACATTAAGTAGATCAGAAAAATGTTCACACCATGTATCGAGTACCGCATCGACGTTAACACAGAGGTTTCCATCCTGGTCCCGAATGGCAGTTGACCGAGATCTTAAGGTATGGTGCAATTCGGTGATTCCTTTAAAGAAACCACGCGAGTTGTGCTCATTGCTGAGTTGTTGTACTCTTAAGACCTTGGCCTTCCACCATTCGCGCTTCTTCTGTCTACAAATGCGTTTAGCTGTCCTCCTAGCAAGAACTGCCTTGTTTTTCCTTGCAATTGTAAACCGAGTCTGCGCTTCATTGTGGGCTATATTGCGTTGCTCAACAGCAAGACGACACTCCTCATCAAACCAATCATTTTTGGGCTTAGTTTTCACTATACCGAGAGTGTGCTGGGCAGCATCGACAACCGAGGTTTTCAATACTTCCCAGACACTGTTCACATCATCAGATTGGTAGTTGGATCGTAAAATGCTATTGCTGACAAGATCTTGATATTTTCGTTGCGTTTCTTCATTTATCAGACCTTCACAGGAGAATCGCGTTTTATATTCTCCTGTCCTCCTTGACTTGTACGAAAATTTCCATCGTAGCTTTGCAGCAACCATAAAATGGTCACTGCCTACGAATTTTGTTGACGACCGATACGATCTCACGTCTTGAACAACCCGAGCCCGGTCTTTTGAAATCAACACATGGTCAATTTGGCTTCGGGATGTTTTACGTGGATGTGTCCAGGTTTCCAAATGGATGTTTTTGTGGGGAAAGAATGTACTTGCCACTTGAAGATCATGTGCGATCGCAAAGTACATCATTCTTTCCCCATTTTCGGTCGCAGTTTCGTGTCGGGAGTACGGACCTATGTTGTTACATAAGTCGGTCTGATTTCTGCCAGCTCTAGCATTAAAGTCACCAATCACCAATCTGATATCGTGCTCAGGTATAGAGCCCATCAGATTATCCAAATTATTGTAAAATGAGTCTTTATCTTGGGGTTGGCTTACATCAGTGGGCGCATGTACACATACAATTGACAGGTTGGCTAATTTCATGTGCAAGCGAAGCTTACACATTCGATTATCGACTGCTTGGAAGTCCAACACAGCCTTTTTTACCTGCGGCCCAATGAGAAAGCCAACTCCAAGATTTCCGAGGTCATCTCCACTGTGTAGCAACGTATAGCCTTGGGACACATGGACTCCACTTTTAGGCCATCGAGTTTCTTGGAGCGCTACGAGTTCCAGCCGATACTCCTTCATACATGTGATAAGGCCGTCCAACGCGCCAGGTTTTCTTAGTGACTGCACGTTCCACGTGCTGATCCTCAATCTCGTATCCGGGTACTTAAGCGGGGGGTCATTGTTATTTAGGCGGTATCCGATTTTTTTGTTTTTGTTGACATTTTTAACTGTTATTGGTTTTTACGGATGCGGGTCGTCAGCCCAGCGATCCAACCAGATTTAGTCGCCTCCTACGACAAGCTCTGGATACTGTGGTGGTATTCTATGGATCTCATGTTTCGTTCGAAATATTTACGAAACATGGTTGCCCCCACCCACAGGGCATTTACAATTTACTATAATGTATTTGATATGCCTTGGTATAGAATGTAATGAAACGATCAGTTACAAAACCACAAGTGGAGAATTAAACCGCTTGGAATGAGGCTGTAACAAGATCGCAGATGTACAAGCAAATTGGCAAGAGGTAGCTTGATGATAAAAAGAGAAATCGATGGTAAATATATGTACTATTTCCTACTTATCGTGAATTTAATGGTATGGACTAAAACTGGAAGGCTTAAAAATGAAAAGGAAATGATGTTATAGCAGGAACAGGCCTTGAGTTCAACTATAGAGATAATAAGCGGACCATTGAAATGGGTGAAGTATTCTTTCAATCCATGATATTAACGAAAGTCAAGTTAACGAAAGCCAATATTGGTTGTTTCTAATCGACCAACCGTAAGTACTCGCTAGTAGTTCAAGAACCGAACTATAAAATTGCCTTTACTATAAAATTGATGATATGAGTAAAACAAAACCTATATTATAATTTGTATGGGTATAGTCTGTCAAATCTTGCAAATACGGATAAGCTGAAACACTGTACCGAGTGTTGATCAGGCCCGTTGTCATGTATAGATGTGAGAGTTGGACCATTCGATAGAAAAATTATACGTGTGATATATTTGCCAAAACGCTATTCAATCACGAGATCAGGAATTAAATGCAAACTCCTGATATTGTGCATGAAATCAGAGGTCAGTGAATACGCTGGCTGGCTCGGTCATGTTCTGCGTGCTGATCCGAGCCGAATGATACAGTGATCTTTGAAGGCCACCTTTCGGTATGAGAAGAGTTCGCTGTCAGCGCCGATGGCTCCGCGCCATCTAACTGCTTACAACAGTATGAAGAGTTGGCTCATGATCGTAACCGATGGAGTCAGATTGTTGACACGGACGGGCCAACAATGACCTGTAAAAACCCGGAAAAAAATAGTAATATTGATATCAAAAATTTTTGTGAGTCGAAACTGTCGATACAAGGAAAAGAAAATTATTTGTGACTCAAACAAAAACGAAAATGTTTGAACGAAACCGCGAAGCGATTTTTTACTAGCTGCGTAGTGGTGAAATTATGCGTAACCGCTTCTACTCGTGAAAAATATCGATAGCAGTTAGGAGTAGTAAATTTAGCGAAGACAACAACCGAACTACTAGCGGTTCACTAGTGAGTACTAGCGATTGGTCGATTGGTATGGCTTAAATGGAAGGCTAACAATGAAACGGAAATTATGTTATAGCAAGTGAAAACAAACCTTGAGTCCAACTAAGAGATAATAAGCGCAAACTCTGTGTGAGGACTAGTGGAATGGATAAAGCATTCATTAAATCTGAAAGACAATCGGTATGGCTACACCGGTAATAGAATAAAGAAAAATTCATTGAAATAAAATGTAAATAATATGAAACCGTTAAAATGCCCTTGAAACAAGAAAAAGAATTGAATGTGATTATATGTGATATATCATATTTCTGGTGGCAAACACACCAACTACAAAATTGATTTTCAATTTGAGTTCAACTTATACAGCTCAACTCATATTAATTTTATGCTGGCAATACTTTTTATGGTTCACATCACGAGTAAACATAGGGAAAAAAATTATATTCTTGGTTATCTGTCAAAGTTACATCATTTTTCTTTGCTAAAAAAACCATTTTTGTTATTCATTTTTTATTTATTGAAATTGTTATAAAAAAAAACATGAAATTATAATATAATTGTTATCATAATATACTCTTGTAATTGTTAGATAAAATGTCTAATGATAATGATCAAAATAAGAAGGTAATAAATTTTCTCTAGCACCCAGGTTCAGGCGATACATAACCTAGCTTTCGTATAAGAAAAATTTGTCGTAGTTTATTTTTTATTTAATTTACGTTTTAATTTTATTATTTTCTTTATTTTTAGTTATAATTCGTGATTATAATATTATTTGTTAATTGATTTGTTATTGCTTTATTCCGAGTTAAAGTATCGTATACACAAAAATTTGTATTTTTGTTTATTGATTTTCATTTTGGTGATTCTTTGATTTTATAATTTTCTCCATTGTTTTTCCGCTGGAAAATATTGTTGAATATATTTTGTTCAAATATAATTCGGGTAAAATTACTAAATAATAAATGGCTGCTTATTTAAATCGAACCATATCGATGGTGACTGGAACTGGATCCTACGATACAAATTCTTTGACTGATGTCTCAACCCGTTCTCTTCACAATGCTGCACATGATGTATCACCACTACAGATATTTGTACGCGCCAAAAAGAAGGTGAATGATATATTTATCGAAATCGAGGAGTATATTATTGAAACGACACGGTTTGTCGATGGTAAGAAATCATTGAACCTTGCCCTAATGTCTTAAATACAAAGTTTTGTTTCGCACCGATATAATAGGACTACCAAATGAAATTGAGGTCGTGGATAAACATGAAGCCGAACTATTTCGAAGTTTTGTACAAAAAGTTGCCGGAATACGAGAGGTTTTGGCACGGGATCACATGAAGGTGGCATTCTTCGGCCGTACTTCTAATGGCAAAAGTTCGGTTATCAATGCTATGTTAAAAGAAAAAATTTTACCCAGTGGAATTGGACACACAACAAATTGTTTTTGTCAAGTCGAAGGTATTGATGGACAGGAGGCATATCTAGTCAAAGAGGGGTCAGATGAAAAATTAAATGTCACAGTAAGTATAGTGACGCATATCGACTTTGTTGATTACGTAGATAATATTGCGTCTCATTTTAACTATCAAAATTTTGTTAATTTTTCCAGAACATCAAGCAATTGGCGAGCGCACTCTCCAGCGAAAAACTAAGTGAAAGTTCCCTTGTTCGTATATTTTGGCCGCGCGAGAGATGCAGCCTTCTACGAGACGATGTCGTTTTCGTTGATTCACCTGGTGTGGATGTATCACCCAATTTGGATGACTGGATCGATAATCATTGTCTAAATGCCGATGTATTTGTACTGGTATTAAATGCCGAATCAACAATGACATTGGCCGAAAAATCATTTTTCCATGAAGTATCACAGAGACTATCGAAACCGAATATATTTGTGTTAAACAATCGATGGGACGCAGCCGCATCTGAACCAGAATTTCAGGATTCGGTTAAGGCACAGCATCAAGAACGTTGTGTTGATTTTTTAGTAAAGGAATTAAAAGTATGTACCATGAAGGAAGCTGAAGAGCGTGTGTTTTTTGTGTCGGCACGTGAATGCCTTCAAGGACGATTACAGGAGGCAGCTGGTCATCCCGCACATACTGGCGCACTTGCTGAAGGTTTTCAAAATCGATATTTTGAATTTCAAGATTTTGAGAAAAAATTCGAAGAATGTATCTCGAAGAGCGCAGTTCGAACTAAATTCGAACAACACAGTTCAAGAGGTAAAAATATTTCGGCCGATATGAGATTTATGTTAGACAACATTTTTGATCGGGCGAATGAAATTCGAAACAAAAAATTGGAACAAAGAGAAGTATTAACGAAACGTATGAATGATACTGAGGCCAAATTAATGATGGTCACAAGAGAAATGAAACGCAAAATAGGTGATATGGTGGAAGAAGTCGAACAAAAAGTGGCCAAAGCGTTAAACGAAGAGATTTACCGCCTCGGTGTGTTAGTCGATGAATTCACACTTCCGTTCCACACCGATCCTCTAGTTTTGAATGTTTATAAAAAAGAAATAAATTCACATGTTGAAAATGGACTCGGATTAAATCTACGAACACGTTTATCCTCAGCTCTGGCAATGAATATAGAATCTGCACAAAAAGAGATGACCGAACGTATGCAAGCACTTTTACCAACTGACAATAAAATGTTAACTCAAACTAATGAATTAATATCGCGAAATCAACCATTTGAAATGCTTTATTCTCTAAATTGTCAAAATCTGTGCCGAGATTTCCAGGAGAATCTAGACTTCCGTTTCTCGTGGGGCTTATCGGCTATGATACAAAAGTTTTCGGGTAGAATGAAAAATAAAAAGGATATGGATAATGGTAAAATGGCTATGAAACGTCCCAATAGTATCAATGAATTAAACGAGATGCTTTCACCAACCGCAAACCATCCAAGTACACCATTAGCCCTTGTCCCATCGAATGTTGTTATAACGGAAGAACAATTGAATATAATATCGCGTATCGCTGTTGCATCGATCGGGTCACAAGGAACTGTTGGGGGTTTAGTTGTTGCCGGTCTAGTAAGTACCCATATATGCTTTACTTGAGATTTTGTAATACTCGATTACTTAAATTTATTTACAGCTTCTAAAGACAATTGGATGGCGTGTATTAGTTGGAGTAGGTGCAATATATGGTTGTGTTTATTTATATGAACGTTTATCGTGGACAAACACGGCAAAAGAACGTGCCTTCAAACAACAATATGTCAAACATATAACAGAAAAATTACGACTTATTGTCGATTTTACATCATCAAACTGTAGTCACCAGGTTCAACAGTAAGTTTAGCCAGTTAGTGAAGACGAGTTAGTGTTACTAAAATATATATCTTTTATGTTTCCAGAGAGTTATCGAGTACATTTGCTCGCTTGTGTCGTTTAATTGATAATGCAACCACCCAAATGACAAATGAATTGAAGGAAACTGAAAATTCATTAGGAATGCTCGAATCCAATCAAAAACAAATTAAATTATTAAGAAATAAAGCGAATTATATTACAAATGAATTGGAAATATTTGAAACAAATTATATAAAAATAAATTAAGATCGCTGACTATAAACAAATCCATGCCACAATACTATAAAAGTAATAAAATCAAGACACAATTTATGAGAAGGATTTCGTCGTATTACGCAAGGTCATAGTATTTTCAGTTATTTTCAACCCGGTCAAAACTCAAAATAATTTATCCTGATTTTTGTTTTTTTTTAATTACCCATTTATATAGTTTATAAATTTAATATAGAGATAGAAAACTATTAATATATTTACTAAATATTGTTGTTTATTTGTAGAAGAGAAAAATAAGAAAATACATTTTTATTAAATATTTAATAGTTATTTCAAAATTTATATAATAATTTGTCAGTCAACAGTCAGTCATTTATGATCGAATAATTTATTAACAAATAAAACAGATACGAGTATATACCAAATAAGTTTGTTTTTCATTGTTTGTACTAATTGTGTGAACCTGCATTGTAATTGTGATATCCATTACACCTGGATCTTATTACTGCGTTAAATGGATGAAAGTAATTATTCTCGTAAGTATCTATCACTCCGTTTCCAATCACACAAGTGAAATGAGAACTAAAAGCTGGTGACATAATGCCAGCCGTAACTAATAGCTACTATTAGGATCAGTTGTAGTCGTCATTCTTGAAAAATGGTATCCTGAAGTGGGATCCGGTAATGAAGATGGATATTGTGATAGTCAACTTATTTAATGATGAATAAAACACAAATCAAATCCAGGCAAAGAGTTTTTGCATTCGATATTGCTATACCTACATGCCCGCGATCTATTAGAGACATGATAGTTAAAGACTATACGTCTAATCAAATCAAAATAAAAATTTACGAAGCAACAACTGTGATTTTTTACAGCTATAAAATAAAACCAACATACTGTGTTAACTGAAGCCTTAAACGCATCTCTGCTCAATTTTTAATAATTTGGCAATATAAACCACTTTAAAGTCAGCACTATAGTTAACTTAAAGATTTACAAGAACACAATATTTTACGCCAAAATGTAGACTTTTACAATACTCCATTCAAAAAATTTGTTGTTAGTGTAAAAGGTGCAATAAAAAAACTTTTTGACCAATTTAAAAAATTTTTAGTCAAAAACTTTTTCATACGTCACAAAATTAAATTAGTACCCCTAAATGTAGACTATTACAATACTTCATTTGAAATTTGTTGTTAGTGTAAGAGGTGCAATAAAAAAACTTTTTGACCAATTTAAAAATATTTTAGTCAAAAACTTTTTCTTACGTCACAAAATTAAATTATTGCCCCTAAATGTAGACTATTACAATACTTCATTTGAAATTGTTGTTAGTGTAAAAGGTGCAATAAAAAATCTTTTTCAATAATTTAGTTAATTTTTGGTCAAAACTTTTTCCTACGTCACAAAATCGTATCAAATGTTTTAGTTTAATAGGATATCTACATTTCGGCGTACAAAATAAAATTATGGTTTTCTCGTTGAATAAAAGTAGTAAAAATTCGTATTATGTATTGATATTCTATGTAGAATTTTGAACACCATTTAACGCAATGAATAGTGTCGCACAGTTTTGGTGAAAAATAACCCGTTGGTATATGATGATAGACTATGAACGCCATCGTCAGTATACTTTAGGATCGCTATTGAAATGTACTTTTTCTGACTGAATTCTGTTTGAGGAAATCACTATGTTGCTAGGAGGATGTACGTTGAGTAATAAATAGTCCGAGTAACTCCATCCGCTTGCCGTGATCGGTTGTTTGGTTATTGATTAATTACACATTACCCAATTCAAATAATCACTGGAACCGAAGTTTAAACTAAACTATTTGTAAGGTTCGATTCTTTAGCCTATTCACTAAAAATAGACATTACAGTTATACCCCGTACAACGTTTCCCCTCATAACGTCGTTTCGCTGTAACGTTGTTACTAAAATGCGAATATACCCCGTTCTACCGTCGCAGTGTCTCTTTTTTAACGTCGTTTTTTTTAACGAACCCATAATGTTAATTTAATGGTGAAGCAGCTAGTGCCGATACAGAAGCTGCATCTAAAAAAGATGACGTTGAAAACATTTATTTCCAAAGCAGAAAAATCTAAGCACGAGCACTAAGAATTACCTTATTATTGAGCGATAACGCAGCAGGAGGTTTTAAGTTAAAACCAATGTTGGTTTACAGATCTGTGAACCCCAGAGCGCTCAAAATATTGATAAACAGAAATTGCTTATTATGGAACGCGAATAAAACAGCCGGGTCACAAAATCCGGTTGTTTTGTGTTAATGGTCACAAAATCTTGCAATCTGAATAATATCCAATAGAGCATTGTTAATATTGGATATTGAACCTGATTGATGTTCAGAATAATTTAAATAATTGAAATTTAGTAATCGAACTCGGTTTATTTTAGTGAGTCAGAGATCTTAATCTCTATTCACTCTACAACGAATGTCTCTTGTAAATGATTGTATACTTAGGTTATATCAACAATGTATGTTGGGAAAATGACTTCGCTTCGTTTTTATCCATGAATCATATGTTGAAATTGCTATTTAACTAAAAAAAATTTCATTTCAAACACAATTTCAAGAGTAGGATAGCATACTGAAAGACTCAAAAATTTACTGCGTTGAAATCTTTATGCCACCTACTCTTAATCCACTAGTGCTTGTATTTTTTTGCACAAAAAATGTTTTGGTGAGGGGATGCTGAAGGTAAACTATAGTCAAATGCAATCGGTAGTATAGTCACATGCAAGGTCCTTTAAAGAGATTGCTACAAGTCCAAGACCTTAAGTTAATTGGATAATATCGATGTTAGCAATTGCAAGTCGCAACTTCCATCGTTGTAATAGGATTTTATTTTTAATAACACAGTAACTCTACCTCAGCCTATCGTCTATTTAGATTTAGTGACAGTAAATGAACAATTAATTTTTGTCGTGGAATCCAGCCCAGCGTGATGACCACTTTCTTGTAGCAACTGCGTTTTGAAATCACCGTATGAATGCGGTTCAATTGGGACGGCGGCTCAAAGGAGTTGGTTAGAAGTCAGCTAGTCGAAAGTTTGAAGTCGACTTCGAGAAGTGAATATAAAACTGCAAACGGACAAAAAATTACCATATTCATCGCCTGAGCCAATACTGGCTGTCGATCAAGAGGAATGGAATCTCAACGGTACATTGAGAAAGTACTCGAGGATTTCGTCGTACCTTTTGCGGTTTATTGGTGAAAATTTACTATTCATGCAGAATTATGCGAGACCGTATACGGCTGGCGTAGTAAACCCAGTACCTTTCGATTTTGTGATATTTTTGATGAACTTTTGTGGCAAATTGATCAATGTGAGATTTTTCCCACCCATGTGTATATTTACGTTTTAGATCGAAAAACAATGGTTCTTACTTAAATCAATGGCATTCTTCTATTTGAATATCAGAAATAATTTTTTCGTATATTTTTCAGTATACTTTCATCAAATCGGACGACAGAAAAGGCTCTTTCGTATATCACAAAATATAACCTTACTTAATATTCCAATGATTCATGCGTTCATTCAGGCCACCACACACCGAAGGATATCGCCTCCTTTATTTATATAATATTAGCATTCAATATAAATTATGCACTGGATTATTATTATTTAAATTACTCAAACTATAAAACTGGAGGTTAATTCAATCATTAACTTTTATCGATAAATGACGATTGTTAAAATCATTCAAGGCTAATGAGTAATTAGATTATAATCGAAATTAAGTTAGTTTATCTTTATCGTAATTTCCATATTTAGTGCTCTTGATATTTAAATTCCAATTCCTGGTAAAATATAAAATAAAATAAAATTGTATATTTTTTTCTTATATATCAATTAAAATCAATATCCTTTATTCAAATATTTAATTATTTATGTATTTTATTATTCATTTTGATCTTAAATTTAAAATCCTTTTTTTTATTATTTACATTTTCTGTTTTGTTCCATTTCAAATATAAAATGTATATAATTATGTTTCAAGTACTTTGTATGTTTACTTAAAGAATTATAACAGACATTGTATTGTGGGGGAGGGACAGAAGAGCTCATTGAATTTTTCCATGTTTCCAAATTGATTGCAATAATTATTATAATTTTACTATCTAACTGTAGATGTATTGACTTGCAATACATCTTAGAGATAAATAAAATTCCAATATGTATATATAAAAAAAAATTGTGTTCTGTTATAATTCTTAATTATAAATATATATATTTGATTGGTTTTTTTTTGATTGCTTTAGAAACTTAAATATGGCAATGTCTTGATATAGGTAAAGTATTAAATAAAATCGTGGATTTATATAAATGGTTTGGATTTTCTAATTAAAATGAATAACATTGTTACACTCTCGAAACACTACTTACCAATAATTTATTTACTAAATCATAAACCAAAATTATAATGTGATCTCCTAATAATTCAGTATATTATACGGGACGGCATTTCATGTGACCATGATGATGTTATATATTATGTAAAACAGTGCGAAAAATATAAAATAAAATAAAAATAATTAAAATTATTGTTTTTTTTTTATTACAATGTTTTGGATATTTTTGTATATAAAAAATTATTATATTTATAATAGTATTATAGTAAAAATTAATTATGATGTTATATTATATATCTGTGTTGTTGTTTATGAAATAATAAAGAGGAAAATAAACGATACCTTTAAATGTTTTTAAAAAAATAAGAAAATTATAATTTTAACTGGACTTATTTATTTATAGTAAAATAAAAAAACTTTTTCTCCTCGTCTATATAGAACTACACAAAAAAGGCACTAATTTTCAAGGCTAATAATGTTTGTATCCAATCAAAGATGACAATTAGAAAACAAGTAATAGTGGGATTTTAGAAACCAATAAATAAGGAAAAAATCTAGAAATTAGTCCATTTTTTGATATAATTCTGTATTACTACAGCCATATTTAAATTTAACGACAAATTTCAAATATTATCGTTTATATATATATATTGTGTTTATTACATGCCTCCTCTCTTATATAATTATTATATCTATTATTATTTTTATTATTATTTATATAATTTATTAAGTGTGCTTATATTTATAAATAAAAAAAAGTTTTGATAGTAAGTGGTTATACAAAATAAAATTAAAAAGACAAACTATTATATAAATTTTGTATCGTGAAATTTTCTCAATCGTTTATAGCATTATAATATAGAAAAATTGTTACATAAATAACAAATTTCTTATCGATTTTTTTCTTAGTTTTTAACATTAATTTTCAATCTTAAGAAAATCAATTAAATTGGATTTAGTCGCTTCAGTCTATTTTAGGTAAAAAATATATATAAATTATTAATTAAATTATATAAATTTCGAGTTAATATATAATAAATGTATTTTTTCCTTTTATTTTGCAGATAAGTTGAAAAAACAAAAATGTAATATATTCATATATAAAATGTGAAATTGGTTTATATTCAAAAATTAATCAATTATTAAATAAAAATTATAGTTCGACATCGTTTTTATATATATAATAATTAAAGTTATTAGAGCTTTACTTCTAAATAAAAAATCTTTTTTTTTCCAAAGAAAAAAAACAAAAAAAAATTTGATCGATAAACGAGTAGTAAAATAAAATTTTGAAGAGTGTCATATATAATCATAACGTGATTCGGGGGGCGAGGGCCGGGCCGCAAGATATGGTTTACCAAAGTCCCGATGAAAAGCCTCCGGGTGGTACACGATTTTTATTTATAACTTGATTTGCTCCGTTAACGGCTGGAACTTGTGTGTTCGAATCCAAACCATTTCTACTACCAGTGTAACCTTCGCCTGTTACTGGATTGCCACCATCTAAATTAACGAGAAAACAAATTATTACATTAAACATTTTTACTTTCTTATCTCGCACGTAACTATATATATATATATAAAGATGCTACTAAAATCGTAAAATATATAATATTCGTGCAAAAAAATCAAACATGAAAAATTACTAATTAATTAATTAATTAAACTAAATTAAATTAAAAAACGTATGTGCTAACGTGGTGAATATATTATAACAATAAAAAATGTCGTGTTTAGTACATCGGCACATAAAATAACTTAAAACCCAAAAATATACCTCTTCGCGTTCCCAATTTTCTTGCACTATAGTGAGGTGACTCAACGCCAACGCCAGTAACACAATTTCTTGTTTCCATATTTCGTTTGCTGAATTTCGAATTCGCTTGATTATTACCATCACCAAATATATTGTTATTTTGCATACGACTAACATTTAAATCCGGAGCTTTATTACTAATTGTATCCGAATCATTATTATTATTGTTGTTATTAGTTGTTGTTGGTTTATTATTATTATTGTCATTACTAATTTCTGATTTACTATCGCTTATATCATTATTATCTTGATTTATTGCTTCGGTATTTTGATTGGTTTCAGATAAAGGATTATTGGCTATTAATAGCGATTCAGTTGATTGATGCGAACGGACTGAACGTGTATCCAAATTATCTAACCCATCATTATTATGTTCACCTAAACGGCGTGTATCTTCACTTTCTGGAATAATTTAGGATTTGTTTGGTTTATTTGAATATTCTCTCGATATATATAATCGAATATCGGTGCAAGGGGTGTGTGTATTTGAAGAGATTATTAATGCTGTGATACGCATATAATTTGATAGTATATAGCACAGACGGACAGAGCATAATATATCGTATAAATCAAATAATAATAAAATAATATCTAACTCCAAAAAAGCTACTTATCTAAACTATAAAAAGACTTAAGTCAACAAATAAAATATGAGGTGTCAAAATATGTAGTTTTAGGAATAAAATTTTGGTCGGCATTTTAGTCGACAAAGAACCTAATTTCAACTAAAAATCAAACAATGTTTCCGGTCAAATTACGAGCATATAACAGTTTTATATGATTATTTAATTTGGACACAGCCAAAACACACACAAAAAAAACTATCGTTGGTGCATTTGAACCCAATTTAACATGTATGATTCATAGCAACAGGTTTCTTATGTTTCAATATCGATAAATGTCATCAACTATTGCTGACATATAACATTTTTGCAGCTGTCCGATAGCTAAGACAGCTGGAAGATTTATTTAATAAATAGTCGGAGGTTAATGCAATCAAAATAAAATGACATTCGCAGAGAAAACAAGTCATTCATGTTTACTATGAAACCGACTTCATTCTTGTAAGCATTAAATTATTATTCTTCGCAAAATTTACTAACATTAAGCTGCTTAAAAATAAATCCTGATATACTGACTAATTTAAAAATGGATTCACGAACAACAAACCGACCATTTGATGCAAAAATGTTCACAGCTATCTCCTCTACTTTAGGGGGTATGAATTACTACTCAAAACACGACGATGGAAACGTCATCAAATGAAGCTCTCTAAAACAATATTTAAACTGCAGCACCTTCAGTTTAAACTTTAACAATTTCGAGACAAGCGAACTAGTGGAGAATGCTAACCACCGAAATTAAAGCTTCGACAAAAATTATTCAGTTTCTAACTGGACCTTAACCAAATTTGTAACTCAAATGTGAGCCTTTTCAACTCTCGGGGCAGAATCCACACAAGACTTATGAAGCAGTTTAAAATGGAGGTGTAAGTCTTTATTATCCAAACATTTATACTGTTTTTTCCTAAATGTTAAAATTCAGTGTTAGATAAAATTGTATCTAACAATATTCATTCTATTCATCACCTACAACACCATTGCAGTTCATTTTGGTCAATCCCTACAAGTCCTATCATTATAGTACAGTTAAGTATAACTTGTATAGAAAAGCCGTATACAATTCTATTACAATTTAGACTTAATCAAGTTCTAGAAACGAGACAAATACAGAGCTACAGAAATTATCCTCCCTAATATAATATATGAAAACGCTGATCAGGCAAAAGCAACAGATCAGGGATTATTAATAATTGTACAAATTATTGATTATACGATCTATTTATGTCACAAACATAATATTTTTTTATCATGTTTGTGACATAGTTATTATTTATATAAGTGTAAATAAATAGGATTTCTTAAATGACATGCTTGGGATTGGATGGGGGCTAAGTTGATCTCCGGTATTGATCAGGAAGTTTAGTTTATTTTTTTAATAAGCAGATACATGGCTGTATAAATCATTGTCTTATATACTAACAGATTTTCTGAAAATGATGGCCGCTTTAATGATTTTTTGATCATTGCGGATATTTAAATTCTCCAACGCGCTAGATGATGATGGACTGGGAAGAGACACACCTTTAAATACAGCATATGAAAAAATGCCTAAAAATGTTCATCAGATTCAGGCAAGACCTGGGCCCGCATAAATCTGGAATATAAGTTTTCAGATATCTATTTGATACTTTGTTGAATATATTTCTGGATTATGCTAATAAACCTAGGATCACGGTTATTGGTTGGCTTGTACTTCTCCTATCATATCATATCACATCAATGCTTGCTAAGCAAGTACTAAGGTACTTTTCGGAGTCCTACACCCAAGCCAAATAAAGATATTGCTAAACCGGCAAACTATAGACCGACAAGTTTGAAGTATTATATGTTCACGTAGACTGCAACAACATTGTTAAAAAGTATTCTATCTTACCTAATAAGCAATTCGGCGTTAGGGTGGCTGAGACCAAATGTTACTAACTTCACTCTGCTGTCATTTGTGTAGTTGTCATTTTTCGCGCGTCAATTTTTTGACAGATTGAAGTTTGGTTAGTTGGTTATATGTGGTCAATAAATAATTGTTCTAAATTAATATCTTGATAAAAAAATCGTAATGGAATTCAAACGTATTAGTGTAATTGCACTGTATTTGGGTGGAAATTCACAAACAGCAATAGTTCGTCAGCCCCAGCATTTGAATGTGAATAAAATGTTATAACTCGATACAACGAAACTGGTAGCATCGCTAAACGCAACGGAGGCGGTCCTAAATAGACAGAAACATCAAAAGAAATTATACGAAAGGTGAAGAAACGAATCC
Organism: Tipula lateralis; assembly: GCA_963932295.1. NCBI lineage: Eukaryota > Metazoa > Arthropoda > Insecta > Diptera > Tipulidae > Tipula > Tipula lateralis. Next base: position 72,951,817 of record OZ010737.1, read on the forward strand.
AACGAAATCCTCGTCAAAGTGCCAATCCATTAGTCGCACGTCTACATGTTTCACGATACAGCATTCAAACCATATCGAAAAATGAACTACACTTGAAGCCCTACAAGATCTTTCAAGATCATATCAAGTTCAAGATCTTACGGAGGCACAAAAAAAAGTTAGGCTTTAAAGAACACGAGCATTGAAGGCCTTGGCCGAACGTGATGAGATTCCAAAAATTGTTTTTTCTGATGAGAAAATTTCCACTATTCAACAGTATGTGAATAAACAAAATGATCGTGTTTGGTTAGAGCACAAGTCCAACGATAATTTGGACACAAGAGTTGCCATGCGCAAGCAATCACCAGTTTATGTTATGGTTTGGGCTGCAGTTACTGCAGATGGACGCACTCCTCTGGTTTTCATCGAACATGGAGTCAAGGTAAACTAAGAGATGTACCGCCAAAAGATCCTAAACGATGCTTTGCTACCTTGGGCACGTAAGCACTTTGGTACGAACCGTTGGACATTCCAACAGGACTCGGCACCGTCACACAAAGCTCGAGCGACATAGCAATTTTTACAAAATTGCGTTCCGCGGCTGATTTCATCGAAAGAATGGCCACCATATTCACCAGACTTGAATACCATGGATTTCTCCATATGGTCCATTTTGAAGAGTAAGGTGTCCACTAAAAAATACGAATGTGTTGATACATTGAAGTCAGCTCTTGTTCGAGAATGGAATAAAATTCCGCAAGCCCACGTACGGTCAGCATGCAATGCTTTATATGGAAGACTGAATCAAATAATCAGAGCCAAAGGAGGTTATATCGAGCAGTAACATGTTTTTAATAAAATGTAATATGTTTTCAACATATTCCACGAAATTTCAATAAAAAATAATCAAAATTAAAAAAATTACAGCGTTTTCATTTGGTAACACTTGGTCTCAGCCACCCTGTATACACTGTTCGTTTTTTTACGCGATTGGATAAGTATAATAAACGCGATAATAGGCGTGACTCTAACATGTGCTGGAGTAGTGAAGAACATTGAACATATATTTTTCAAACTAACAAGTTTTGCGAATCGAATATATTGTGTACATCATATTATAGAATTGTAAAAAATATAAACCACTGCCAGTTAAAATATATGTGAGATGATGCAATAGATGAAACTTGAAAAGGCAAGATTTGATAATCCAACCGTGCTGTACCGTCGTAGGTAAAAGGTATAATTATTTTACAACCAACTATCAAATACCTAGATGTTATACTATGGTGCATTTTAAAATTCATGCAAAAAAACTGCCGAATAATACTGGAACTGCTTCAGTTAAGGACTGGCGAGACAAATATTTCGTATAAGCGATCTATCGATTCGTATAAACGTAGCAATTTAAGACCGACTACGTGGTTTCCGATAATATTTTCGACTATAATTTATGCCCCTATTGTTTGACATTTACTGAATTAATGAAAAACCTAAGACCAACAGTTTGTTTAGAAGAATTCACTAGTCAACTGACATGGAATGTGATGCTAAATAAACTATAATCGGAGATGTGGTCAGAGTTTTCTACTATCCGTAACGTAATGTTTAGCAAGTGCTCTGCAAAGCTGTATTCTACAACGACCAGCTGATTAATGATTAAGTTAATTTGGTTTTGATTAAGAAACCACCCATAATTTCGTATTGGTCTAAAATCAGTATTTTTTAGATACATATTTCGATTTTTCGGAACTAAATCAATAATACTGATCCATCTAGCTGAAATTTGCTCGATAATCCAGCATTTAAATATCTCGTTGTTTGTTATTTAATTGGGCAACCAAATTTTTGGGTTTCAATTAAATGGGATGGAGCCTTGTGTAGTCTTAAAATTTTTGAGTTAAAAATAGTTATGTAAATCGAAAGGTTTGCAACTAAGCATTTGCCAAGTATGTCGAACATTTTTGTAGAAACAGCTAAAGATGAAATCACGAAGTACCAAATATTGTTAATGTTGAATGTGGGTCTAATTGTGAAGTCGTGTTAATAACCGTATGAACCGCAGAGTAAAAATGCGCGAATAGCTGAGATAGAAGGCAGATGAATGTGTGCGCAATATATCACACGAGCATTTGAATATGAAAAAGCTATTCGCGCATTGGGTGCCACGTTTGCTTACAATCGACCAAAAACGCACACGTGAGACAACTTCAGATTCAGGTTTGGCAACAGTTCAAGTCTTTTCATAACTGTGGATGAAAGATGGATCTATCACTATACACCGGAGAATTGATAACAGGCTAGCCAATGATTTTTATACTGGCGAATTTGCGTCGAACAAGACAAAGGTGGTTTTCTCGGCCACCAAGATCATGGCCAGTTTTTAGGATGCACGCGGCATAAATCCACATAGATTACTTTCAAAAGGGGAGAACAGTCAACGATGAATATTACTGCAACTTATTGGACCGTTTCAACTAAGACTCTTCCATCAAGACAATGCACGTGGGTAGTTGCCATGGCCAAAAAACATGAATTACGCTTCGAATTGCTTCCACATCCGCCATATTTTCCAGACTTAGCCTTCCAGCGACTATTTTATGTTTCTGAAATTGAAAAAATAGCTCGGCGGCAAGAGATTATTCTCTAATGAGGGATCGATGCAACAAACGCCTATTTAGAAGGATTGGAGAAATCGTGTTATTCGGAAGCGGTCGAATTTTAGCCATAAATATTTTTAATTTCTCACTCGATCCTCGTAATAACACGTATGTGCCACGGAGACTATGTGATGACAAAAGCTTCCGTGTTTCAAAAATTTACAAATTCTTGTAGTTAAAATATCAGTTATTTTCTTGGGATGCTATTACAAACTGTGAATCTAATTTAATTGCCAAGTTTCTTTTAAGCAGAATTTTGAAAAACCGAATTATGTTCAAACAGAAAACATACCCAATCCTTTAAAAACACAAAAAGGATCATTATTACTTGAAACATGAGTTTATTGACACATATATGCTAAATATTCGACTGTCGGTAGATATAAAATATAACTTTTTACTACATGCTATTAACACCAACTTTCAAAATAATAAATAAAAATCGTCTTAATACATAGTTTTGACACAAAAAAAATAATGGAAGAATGTAATTTTTTACTTAACATACAAAGTATAATTCCTTTAAAAACCAAACCAATTTTGTTTTAAATAACATATCAAAAAAAAAAAAAAAAAAGAAAAATCATTCAATCGAATCTAAATAACATACAAAATAATATTGTATACGATTATATATTGTTTCCAATCTAAAAAATACTTACTCGAACGTCTTAGGAAGACTGCATGAAAAACGTAATTCAATCAGTATTTTTTTTTCAAAATATTTTACGTAAAACAACAAAATCTAACAACAATTTGTTGGTTCTATATTATAGACAATAAAAAAAAAAAATATCTACAAGAAACACAAATTTAATAGCCTTGAAGTTTTGACTAACACAATAATATTCTACCATTAAATCGGATCTATTATATTTGTTACATCTATTTTAATTGATTTTTTGTAGTAATGTTCACTACAAAGTATATATTGGGAACAAATAATATACAAAAAGCATTTATAAATAAAATTATCATGCAAGAGTAACCATGCAAAAGCGTTAAACCAAATTCATAAAGTCAAAAGAATTAAATGTTGGACTAAAAGATATTTAGTGTGGCAACATAATCCGATTTAAGAATTTTGCACAAATTTTTACACGTGCAAAAATAATAAATAAATAATTAAAATTTCTCCAAACAGCTGTGTCGCAATGCGACTATTAAATAATATATAATATTTATTTCTTATGAATTTCTGTTGTTAAGACATTAAGCATTAATTAGTATATTATTTATGGGTGTCACACAAAAAAGCATTCATAAATTATTATTAATATGTAGACGATTAAAAAAAGCTCACCTTTATTTCCATTTCCATTACTAATATGATGTTGCGAACCACCATTTTCCATTTTGCCATTGGTATGACCATTTGATGTCACACTGGTTTTCGATGGTACTGATGACACTGTGCTTTTTCGATCGGTTTCATCGCCTCCAATTGGTATATTGCTTCTCAAATGATTTTTAGCTGGTGTGGCAGAACGATCTGGTTCACCAAATAACCGACTATGTGAATCATTATTTCTTCCTCTTCGTGGTGTTAAACCTTTAACAAACAAAAATAAATAAATACATAAATGTAGTGTAAACTGTATAAAGTACCAAGAAAATTTTACAAAATTATATTGCTACGCGATTACAAAATTTGAATGTAAACGTCATGCAATTTAACATTAAATTCATTTATATTTTTCAACGTTACGGTGTTTTGTGATGGATAAACTATCATTTCCAATTCTTCTAGTTATAATAATGCCCATTGATATTTTGTAAATAATAAAATAAAAACAAATATAAATGGCATAAATATACATTAAATAGTTAATTTAAAAATATTGTCACCGTTTAAAAACATCTATTTACAATTATCTTATTTTAAACTGTGATTTCCTTGTACTGTGTCTTTATTCTGCCTCATCAACTCACACCAACTTTTTGTCGGTCTGCATTAACGTTCGGGCGTATCATTTAGAGAACATATACAAAACAGAAATCACGGTTCAGTTCAATTCAGTTTATAAGTTTAATAGACAAGATTATTGATGGTTGAAGTGTGGGAGAGGATATATCAAGGTTCACCTTGTCGCTGACAATCGGGCTTTATAGCCTCTACGTCAACTTCTGAAGTCAAAACATCTTGCTAATGCGGATAAGCTGAAACTGTACACATTTTTCATCAGCCTCGTTATTATGTATGGATGTGAGAGTTGGACCTTAACGGATGGGTACGAAAGATGACTTCTAAAATTCGAGAGAAGAATTATGCAAATTCTTTTCAATCATGAGATCAGGAATGAAATTAAAGGAAGCGAGTACGCTGCTTCGGTCACGTTCTGCGTGCTGATAGTCGCCCTTCGGTAGAGAGCGATCTGGCATCTATTAATGGTTTACAACAGTATTAGCTGGCTCGTGATCGAAATCGATGTAGTCAGATTGTTGACACGGTATGGACCAATAATGGCCTGTAAAACACGTAAAAATAAGTTGATGGTTGAATCGCAGCCAAAATCAGACTAGGTTGGTGTGGATGGGGCGGTTGACTTTACAGCTAAGAAGAGAATAATAAACAAACTCGGTAGTGTATATTCAAACTTCGGTCATAAATCACTGTTTCCAAATTTGTTAATCGAAGAAAGAGATTTTCGATGCAATTAGACTGATTACATATTGTGATTAATAAACCAGCCACAATAAACCGGATTAAAAAGTTATCATTAAGAGAAACGTAGACAATTATAAGGGTTGAAGAACTTTTACACGAACGCAACAGCAAACCTTGGTAGTGCGAAACATTGATAGGTCTCCCCCGTCCTCGTTGATTGGTCGCGATTATCAAAACAGATAAGGCAACCAAACTTTTCAAAATTTATCGCTCGATCTTCGTCTATATTCACCATATTCCTTCAATATTTAAAACATATGCCTTCCGAGCTTTAAAAAATCCGTCCAGAAATAGCTTGAATGAAGCTGTTGGAACGAAGAAAAGTACTCAACTATTGATCGATGAAAGCATCGGAAAACTAACATATCAGTAGAAGTCAATGACAAAAGCTGTGATAAGTACACATCGATTTTCAGGATAAATTATTCGTAATATTCGTCATATATTGCTTCGTCAGAAGGGGTTCAAGCATCACAAAACGGAAACGTTTCAGACACAGACGAAAGGTTAAACTGAAATTTTCAATAAGCTATAAAATGAAAGTAATATCGATCAATATTTTGATAAGCGTTAATGATGAGGGGTTAGTTAAATATTTTGTACAGACCAATGTAAGTGCTACATCTTTGTTGGACGATTTTGATTTACTAGAATCAACACAAATTATAGAAAGAGAAGCCAGTCATCGTGTTAATATACAATAGTAATATGTTGCAAGTGAACAGTCTAATGTGTTGTGATGTGGCAACTCGGGTAGATAAGAACAACCCGCCCGCTGTGACAAACAATTACACCATGAAATTATGACGATCCCATTTAATTAAAAATAACTAAAATTTCACTAACCAAAACCTATAAAAATTTTAATTCATCCCCTACTAAAAATTCAATTGGATTGAAGTTTGCACTGAGGGCTCACCACTTTAACGTCTCGAGCACAGAAGTTTGAGTATAGTAACTGATTTTAGTTCATATAATTGATGTCAACTACTGCCGAGTCAATAATGACACGGGGATTATGAACACACCATTGCATGAGCACTTCAGTGTCGATGTTACTATTATGAGTATTTCTACTGATTTATTGACCTAAACAAATCATATTAGAGATAAAAAGACATCTAAATCTAATCTTTGTATCGTCGAATCAACAATCAATCAAATCAGCTACGCAACAATCAAGATGGGTCAAAGCCAGGATTTGCAAATTCAAACTTACCATCAGAGAGAATAAAGCTGCCAAGCCTTAAAAGATATCTATTATGGTTTGGTTTACGATGGATTTACCATTGTTACAAAAAGCTACTGCTCAAATTAAACAACGAAGCGGTCCTATTGAACCAAGATCACTCGTGAACTGATTCGGCTCACAAAACGACACTATGTCAATAGTTCATTTGAGCCAAATTTTGAGGTTTAATCCTCACTACTAATTTATTTTTGCTCATACTACGAACTTAAATTTTCGCCATACCACATACATATCTATATAATTTTTAAATGAAAATTTATCGACCTCAACATGAAGAAGGCAGCACTCCAGGAGACTTTGTTGGTTGACAGTCGTGTTTTCCACTGTAAAATTGGACGTTCGGGACGGAGAAAAACCGCTGACGATAACAACTTCTTTGTTGGAGCTAGAAAACCGTCGATAGATAGACGAGGCTATATATATTTCGACAAATGAACGTGTTAGTCACAAATTGAATCAAAATTTAGTTGGTACAGAAAAGATGTTCAAGCAGGCGCAATAAATCAAAGTTTTGGTGTTGATTACTGTAGAGTGAAACTTGGTTACATCATTATCGTCTAAAATCAAAAATACAGCAAAAACAGTAGACTGCGCCAAGCAAGAATCTACTTCAAAGAGGGCAGACTATTCTAACGGCTGGAAGTGATGGCGACTATTTTCTGCGACAATTATGGAGCTTAACCGATTATCTTCAAATGTGGAAAACCATCACTTAACAAGCAAAAGGCGAAGATTCTGGAAAACAAATCTTACTCACTAACACATTTCACCATCTCACACTCCAGCGGTTGTCATTTCGAAAATCAATTAAGTACAGATTTTGAGCTGTATGACTCTTTAGTCACCAGATTTAGCTGTAATCGAAATGTTTAGTTCTAAAAGGGGGCCATCGGCTTCGTAAACTATTTTTATATTAAAGCGCCAACTACAACCAACCCCGCAACTAACCAGTTTGTACGTTATATCATTTAATACAATTATTAGTCCGATGACTAATAATCGAGTATAGAATTCTATACAATTAAATCACTTCTTACTTGAATGTACTTTTCATTACATTCAAATTTACAAATCTACAATTTCCTGGTTAATTTTTCAATTACACCATATCATGATATTATATTAACAAATCACTTCTCGGAAGCTGATAATGGATATTTGAAAAACCATCATTATTTATAATAGGTAAATAATATTGATATATTAAAGGGCTGTCCAAGAAAACGTATAATTTTCAGTTTATGCCTAACGGCCCCATAAAAAAAACACTATTTTTTATATTTTATTTCAAAAGAAAGTAGGCTGCAGAGTTTGTACTTAAGATGTTAACTGTTAACTATATTATATTGTAATAATAGCCCTTAAGCTTATTATTTTACTTTCTAAAACAAAACTCATCTTGTTGCATATACATACATTAAAGAGTCGCAAAGACAAATTTACTTTAAATTTGAGCTTGGTTAAAATTACAATCCAATTGAAATGTAAATAATACACATATTGTGTTGTGTTTACCATTCCCAAATATTCAAAAAAAAGATTCTCAGATCGTTTCTAGATAAATTGGGAAGATAATATAAAACCCAAACCGTATGTTTAAGCCTACCATTAAAAGTCTATTTATAATCGACTATATAATATAATGCTCGGAATAGTTACGAAATTTTGATCGAATGAAAACTAAACTCAAGAAATAAGATAAATGCAGTATATATGTCCATAAATTATATTTTAAACATTCATAATAAACCAAAATAATATGTAGATGAAAACACAACATTAATTTATAAAGCAGCAGTTGTAATACTTCTATTGTAATAGTATTTAATTATGCCTTTTAAAAACCATATAGTATATATTTATAATTAACTATTTTGATTTATATACACTTGGGTTCAAAAAAATTGCACATTGCTCAATTTTCCACAACATTTCAGCAGGGTTTCGAATTAAATTCTAAAAATAGTTCAACAAGATCAATGCAATAGAGCATGCCATGAAATATTTCACTTGGAATTGTGATCATTCGCATATCGACGTTTAGTTTGAACGGCCGTCTATTAATTAAGTCATCAACCGGAGCAAAGTAATGAATACCACACTAGAGGTGGTTGCACTTATTTATGCGGGGCAGCACGAAAGTGAACTGTCTCTACAGCTAAATTTGAGCCAAATCTCGGTTCGTCGACTGTGAAGTTGAAGTCAGTCGGTGGACAGTTAGAAGACGACTTTGAGATGTTAATCTGCCTGCACACAGATCGGAGTTCGCTCGAGAGTATTTGAATTGAACAGAAAAATAATAGGAAAGAGTCATTTTCTCTGACGAGTGCAGGATGTGTTTATATGGCACCGATCGATGCGGAAGAGTATACAGAAAATACAAGGAGAGCGATATGCACAATGTTTCATTGAAGAACGTGTCTTCTATGGCGGTTGATCGTGCATATTAAGAGGCGAAGACCAAGAGTAATGGCTTCTCAAAGGTACCTTGAGGGAGTACTCAAATACGTCGTACCTTTTGACGAGTTTATAGAGAAAATTGTCTGTTCATGTAGAATAATGCGAAACCGCATACAGCTGCTGTAGTATACCAGTACTTTCAAGAGTGGATGTGCCTGTTATGGAGCGGTCAGCTCGAAGTTCGAACCTCAATCCCATCGAATATTTATGGGACGAGTTGGCAAAAATGTTGCCCAACAAGTCTCCAAGAGTTGCCACAGGCGATCGTAAGGGAATGGGTGGCGATACCTCAAGATTTTGGAAAAACTTTGTTGAAATCAATGCAGCTAACAAATTCACAAAAACATGTACACCCCAGATGGTTTTTTTTGTTGATATTTTGAACTTTTGCGGAAAATTGAGCAAAATTGTTCGATTTTTTTACACCCAAGTGTCTATAGTTTTTTCTATTACAAATTGAAAACATTTCAGTATGTAGTCCGAAAAATGTGCGCGCGTTTTATATATAACACTAAATATTGCAATTCTAAATTAAAGCTTGCCAAAATTAATTAAGCTTAATTATTTATTTTATAATTAATTTTTTGCATACTATATATTTGTATCTATTAGAATAGCTTGATATTTCAAAACTGCTGTTTGAGTTGTTCAAAAACAAAAATAAACATAATTTTTTTTTTAACATGAATTAAAATGTACCGAGATAAAAGTATCTATGAATTCCTTGCCGGACTGCAAAAAAACGGGTTAATTTAATTATGATTTTCTGATTGTTTATTAAAGCATTAAATAAAAACGTTAATTAAATAAGTAAAATAATACAAAATTTACCATTATTATTCACGGCTTCTGGTTGGGCAAAAATATTAGAAGCAAAATGATTTTTATTTCCTGATCGTGGTGTCTCTTGTTCATTATTGTTACCATAGTTTGAACCACCAAAGATGTCACTTGATCCACCGCCTGGAGGCTTTAATACTCTACAAATAAACAAAAAAAAAATGTTATTTAATATGCAATCGATTTTATTTATTTATACAAAACGACACAAACTACACAATTTTTTTGTTTTTGCGATTTATAGCAAATATAAATGGAAATTTAATATTTAAAAATATTAATTCAGAGCCTGGTACGAAAAATAATATAAACATATTTGTTAATATCATAAATTTTGTAAGAAAATAAAACGAAAGAAATCATGTCAATATAATATTTGAAATACACACATATTGTTGTGTACATAAGGAGGAATAATTTTTGTTAATTTAAATTTCTATGCAGTACTCTACGATATCATATCATTACATAATATATTATCATTAAAAATTACCACCCATATGTTTAAATATACTAAATTATTTAACAGCATTTTCTTTTTAGTTTTAAAAGAAATAAAATGTAACTCTCTTAATTATAATACCACACAATTTATTTTCTTTTTATAATTAAATGTTATAATTAAGATGAAACTATTCCAAATGTTTAAATTGTATGTTTATGAGATTATCGTTTTATGGCTTTTCAAGATATAAACAATTTTTCAAATTTCAAAAAGAAAATCTAACAAGAACAAAACAAAAAAAAAACTATTTATTAAAACTAGTTTAAGTACCAGCCAGTGACATCGTTTTATCAATGACACTGCTCATATTTTTTGGGTAAAACAATTTTTTTTCTATTTAATATTTTTGGATAAACATAAATCACGAAAAGATTTTAGAAGGTTAAATAAATAGAAAATGGAAATATAATCATGTATAATGTCATAAAATGTTTTAGTTTTCAACAACAGGAATTAAATCTGCGGAAAAACGAAAATCAATATTTAAACTATACCTAACAATGTATTTAAAGAAATTATGAAGGGTTCAATGATTAATTCGCATAATAGTAAACATAATTCGTGAAAACTCCAAAAAATCACCTGCAAAGATTTTCACCTTTCTACATTTGTGTTTAAGATCATTATCTTGGATGTAGACCATGTGTTCTATTCAGCATATATATCATCCTAAGATGTGCTGATTCTTATTTTATTTAATCCGATAATAAAACAAAACACAATTGTAAGACAATCACTCTATTCTTTTCAGTATTTTCGGAGTGTTGATGCAATTCACAATTATAATATTTGAACATTGGACAGTACCAGTTGGATACGGCTTATCTGACCAACACTAAAGGTACTCACAACATTTAAACTTCAATTTGGAGATCTGTGAAAAAGGGAACTGTTGAATTTCTAAGTTTTTTGTAATTGTAATTCTATATAATGTAAGCTGTGGTCCGGTATGGCGATTAATGCGTATGTGTATATTGTGTATTTATATTAACATCAATATTTGTTGTGGCCAATTGTATTTTGAAGAGTTTTGATAAGGTGACTATTAAAGAAGGTTCTATAAAAATATTGCAAATAGCTGTGATAATATTAGGTGACCGAAAAGTTAATTTAAGTGACATTATATCAAAAATATCTAAATATAGCAATGACCTAATATATCGAAACGTAATTTGCTAAAATATTGCAAAAAATGGTCTCTTCACTATTGAGTACAGACTGAGTATGTTTTGCAGTATTTGATTTTTGTCATAGCCAATACAATTCTATGCCTCTATAACGTAGTTTATAAATGGCCACTTCTCTTTCGCCTTAACACACGAATATGCTAAGCAATTTAATAATCTAAGAACCTTCGGGGTTTTGATTCTTTAAATGATATTAAATTAAACGATATTGAAAAGGATTTCTGAACTTTAACACTTGACAATGATTCAGCAAAAATCATGTGCCAACGATAACAGTATTTCGAATGTGATAAATAAAACAATAGTCGTTAAACAATAATTGTTAAACCATACTCCCATTTTTTTATCAAGCATAGTCATTATGAGGTAGCCCATTATTTTAGGATTTCTGTTCAAAGATAGCAATGATGGTTGGGACCCAATTTTTTGCAGTGGCCACCATTTCATTCAACCGGACCATTCTATTCAATTGTATAGAAGTTATTTTTGTATTATGACGTCACGAATTATTAACGTGCTTGAAAATCATTTGTTCTATTAATTCGATTTTGATCATTGTAGCTTGTATATGTAGTTGCTTTGGTAAAGTAAAGCTGCTAAATATGAACAAGATTAAATTTATTAAATTATTAAATTTATATCTCTCGAAGTTTGTCTAACGAAAAAATTTAATCGATAAAATATTTAAATTTTGTTTTTAATTTTAATACAGGTTGCACTGCGAATACGGATATATATTTTAAAAATAAAGCCCTACTGTGATAAACATTTCTCAGAGGAATTTATTGGTCCAAAATTTTAGTGGAAAGCCAAATTTAAGAAAACTTAACGTAACATGTGAGCTGCAATTTCTCCAGAAGCTAAGAGAAAGAATGTGCAACTGTAAGGGACGAAGAGGTTTAATCTTAATCTTGATGTCAATAATTGTGTTTGGGATCCAGATTCTGATTTTATAAGAAAAATTTGGGACGAAAATTTCAGATGAAAATCGCTATAAGTAGCAATCATGTAGGAGTCTTTGCAAATCCTTGTTACAGAAATCAGCTTAATTTAATAAAGGCCAATTCTAAATATATTCAAAAACGTGTCGCTTGTGAAAAGCGTTGCTATCATCAATAAAATTATGCCACATGGAAGTTTATCAACTGATGTTAGATTTGACATGAATAAATAATATAAATCTAGAGTTTGTTAGTAAATATTAAGTTAATTTTAATTTCTGATAGCATGTAGGATAAATAAACGCTACTTGATGGTTTGATAATGAAAAATTCGTTCCATTTTTCAAGAAATTTCAAATTATTCAAGATAATTCCTATTCGAAAAACGCAGTCATCACTTATGTCCGATAAATACGTTATATAGTTATAAGATCTAATAAAGTATCTAGATACAAATAAAATATTAGTTGAATCGAGTAATCACGCCTATGAGTATATAATTACTCCTATGAAACAGCTATTAATCATATGAATGATGGAATCTTCTTATTACGGTGTTTTGGATTTAAACAAGAGGGCCTTCGAAACTGTAGATACATAAAATCGTCAGCCTTAAAGCCGTGTCTAACAACAGTGATTCGTTGAATTTTAAAAATTGAACATTGCTTGTTGAAGTATCTAACCGGTATATATGGTGCTGTAAATAATTTCCAGGCTTCAATTTCAATAGTATCCAGTTTAACATATTATAAGTTCATTTAGTATCCTCATTAATAAAATTATGTATCTAAAGAGGAAAAGGTACAAAAAACACCTAAACGATGTTTATTAAACTGAAAAACTCTATAAAGATGGACATCTATCTAAATAATGTAACATACACTTGTTTGTAGCTTCGATGAGGAAGTTTGGCATCCTTATAACCCCTCTCTAAAACGCCACCGATTGCTTGTAAAACTATATACAAACAAATACTAATTAGATTAAATATTGATGATTTGATATTGAACAAATGTATTTACTATGCCAAATTTAAACTATCAAAATTATTTTGTATTGCTTGAGTTGAGGTGAATGAATTTAACTCAAAACACTATTTCATACAAAATGTCAATACCCCTATCCCCTCTATAATAATAAAATATCCATATTTTTCTTTATTTCAAAATCATGTGTACACAAAAATTGTTCACAATTCATAAACGCAATCAGAAATATATTTTCATGATCAAAAACTAAAATACAATACGAATCAGGAAGTTCATCATTTCGATAGAACTTTACACAAAATTTTTTATGATTTTGACAAAACAGAATACTAGAATTTTTTGTTTAATAAAATAGAAAATTACAAGTCATTAAAATACAATCTAATTTTAAACAGGAAGATGTAATATATATATAAAATCTCATGCACCAATTCATTTCAAATTAGAATTCAATTCTAGTCGCAAAAAAAAAAAAAATATTGTATGTGCATAGAAATATTGTAAACGTAGAATGGTGAAAGGAGCTAAGACGATTGAATAATTAAACGTATTTTATTATTCAATAATCGGATTACGGTTAAAATTCTAAACAATGCATAAGAAATATTTTTCTACAAAACCAAGTTAACCAAGTAACTCATAAGTCATAATGGTCACTTAACCGCGACGCTTTACGTACAAATTATTACACTCAACGAATCTACATATAGAATAATATAATAAATGTTACATGTTCGAAATAAGACAATATAAAACTTATATTATAGAAGTAAATCATCGCACGCGTATTTTTAATTATGTGCACATACGAGTATACAACATAACGTACATATAAATAAAAATGTAGTAACAAAATAATTCTATGGTTTACGTGCTAGAAACCGCTGTAACAATTACTAACAATGATTATTATCGAGCATACGCGCACTCATTATATTCTATTATTGAACGTAACGTTTATAACAGCACCATGATATTTTTATAAATCATCAATTATGGTCAGTTGAATATCTTTATTCTTAAGACGTCTATAAATCACAACATTAAAGATTTCCTCATAATTACAACATGATTAACATAATTTTTATGGATATTTTTGTTTTTACATTAATATATGAAACGAATTAGAATTTTTTTTTTTAGTTGAAAACATTACAAATTGGGGTGTCCATAGAACCACATAATATATAATGATTATAATTGTATGCATTTTACGGGAAGTAAATACGTTTTGCTTCTGCTCATTTGAATATATGTATATCTATATACACATATCCCGCCAGATACAAGAACGTTATAAATTATACCTCAAGTAGTGAAAACATAATAAATAATTAGCAGATAATTAAGACTTTCTACTAAGATAAACTAGCTATATACTCGCTATATATATACAACTATGTGGAAAATGCATGATATAATTTAGAAAATGTTTATGGTTGAGAGTTTCTTTAAGTATTAACCAAAGCGTGAATTTCGCCTATTTATTCTTACGCTACAGATTCAAACTCGCACAAATCTCTTGATTACTTCTTTAAAATTCCGTTAATTTGTTGTCTATGTTTAATTTAAAGTTTTCACTGCTTCAGCTGTTTGTTTGCAAGTTCATTGCCTTTTAATAAAAAAAAATATATGTTATAATAAATTTTGCTAATACTAGTATAATAACATTACAGTGTATTTCTTTCATAATATAATTAAAATCTTCATACAAATAAAAAGCAACAAGTAAAGTCTTATCCATCCTTTCAATATTGATTTACATTTTTATAACGAGTTCCTGTAATGAACATTTATAATAATTTCTGTACACAAATTAACGATTTCTACTTTTTATATTTTATTATATTAATAAATAAGAATAAGCATTTTAAATAAAAATGACATGATTCATGAGGATATAAATGAAACACATCAACATCTTTTTTTTTTAATTGTTTATAAAGGTTGTGTGTTATTTATATATTAATGTTTAAAATGTCGACTCGCTTGATTGATAATTTTCAATTTGGTGAAACGTAACATTTTCCGGAAATACATAATTTATAAAATATGCATTTTTTAACATTTGACTATATACATATATCCATATGTGGCAATAGTCAATAAACCTCACCTAATTTTTATACACTAACTGACTAGCATTTTTGTCCTAGATTCGACAACAAAATTTATGTACAGAACAATAAATTTACAACACGCAATTAATTCAAATTATGGAAAATCAAAGTCATATACTAGAAACTATTTCTCATACTAACCAACAAATTTTTGGCGTTGGCATTTGCCAAACACCACCACACCAACCAAGAACAACAAAAACAAAATCACCCAATCACGCCAATAAGTAATATTAAATGTAACTATTTCAATTTGATAAAACAAAAACAAACGAATAAATGTGCCATTTATTTCATTACATTACAATAATAAAACTATATAATATCGTCTTAGCCCACAATAAACTAAAAAGAAAATGTAGTTAGTACAAAAAAAAAAAGGACCCAGGTTAATTTGAATCAAATTCATTAAAATAAATTATTATAGTAGAGTAGAACAACACTCAAATGAAAATCAATAGAAAATGACTTTGATTTATATATTCAACTGACCGAGGACTTATTTTTTTTTCACCTAATCTTATGCTCGAAATCATATTTCGTTTTGACTAAATCTATATATAATATGGTACCATCAGTATAGAATTTTTTTTTGTCGTAACTCAGACATGAATAATTAAAAACTGAACATATAAAAAAATTACACTAAATACACCCAAGTGTAAAATTCAATAAAGTACCTTAATACGATTTTATCTGAGATTAAAGTATAATTTTCAACAATGCGGAATTAGGGTTGTGTATAATTATTAGTCACGAGGTTTAATAATTTTGATTGATATATTTATTTAAATAGTTAATCTAAGTAAGTCATCTTAATTTATATAAATTATGTAAAAACTAGGACATTTTTTGGTACATAACAAAGATTCTAAAGAGATTTTTTTTTATTTTCACAGAGAAAATAGAGAAGGAAAATAAATCAATTTTTTCCCGATTTGGAAAACTCGCAATCCATACCTTTTTTTAGTATTTCCAACATTATATAGTTCAATGTGTTTAAAAGCTGCATATGTTGCCATTTTATTACTTTATGTACTTGATGATGTATATATCACTTTAAATTAATTTGTAAATTGGTAATTATCACTATTATATACTTTTTTATTGATATGTTATAATAATGTTCGATATATTTTATTAAATTTTATCCAATTGCTACAATGGGGGAGAAACAAGAAAATTAATTTAAAATCGTACAAGAAATGATACACGGGACTCTAAACAAGGATCAACTATAAATGTATTGTGAATGAATTATAAGATACAATTTTTAAACGTGGATTTTTTTTTCACAAAGGATCAATATTTGACTGAGATGCACACATGAAGAAAAAACAATCAATACTTCACTAAAGTAGTTTCACACACAATTTTTAATTCACTAAAACAATAAGATTAATAAATTAAATAATATATTATTAGAAAATCCAAATAAAATAGTTTACTATTAATTTATTATATTTTTAATTTAATTTTTTTTTTTTGTTACTACTTATAACAAAACCGCAAGTTCAACTGAATCTCAATTGAATGGCCGGGGGCAATATATACCAGAAATATAATGTTAAAGAGAAAATGAGAAACAAGAGAAATATATTATATATATTTTGGAAAAATGTTGCGCGCACTCTACTCTCTTTATTATATATGTATATGTTCTCCCCAACAATTTTCCAATTTTCTTGTCGTTTCAATGCATTTTACTAGTTGGTTGTGTATTTCGATGTATACATATAATTTCTCAACCGTGAAAGCACTCATTTTTTATTTTTTTTTGTATTTATTGTAGAGTGAACAAAATTCTACTCATATTTTCGATTTAAAAGTGAACTGTAAAAGTTCATTTAGAGTTTAAGAAACAAAATAGTTTTGTTTTCTTATGAAATAAAGAGAGCAAGTGAATTGTTATTTACCTTTAATATTTTGAATTTAAGTGAGATTAGGAATTAAAATAATTTTATTTTCATGATCATTAGTAATTAAATAGCAAATTGAAAGTTAAACAGTTAATTTTATATTATATTTATACTAATTTAAAATTTAATATCATCATTTTAATTAATGGAACAAATCATACGGATGATAAACCAACTCATGGAAGTAGTTTTATTTTACATTTACTACTATTTTATATATAGTTTCCGTTATTATATTGCAAATTTATTAAGTACATAAAAACAATAAATAAGCCCGCCATTTGAATTATAACACTGAAGGTGAAAAATTGATATTAGCGTAGAATTTAGATGATGCTCTACACTCTGTAAACTTTTTTTTTTTGTTTTGTATTTGAAAACAATCGCTTTTCTAATAAATAAGAATTTCATTTTCTTTCGAAAGAAAAGAAAATCTACATTAAACATTTCTCATTGAATTTTACAATTTTTTTCCATTCACTTGTATCAAAGTGAAATAGTTCATGATTGAAAAGAAATGATTCAGTATTTTTTATTTTTTTTTAAATTTATATAAACAAAAAATGATTTAGGTGTACATACACTATCATTTTATACCATGTATGCCCTTTGAAATAATATCTATAAACATAAAACTTTCTAATTGAAATAAACAAGCTAAAAATAGTCACAGCGAGAAAAGAGTTAAGAATCGAAAAAGTCAATTCGTCTGTTTATTTTGACATAACACACACACCCAAACTACAATTAAAAATTAAATCTAAACCATCACTCTTTTCCACCTGGAAGATATAATTCATGATTTAATTTTTGGACAATCAAAATAAACATGTACACACATTATGTTAGGAAGTTTAACAGTATTCTTAAATAAATGTTAAGTGTATTTCCTTTTAAAGTAGTGAACATAATTTTATTTAAACTGTTCATAATTATTATTTTAATTGAATTGTTGTTAATACATGAAAATATAAACAAGTTTTGTTAATGTTAAGAAGTGACATATGGATGATTACTTTTAACATCGTTTGGTTTTGGTGTTAGAATTGAAACTACAAAGATTTTTTTTTATAAAATCTTTTCCTTTAGGTACTTAAATTATAAATATTATGTTACCAAGAATATCGATGGTTATTATTTATAGATTGAGTTCGAACGCAGAATTTGTTAGTTCGCTCAATATTATTATATTGATGTCAAAAAGGACTTGCATTTTTACAATTGGTATGAAAGTTTTATTTACTGGATTGAGGATATCTGGTTGAGATGAATTATGCATAACCATGTGCAAAACTATAGTGCGAGGATGTATGAACTACAACGAAGACTGAAACAATGCCATTTTTAGACTTGATATGAGCGAATGTACTTCTTTAAAGGACTACTTAAAATCGATTTAGAGGAATTAAGAAGAAAACTTCGTTGTTACTAGATGATTATTTAACCTAAAGCATACTCTATTTAATATGATGGGGGTTTAATTGTATTTCTTTATCATACTTTCAATTGGAAAAGAACGACCACAATATTCTTGAAATCAGTCTAAATCTCCGAAATAATCAAACGAGTATAGTTGAACAAGGCCTTTAACAAGGGATTTTTAAACCTTTTTCATATTAGTACACAGTAAAGGTGGTGAGTTCAACGAATACTTTTCAATTAAATAATCAATAGCGAATATTAAACTCGAAACTGCGGCATGTCGGAAATTATATTTATTTATATAGTGTGAAGTTTTAGAATCGAACGCCATCAATTCAGATTTGAAAGGCATTCAAATTACAGAGAATCCATGAAAGGGGTGGTTTTAGAGCCAACGACACGAGAAATTCGGTTAAACAATAAACAAGCCTCAAATTATCCAACGATTTAGTGGTAAAAATGCTGAAAAAAACACTACATAATCGTTTGCTACTTATCTGATAATTACCTGAGAAATGGAGAAGATTTTGTTTCATAGTGAAAACATTATGAAACAATCGAATTAGAATCTTTTTAAAACCAAACTTAACAAGAAAAATCGCTTTTGGGACTCAGACCTGGTACCTTCTGTGTCATAATATTTTCCAGATAATTTTATAATTTAAAATCCAGAAGAACATGTTGAGAAATATATTGTAACTGTAGTTCACTAACTCAAAACCGAATACTTAAACCGCGTCTTAAATAACAATAATTTATATTTAAGCTTTTTATGACATACTATTAAATATATTTTATCAACCTAAAACTAACTTTGCTTGATTGTTCGGTAGTCTGCAAATATCCTAGAAAACATGTTTATTTGGTTTCGAAATGATTATAAGTCAAAGTCACCAAAGGTAGGATGAGTCACCACCGACTCAACGATATCGTGATAATATCAAATATTAATTAAAACCCGCAAACGATTGTTTAATATGACCTGTTTTCATTACAACAACTATATGAAAGAATCCTTACTAAATAAGCAAGATTGAACAATCGTTAGTTAAGATGGTTTTATTCTTAGACCATACCTTGGTTAGACAAACTGAATCTTGAAACAAGTTCTTGAATTTGGTCGTCATGTACACATCACATACATATCAAGAGCTATAAAATATTAAGCAAAAGGTAATAGGAAATTAATGAGGTAACATTCCTACATATACTCTTGACATTCAGACTATAAATTTTATCGCGTAAAATTGTTATAACTATATATATTTTGTCTATACAATTATATTAACTATAATTGTGTATAGTTTGACTATTACGTCGAGAAAAGATATAAAGGTTAGTTTCCAGCAGGACTTAATCATTAGTCTAAGTTGTTTTATTTTCTTTCATTAAATGATCGCAAATCTTCCAATAATGTTTAATGCTGATAATCATCTACACTTGCTTGGTGTCAAAGTTTGGTAAATTAACATTTCTAAATTGGGAATTTTTTTATTTTTGACCTTGTGACATAAATAATAAAGTAAAAAGATTATATGAGATGGTACGTGGTTTAAAAATATTGAAAAACCAATAGCTATATTCTTAAAAGATATTGGATCATATTGTGGATTGTAGACATTGTGGTCGAGCGCTGAACATCTTGTTGACCTGAGATTAATGCCAACGTTACCATCTGAACAATGAATTAATAAAATATTCTGATGTATTAATTATATTGAAATTTGAGGAAGACTAAAACAGACCATCATGAAAAAAGTCATATTGGACTCAATGTCTGGAAAAGTTCCGAAGGTAGTATTAAAATCATTAGTGGTCGTACCAAGGTCGAATCCAAAAAATTTTAAGGACATGGAAGAACGAGTGGAGCCATCTAGTAAAAAATAAGACTTGGGTAAAAGTCCGAAAATAATTCTACTAGGCAGGAGACAATCAAATGCATGACAGTAAAAGATACTGCAAGACGAAACCATGGATAAATGCAGCAGTATAACAATGGGTTACATTTAACCAGATCGCTATGATCGGATATTGCAAGTCCAATTTCAATCATTACAAGCGGAAATAAATGGTTATAGATTATATAGTAAATAGTCTAACGTCTATCCAATTTTAATCCAAGAAACAACAATCGCTGATGCTGTGGTATATAATTGTATAAATGTTATGGAGTACTCAAGGAACTTCAATCAAGTCAAGGCCGTAATTTCGAATCACTGATATTCTAGAAAATGTGCCATTTATTTGAGACTAACAAAACAAGAAAAACACCTTGAAACCAACGTAATTAAGATCAAAACTGTTCCCAATGACATATCTATCAGCAATATATGATCACACAAGTAGTGCAACTTAAGTAGATAAAATTAAAGATGAGATACACTAAATTGTCAGAGATAGATAAGACATTCGCACTTTGAAAACTTTTCATGGCACATTTTGCAATCCATGTCCCGTTCAAAAGAAAACGTTTTCATAAAACTTGGCCAATTAAACACTATTGCACAAATTACATTGCAAAGAAATTTATCTAAATTAATATCGTAAATACTTATTCAAAAACAATGTATTCGATAAATAAATAGTATATGTGTAAACTATTTAAATCTTAAATATTTTGGAAAAGTAAACTATGTTTGGTACATGATCTCAATTTTTGTGTGTATCTCAATAAATTGTTTTTCAAACTCCGTTATTATACCAACTTGAATAACCCGGCGAAATTAGTTTGAATAGTCGAATCATCGTACACTAATCAACCAGATCGCATTTCGTATCAAATATTTCTAGTATGAAATTAACATTGTTTCCACACAGCAACACACAACACAATGTTTAATATTAAAAATATAAATTTCATAAATAGAGAACCGCAATTTAAAAATATAATAACAAATTATAATTATTTATCAATTTTCTATACTAAAAAAAAAATCATGATTACAAATACATACAATAAAAAATTAAAAATCCAATCAAATAGAATTCAAGAAACCAAATAAATATCTTACCATCATCTTTTTAAAAAATTATCCGTTATTATTATTATTGTTGTTTTTATTACAATTATTGAATTTGATCTTTAGGTCATATATAAAAATATAATCATGAAGAATCGAAACAAATTTTTTATTGCTCTGAATACAACAAAGGGACAAGTGCAATAAACATTGATTATAGCAAAAAAAAAACACAAAGTATATAATACATGAAGAACGTGATTCTATTAATTCACTATTCTTATGTTTAAGTTTTCATATTTCTTTATATGAAGGTATATATGTGGAGATAGTTTTCAGGTGGATTAAAGAAATAAACTAGTGATAATTTTCTTATTATATTCTATGAGATTTTTTGCCAATGCAGATAAATAATTTTCATTATTTATTCTCGAAAATAATTTCATAAGTGAAATGAAATAAATAAAAGGAAATGCAAACATCTTAAATTATATTTTGTTATATTGATCAAATTTCTTGTGATTTATTTTCTTCTTGCTTTTCAAAAATCCTACGACTTTCACATTTAATATTGAACAGCGTCTCATTTATCGATCAAGAAATTAAAATCTTACACGGTTCTATGATTTTGTTTGATCGAAATAGATTTATTATATTTAAATTAACTTTGATTTTCAATGTCAATCGCATTCATCTTGAACAATCAATTATACTATATCAAACTAATATTGACTTTAGAAATGACTAAAGACAGAACAAATAAATAAAAACAAAGACAATTTTAAATTAAGGTTAAATGAAGATTCTTAACTATATAGATGTGTTTCGAACTGAAGCTAGGATATCGAGATGTATTATATAACAAATAGTGCAATTACGGACAGAAGGTCACACTGATACTTGCCAACACCAACTAACCTATATTTTATAGAATAAAAAACCAATGTTTAAAAAACCTATCGTTCTGGTAGGTAATTCATTGGTTTAAACATCAAAGTGGAATCTTAAATCGGTTACAAACAATAACCATTTAGTTCATAATTGATAAAAATATTTTTAGAACAATAGCTTTAATTAAACATAAGTTCACAACCTTGCATTGTGAAAGTGTGTAAGTTAGAGCATACACGATAAATACCTTTTTTAATTGAAGTACTTGAAACTATAGAAATAATTTAGTAACAACAATAACAAAGAGAAGGTATATTGTTATTTTAAGTAATTTCTCTTATTTAAATCATATTAATCAATCTCAAGAAATTATTAAATTTACATTAAGAATTAATATTCAATTAAAAATGAAAGTATTTTTTTTTGTTTATTTCATCTTATTTTGATGTAGTAAAATTACAGTGCCCTTTAAAAAAATATTAAAAGGGAAATTAACACAACATAAAAACATCAAACAATCTATTCTTAAATATATATATGTATAAGTTTCATGATTTTACATAACAACAATGAGCATATAGTTTTCTTTATTCAAAAGATATTTTACCGATGGTTATATCTTAAAATACGTTAATTATAGGCATAAAATGCACTTGCGTGATAATTCTTAGCGGTAACAGTGAGAAAAAAATAATTAAGGCTAATGTATTACCTTTTTTATTAGTGAAAGTGATCCGAAGTAAATCTGTCTACAAAACGACACACATATCATAATATAGTTTTGTCTATAAAATCAAAAAAAAACTTGAATATTTTATTTATAAGTTTAAAGATGCTGCTGAATAACATTTATGAAACATAACAAGGAAATGACATGGTTAATTGTTGCAAGTAGTTTTGCTTGCTATGAGGAAAATCGTAGTTGGTAAAAATAAAATAACTTTTTTATAAATATGTAGTTTTATTTTTAGAAAATCCAGAAATATAATCTAGGTTTTCATACAAAAATAAATCTTATAGTCAACATATGTATGATTGTGACAATTTTGTATATATAAGGTGTATGTTCTTTTTAATTGGTCCTGCATCCAAATCAACAAACAGGTTTTAAATTCGGTAGATCAGCTGCAAACGAAGTGGATCATTTTGAAGGCACTCGTCGCAAACAATATCCTGAAGTCAACATAAGATTACGATCTGTGGTGTGATTTAACACAACTATGATCCTCTGTTGGAGTGCAGAACTCATGGGCCGACCCATCTTCCATGCCAGCACTATAGGCTGGCATAGAGCTATGCAATGTGCAGATGGTTAGGAAAATCGGACCTATAGCCGTACGACCTCGAATTGGCTGTAATGGCGTAAAAGTAAGGACGAAAATAAGGGAACCGCGAACAAGTAGGTAGTGTCTTGAGCCCCAAAACAGAAAAAATAGGGTTAAATTCGGAACAATACATTACAATTTGAGTAATATACCACATTACAAATATAATTTATTTATTGAGATTAATCCCTAACGAACAAATTATATTCGTTATATGATAATTGGTCATTTCAATCAACATATGTTGACGACATATGTAGAATGTAGATGACAAAAACCTGTACTATCGAAAGCTCTAATATTATCAATAACTGAGATAGATTAAAACTGCAAATACCAAACCTCCAAATTATAAAGTAGTATATCGAAAACGGATGATGATCACTTTGATTTAAAATCAAATTCATTTAAAGGAGTTCCCAATAAGATGTTTCTTTTTGAATAGACTGCTATTTTGAATCCGTCATGTTTTGGCATTTGACACGTAAAAACTAGGCCATTTCTAAAAATGGTTCGATACTCACTTCAACAAGGCATTGTTGAAATTCAATACGTAAATGGTGAAAATTTTTTCACACCTTTTGGTTGTCGTGAAGCACCTTCTTGGCCGGCAATAGTGAAACTGGTGGGGCAATGATTTGAGCTGTTGGGACCAGTTAGTGATGTGAAGAATCGAAATTGTGTGCGTCGCTCAAGAACAACTAAGAATATTGATGCTGTAGCCGTAGTGTTGAAGAAAACCTATGTTTGCCGATTCTTCGTCGATCTTTGGAATTAGACATTCCACAAACAGCATTACACTGTAGTTCTGTAGTTTAAATAAAGACTTAGGTTTTTAAGGCTTTTAAAGTTCAGTTAACACAAGCACTCAATCCGATCGAACACTATAAACATCGTATCTTCGATGACTGGGATCCTTCAAATACATCGAAAATCATTTTCATCTCGGAGGTTACGCACTCATATTTGTCGTATTTAGAGCTCAGAAAATCTATGATCTACATGATTGTTGAAAAGCTTCCATCCTCAACGAGTCACTGTTTTTGGGCTTGGGTGTGATTGGAAATTACTTTTTTTGAAAATGGGGCTGGTGCAACTTTTAGTCTACCGATCTATGATTAATGATTTTTATAGCCGGAATTGGATGATGTTTATTTTCAGCAAGACGGCGCTACGCGCCACATTGCAATTGTTTCCTGACAGTGTTATTTCTCGAAGATCACAATTGGCCACCAAAACCTAGTGATATAACACCTTTCGGCTTTGTTCTTTAGGATCACGTGAAAGATAAGATCTATGTCAATGCTTCACAATCGATTATGAAATTATCGAGGACATTCGGTCGCAAAATCCATGGAAACGATATGGCGCTGCAAGCGTAGTCGTCACCGGCCATTTGGCAGATATCGTTTTCAAATGGTAATGGTGATTTCTCTTACAAAATTCTCCTTTTTTTAATATCAAAATGAAACCTCTTATTTGAAAACCATTTACAATGTGGGATTAGGGGAAACTGATTTGAATTCATTCTAATTTAAGGAACTTACTCATGGTGCTGGCCGAACAACTTACATTATTTAAAAAAATAGCTTTAATTTAAGTGAATGGAAGAATCACAGGAAGAATAAATTAGGCAGCTTGAGAAACCGCTTTCTAGTATTTTTTCCAGAGAAGGCTACAGCGTTTATTAAGGTGTTATTTGCAGAAATTAAGTCGAAAAATAATTGAAATTAATTTGAATACAAAAAAAAAAAGATAGATCATTTAAAAATTAGAATTGGAATATAACTCAGAAATAATTCAACGAATTCCAAATAGTAATTCGAAATACAGAATTGATGTTGCAATTTGTGTCGAATATTAGAAAATCAATGATTTTATCGTTTATGCACATGTGTACAATATTGTAGATACTGTAAAATTTCGGAATGTAATTATGTTCGACCTTATATAGTCAACCATTGAGTGCCAAACAATTAACGTGATTAAATTATTACCAATCTTCTCACATAAGGAAATTAATAGATAAATAAATAGTTTGATCACTACACATCAATAAATAATTGAATTAGTCTTGTAGGTTGGCCTAGTAATTTCATTACAATGTTACTCGACCATAAACTAATTAATTAAATATTAATTAATATATTTTTTTTTAAATAGAAAAAAATAAAATGGCAATAACTAATAATTTTCTTAGTTAACTCTAAATTAATTTCTCGTATGAGCTAAACGAATGATTTTCGATTCATAGAAAGGAAAGTACTATATCTCAAAAATAAATCGGTTCCGCTTACATGAAGATACAATTTTATAAAGCATAATTTTGACAAAAAAAAAATAACACTAAATTACGAAAGATGTAATTTCACAACCGAGAAACGTTTTGGTTTTAATTTTGTGAAGGCGGTTTTCTTATTTTTGTAAATAACTGAACAAAAACATTTTAAGTAACAGATGATTATGTCTCATCATTCCCCTAAAAAAAAGTTCTAATAGTTTGTACATTTTCCAAACAATTAAATATGTGAAAGTATTTCCGATAGTAGAGACATGACTGTTAAATTCAATCTTATCCATAAATGCCTGTTGTGTTTGATTGAATTTTTAACCCATGCTTATTTTTAACCAATTGTAACATATGACAGCGTAAGTATTTTATTTTAATAATGTACATCTTCCTAAAAAGTTTAAGATCACAGACAAGAAATTATAATTGTAGGGTATACATTAACTTTATAAACGCTCAATCAATTATACAGATCTATAGAAGTTTATTATATATTAATAATTACAAAGGAAATTAAACTTATTGTAGATAATTAACCGATAATCAGATCAAAATAAAATGAAATGATTATCCGGAAATAATTAAATTGATATGTTTTGAATAAAAATTTAATTATTTTGTAACTTTATAAATCAATCATTCATTACCAATTGAGAAAAATTAATCAATTATACCTAATAAACCAATAGAGTTTATTGATCTTGAACTTGATTTCAAAATTTTATTTGTCTGGTTTTCCAAAAAGAAATAGATTGGAAAATAAAGTTATTTATAGTTTTTATATACCTTAACCGTGGTAAATACGATCAAAAGAAAAATAATTTTACAACTCATAGTCGTCGTATAGACATTATACTCGTATATTGGATATATTCCAATTTTTCCAAAATTTCATTGGACGTTAAGTTAAAATCGTTAATCGTTAAATTAAATCAATTTTCTGATTTTTGTACCGAATAAAAACTATTGTATTTCAAATGAAACAAGTTTAATTTTTATTTATTAAACATTGACATACTTCTTATTCTTATATCAAAGATTTAGTTGCTATTTTTACTTTACAACTTTTAATTAAAATAATGTTCGCTAATGAAAACTGTAAATCTATTTCTAATTTCTTTTTGTATTTATGATTTGTTTTGGATATAAGTTTTATACAATTTTTTTAATAAATCACTAGATTAATTCCGGTAACCACCAGATTAAATCCGGTACATGTATAAAAGGAATTTCTTTAATTCGAATCTATTCACAACATGCTAGAATTTCTCTATAGATTTAAGTGTGAAATTTGTAAATGTGGTATTACACCATTTACCGATTGATTTTTTCCATAGCGGTTTTGTGTATACATAGCTAAGATCAATTCTATTTGGCTTCCGGCTTATTTTTCAAAATAAATAAAAAAAACTTATTGTAATTATGGTTGTTTAAAGAAATATTTTTCGTCTTATTATTGATGTGGTTTAGATTACAAGTAATAAATCTAAAATGCACTAATTAACTACCTTTAAGAAGTTTAGATTGAATGTATTGTTCAACAAAAGATAGTTGCTGCATAGTCAGCTCCGTGGTGAACGAATTATTTATATTCCATTCCAACACAACCATAATATGTATAATTGCAAACTTAACTAACTAATTGGAATGCCATCTTATTCATTATATTTATAGGACGCAGAAATCAGCTACATCTTAAAACAAAAGAAGATGCAGTATCAAAATTATGATCAAAATGCAGGAAAAATAAAAACTATACGTAACATCCGAAGTAATGAACAATTTTAATTTTATACAATTCTAAATTCTAAGCGGTGGACATATAATTGTAATAACAATTGAGCTATTACATAAACTCAATTGTGTATACTAGAAACAGCACAGACAACTAAGATGCAGGAATTCTTCAGTTTTTGTTCGTATTATCCAATTGATTAATCAGTTATATGAATAGTAACGAATAAAAACTGCAGAATGTACAATTGAATATTCCAAGACAGTGGAATGTTGTAGAAGTATTATAATACTTAAGCCGAATAAACCTCCGTATCAGTTGGGATTTGGGAAAAATCATTCTCGAACTACATCGAGCTACAGATGTAATCACTAGAAAGCAAACAAATTAGCGCAAGCATTTGACAAAGGGGCCATAGGCGCTAGTATTCTAACTTCACCGAGATATTCCGGAGCAATTTTTTCAAATTTTAAAATCATACACACATAAAATCACATCATGAACACATACAAAAGAAGAGAGAAGAACTAAGCATAAAATTAAGACAAATGCATTGGATCTAAGAGAGAAAATCTGAACCAACGATCCAAAACAAGCTGCTGTAAATATCGAGCTTCTCGCATATTAAATTAAGCATGATGCAACAGAACACCTACGAACGCCTGCACCAGGATGAAAATCTGAACATAGGCTGTATGCTGACTCCCACTCCGACAAGAAGACTGCAAAATATCATTCCACTAGACTTGTCGCGACCAAGAGGTTAGTATAACTATTGTCGCGAAAACCTGAGGAGTCAGACGGAACTAGAGATAATCATGTGATTACTTCGACTAATCAAATACAATATTATGATATGTTAATTACTAAATGGGTACAACATTCAGTTGTAATATAACAAAATAATAAAATAAGCTAAAATTGAATTCCATGGCACAGAATATTTTTTTGAGTATCTTTGAATTTATAATTAGGAAGCCAATAAAAAACTTTCTGTTACTAAGAAGTTGGTTAACATTTCTAATTTTATATATTGTTAGTAAATCATAGTTGACTGATAGTATATTTCATCACTGTTTCAAAAAGGTATTTCATGAAGGGTATGTGTATTTCAAAAGGGGAATTACTTGATGGTTGTTATTTATTTTGAATGATTTATACACTCGTTGGCCTGAAAAATCTACCAGTTTCATTCATTCAGAAAAAGTTTGTTGAATTATTGCAAGAAGGACGCAATCAAGAAGATGTCGTTCGTCTGCTAAACATGAGCCAATCTCCTCTCTCAAGAGTACTCTGAAGGTGGTACCTTTAACCGGAGAAAACATACTAGTCGGTATCGCTGTACATCTGAGAGTCACGATCGATTTATCATCTTAACGTCACTACGAAATCGTCATTTTACTAGCGTCGAGCTAGAAAAAGTTCGAAGGTAGCCAACATTACTCCACTGAAGTGTGACTCAAATTTACTCCCAGAACACATCAATAATTGTAGTATCGAATAATGGAGATCCATTCTATTGACTGACGAGTGCAGAATATGTCTCCATGGAAGTTAGTTTACCGGTGTCTAGGAGAGCGATTTTTGCGATAAAATTTTGCTGAAAGTTTCGAAAGGTGGCATTTCGTGCATGGCGAGGGTTGGCATATCCTCTGAATCAGGTTAAAGAGTTGATCCTTTAATAATAATATAATAATATATCACTGTAATCACTGTAATAATAATACAAAATTATGTGATCATTGTGGCTTCATTGGAAAATACCATTGCGCACTTAATTGGCCACAAAGCAGTAAAATAAAGTTTAATTTTCTAACTTCCAAAAGTAATGTTTTCTAAGTAACATTCAAAACAATTCCGATTGATTTATAACTATGGTTGATCCAGGTTGTCGCCAGCATGAAACTGGAAAACAAATCGCAGTAAATCATTCACTCGACATGATGCATGATGTAACCTATATGGACGAAAGTTATTACGACGTTCACCGGCAATATAATAATGGAGCTACATTATTTAGCTTTTAAGTCAAATAAAGCTATCTCTGAGTGAAATTTTAAATACAAAAAAATTGTAAATATTGAGAAGGATTGGATTAGACAAACCTCATTTAAATCATGTACTTGTTAATAAATGAATTAGGTTGAATATGTTTATATACATCTAGGTAATTACTTATTTTATTTATATTATTTTGAAAAAAATTTACCACGTAACTTAACCATCACCTGTATTTTCTTGTAATTAATTTATTTAAATAATAATTAAGCAGCAGCCAAATCGTCTAATTCTTCATAAGACCACTGAACAGGTTTAATATTTTTTTTTAAACTGTGTACGATTTGTTACAAACAAGAGTTACCACTTAAATTCAATATAGCAACACATTTATCACTTATTTAGACTATAATAACCATGTTTGCTTAACCATGCCGTAGAGAATATATTGTTTTAATGAGCAATGCAGTAAAATTTATTAACAGCAACACAGTCTTATACCAACATGTGTGCAATTCCAATTCGTTGAATTTTTGTTTCTTCATCGACGTGATTCTACACTCTAAAAAATGAGGATTGAAGTGCGTAAAATTACGTTGATAATAATGGCAATTTTTGATGTAATTCTACATCCGATGCTTAAAATTCAACTGATAACTATGTATAAGAAAATCATTACACTAAAAATAGTAAAATTACCCAGTTTTGTGTATTTTTCCTATCATAAGAGTAAAGAAATACCAATGAGTATGTGAAGTTAAACTTTAAGTTGTAAGTTTACACCATTTGTGTAGCACAGTACTTGTTAAGTCGTAAATATACTCTTCTGACTTAAAAATACTTTCAGTATGAATGTAAATCATTATTTTTTTGTTTTGCGTTAGTGTCACTTTATAGTAAAGGATTTATTTTTAGTAATTCATCAGTGAAAGGAAAAAGTGTGTTGCGGAATCAAATTAAAAATTTAAATATAAAATAATTTGATTAATTAAATTTAAGATAAGTATTGATACAGTTCTTTAAATTAAAGTATATTTAAATGTTTGATTGTTTAAATTGTGATTTTAATTCTAGTGTAATTCAAAAATATAAGAAGCATTCGAATAAACATCGATGGAAAAAATATGCAGTATACATTAATTTAGAACCCAATTTTTAACAAAACTAGGACTTGTACAACTTTTCAAGTTCATTGTTGTAGCGTAGATGCCAAAACATCTTAAATACCGGAATAAATAGTACTGGAGTTACTTTTTATGTTCAAAAATTTTGAGGTTAGTGCCAATAAAATTTGATTTGTGATATGAAGTCTAAAAGCTTCATCATAATATTTAACTTTATTAAATTTATATCAAAAATTATCTTATTTCAGATACATTAAGGAATGATAAGAGCCAAAAACATTATTATTGTATAATTTGACAATTCGACATAATATATGTAAACTAAATTAATTAATGTCATTACAGAAATGTTTATGTTTAAATAAAGGTATTTACTACTTGAAAAATTTGTTTTTTTTTTGTTCTAAAGGTAAATCTTCTTGGTGGTCTTACGGGCAAATGAGTAATTATATAATAATTACACCAACAAGCGTATTTTTTTTAATAGGATTTTATGCGTAAATTTAAAAAAAATTACATATGAACGAGTAATTTTTTAGGTAATATTACTATTATAATGTGTAAATTTACAACATTTAGGTGAAAAATCCGTCAAAATTTATATATCCTGTTGTAAAATGTCCATGCAAATTTTAATCTTTTTAACGTAAAATTACTTTTTATGGTTTAAATGTAGTTTACATATTTATTCGCAATTCTATCGAAATACTCTTAGAGAGTAATTTTACAATGATTAACGGTGGTATTCTGTTGCCAACAATTATCGATGTAATATTACATCAAAAACTTTTTAGAGTGTAATTCAATTGTAATTAACTACTAACTATTCATATCACATTCGAGTTTTTAAATAATCTTTATATTTTTAATTATTAATAGTTAATATATTTATGATTCTCAATAAATTTAGTTGTTACACACCTACACGTATATGAATCCGTTTATTTCTTGCTCAAAATTCTAATTCAAATTCTAACTTATTACAATTTAAAGGTGTCTAATGTAGTATCAACACAAGCACAACTATACACATCAGGCGAATATTATAGTGTGTCAAATTATTAATAATTCCCGCCTTAAAGTTAGTTACAAATTTTTTTCCGACATACAAGTTAAATGTGGCGATTCAATGTACAAATGGAGAGTAGATGCATTTTTTAAGTACATGGCTAATTATATAGTTTGTTGACCAACCAAAATTACTACTATTTAATTCGCCTAAATGTATGTGCAGTAACACAAACAACTAATTTTTTTAACCAGTTCCAAATATGGAGTAATTATTTTCAATACCAAATAAGAAATTAATTTTATTTGATAAAAGAAATTAAATAAAATTTGTTTGAAATTATTGAGGTTGAATTATAATTTTTGGTGACTAATATTATAATTTAGTATCGGTCTAGAGAAACATTGGTGTTTTTATTTCAAGGTTTCGAAACAAAATTTTATCAATTGTTGAAAATTCGAAATATATATTTTACTCCACCATCGTACTACATATTTTTATTATACAATATATTTGTTAATATGTAAAACCATTGGGTGTATGCATTAAAAACCGGAATTTTGGTACTAGATGTCATTACTTAAGTACATCATGGACATATATGTATGTCTTTTGAAAGAGTTTTTGTTTTGATTGTGCACATCTAACCGATTTCAACGATGGAAAATTAATCAAATTTGCGAAAAACACAGTATTTGCGGTAACTTTTGTTGAGTTGCGTTTTTGCAAACAAAACTGCTGCTGAAAGTCAACGTTTCCTCTTGGATTTGTATGGTAAGCATGCCCTTGCAAACACAGTGTTTTGATTGGTAAAGTCGCTTCAAAAGTGGTGATTTTGACATCAAGGACAAAGAGCGTCCTAGTCAGTCTTTAGAAAGTCAAAAGTTTAGAGGATGAAGAATTGGGGGCATTACTCGATCAAGATTCATGTCAAACGCAAAGAAGAACTTGCAGAATCATTGGGAGTTGATCAAGCAACAATTTCCAAAAGTTTGAAAACCTTGGAATTCATCTAAAAGATGGAAAATTGGGTGCCATATGAGTTGAAGACAAGAGATGTGAATATACGATTTTGCATGTCCGATATGCTTCTCAAACGCCACACTGAAATGTACCACTCAATATAACAAATTTTAGTGACAAAAATATTGATAAATATTTGTCAGTATATTTATTGTTATTTTGAAAAAATTATTTCATTCTGATAATTTAATTTCATTTCGAATTAGAATATTACAGTTATACCTTCATTTATATTTTTCGACATAAATATAACTTTTTATTATCCTTAATGAACATTATTCTTAACAATATATTTTTAAATGTTCTAACTTATCAGTTTGCTATCAAAGTGAACATCAATCTAGATCGATAAGGGAATAGAAATTTGCGAAAATGGCCGATATTTCGCGTACATTCTTGTAATTCGCTAGCACTGAACGTACTCGACTGAAAGTATATACATATATATTTCAGGGAGGATGAATAACTGGGAGGATGATTATAAAGGGAGAGGTTTAAAATGAATGTTCCATTCCCGGAAGAATGTTCCAATTAAGGAAGCTTTTTATTTTATAATATATTTTTAAGCATGTATTTTTATGTATTTAAATTATTATTAGCATATACTTAAACATATTAAGTTAATTATTAAATAAGAAATCTATTAAAATCAAAATATAAAATATTCCAATTGATAAATTCACTTTTCTTACTGATAATATATTTGTTGAACTTTTTATCTAGTGATAAGTTCGTAAATCTCATTGGTAGGAATCGTTGTCGATTGTATATTGATAAGAAATTTTTCAATGTGAATGTAATTTTGGTCAGTTTGAACAATTATTTTTTTTCAGTGCACAAAAATAAGTCGTTTTTGCATCGTATTGTCACTGATGAAAAATGGATGCATTATATAACGGATAATCCCAAGCACAAAAAAGCCTATGTCTAAAAAGGCGAGAAGAGCTCATCGATACCAACGCCGAATATTCACGGGCCAACGTCATGCTGTGCTTTAGGTGGTACCAACTAGGTGTGATCATTATGAGCTGTTTGCAAGTGGCCAAACCATCAATGCCCAACTCTATCGTCATCAATTGATCCGAATGAAGCAGAAAATTCAGCAGAGCGGCTAACGTATGTCACCAGACACGAGTCAATCATTTTCACCACAATAACGCTCAGCCACATATTGTGGCGTCGGTTAAAAATTACCTGGAGAATAACGGATAGGAAATCTTGCCTCACCAGCCTTATAGTCCACGCCTCGCTACTTCCGACTACTTCTCTTCATGCAGACCTTCTCCATGCAGAATGTCATAACAGAAATACGCTTCACTTCAATTCAAGGTACTGAAAATTGGCTCGATTCGTTTGTGGCCTCCAAGCCGGCGCAGTTTTTGTGGGATGCAATCCATAAATTGCAAGATAGTAGTGGGTAGCGATGGGCAATACTTTGAATAAAATATGTAACATTTTTCCACAATAAAGACACAAAATTCATAAAAAATTCCGGTTTTTAATGTGCATACACCTAATAGCAAATCAATAACCTTATTTATTGCTATTAATCTTTAAACAAATAAAACGTTGAAATTATTTTACTCCTTAGAGATATAATCACAAAGATATAATAACAAAGTGCCACTTATTTATGTTCGGAGTAGTTTATGAATCGAGTTTTACTCAGAAATAATTTCCAATAATGTCATAAATTGAAATTTATGAAATTACAGAAACTAGATTAGAAGTTGAACATAACGTGTAATTTTCGGCAAGAGTAGTTAAATTGGGGTTTAAAATAGCAATAAAAAGGTTTAAATTAATGACAAGGTGCTTTATCTGAGCAGGAAAGCGATTTTCAAATAGAACAATTACAATACAAAAGAAAATTTACGAAAATCACAGAATCAATAATTGATCGTAACATAATACAATGGTACTCTTGAGAATTGGAAAAACATATAAGTTGGTTTAAGGTCAATAGTCGCCCGTAGTAGCTTAGTGGTTAAGAGTTTTTCATCGATTTCAATTCACCAAAAATAACTATGTTCCGGATGACATAAAAACTCACTTTGTGCACCACTACGTTTTTTTTTATAAATTTTCGGCCTTTTAGCCATATATTAAATTAAATTAGTCAATAAAATCTCCGTCAATTCATGCCGTTTATCTAGAAAATCAAACACACTACAACCAACTAGCATCTTACTAAATCTACACGTCAATACGAATAAAAAATTAACCCCTAAGTACATTCATTTGCGGCCCTAATGTAGTTTATATATAGTTTGTGCTCATCATTCAATAGGTTAAACATAATATATATAACTTTGATATAAAAGCTCGATAATATACATTTTATTATTGTCCGATCAATTACATAAATGGATAAGGGGATCGCACCCAAATTAAATAATTCCCTAAACATATATATAAACATACATATATATGTGCATATGTCTAGCCAGATTTTGTATCAAATAACAACACTTTATGTGTACAAAAATTATTAATTTAAAAATCAAAATTTAATTGTAAGTAAATATTTTGTTATTCGATAACTTGTAACAGTTTGTTAAGTAAAATTGTAACTAAATTTTATATGATTTCATAAATCAATAACAGCTATATTATACATACACACTTGAATACTATATAGTTTGGTTGATATTCTATACCTTATATACACAACATATCGACTATAATCAATGTGAAATTCATTTCACAACACCGATTATGTGTGCGGGGGATGATTTAATTTAATGGACAAAATTTATATACGACCAGCAATCAAAAATGATACTACATACATATGTTTGTATATATTAAATAGTTTTATATTTTGCAGTTCTTATTTATAAGTTATACAACAATCATAAACGTTGTACGTCTCTTTGTGTATCGGTTAGAATCGCCGATATAATTTATAATAAGAAGGCATATGTGTGTATGAAGAAATATAATATTACTATGTCATCTTTAATCATATATACTCGTATGCTTAAATTTACCCTCTTACTATATAATATTTCTATTCTATCTATGTATATACATAATCCAGTCAATTTATATATACAGTTCGATTAATTGAGTCATTATAACATATGCCGGCGTTAAACATTCTTTGACAAATTGACTACAATTAAAATAACTTCGTCTATTCTATGCATGATGCACACATACATGATTAGCATATTTTTTGTCATTTGAATAAATCTGATTCGGTCTAAAAAATTTTATCTAATTTTGGGTAAAATAACTAATGCATGTATGTATGTATAATTTATTTATATGTCAATTTCAAGACAAAGTATTTTTTCTCCCTAGAAAATATTTTAATTATCTTGATAACTGTATAAGAAAAAATTACTTTCGTAATTCAAATAAATAAGAATTATATTCTTATTGTTCGCATTTTATAATCTTATATTTTAATAATTGAAAAGATAGATTGTAGATAGTCAATCATGATACATGCAGATGTAGCTAATTCAATTTAGAAACTAAAATAACATTAAGAAGTAAACCGTAATTTAATTTTCTTTAATTTGAATTGAAACCTTAAGTGAAAGTACACACATAGATAATAATAATAATGTTATAAAACAAAAAATCCATTAATAATA
The DNA here is from genome assembly GCA_963932295.1 of Tipula lateralis. NCBI lineage: Eukaryota > Metazoa > Arthropoda > Insecta > Diptera > Tipulidae > Tipula > Tipula lateralis. The sequence continues at coordinate 72,988,719 of OZ010737.1, forward strand.
TAATAGCGGTATGTATCAAAAATGATTTTTCTTAATGATGTTTTATTAAATGTACATAAATCATAATTGAAAACCAAAATAAACACCTTTAACCAAACAAGATGTTGCCATTGTTATATTGATCAAATCTGAGCTATGTTTAAAAGGTAGATCGATTTGTTAGATATAAACGCTGTCAATTATAAAATAATAAATTTTTACTTCTAAGGTATACTCCTAAATTAATTATATTACTATAATTAGTCAATTAAATAGCAAATCAACTTTGAACGATAAATTTTTAAAATTGAACTAGGTATCTAATAAAAATTACTGGATTAATTAAGCTTTTACAAAAAATTTATTGAAATTTATACGTCTTTTATATCAAGAAGAAACTAATTACTGAAATTAAATATGGTTTAAAGATTTGCCATTAAAGTTTTATTTTTAATTTTGAATAAATAAAGAGTCTTGAAGTAAAACATAAATTAAAAACATTATTATTAAACATTTTAATAAATGCTTTATGTCGACTAGAAAGCTACGGGAAATGTTGAAGATATTTATATCTAATTTATCGTTTAGTAATAAGCTAAAACGTTACAGTCCTAGAAAGTAGTTGCCCACAGTTCAACAACTTCAATTTACAGTTTTGAATAGTATTCATTTAAAATTCAGTTGACTAAAGAACTACTATTTACAACACCCTACATATTCAGTAAGATGTTACAGCTTGACGATCGGTGTTGTGAATGAATACTTGTGTTGAAAATTCATAGTACTATAGGTCCGCATTTTTTTTATTTTAAATTATTAAAGTTGACTGGAAACCTTTCAGATACCGCAATCAGTGTCACAAACGGCCCATGATGCAAATTTACGACGCGCTCTGCAAATTGGAGCAGTTTTAACCAGGGTATAGAAGACATTAGAATTACAGGAATATTCGTGGAGTTGAACACAAGAGATCTAATGCGATTAAAGCTGGCTGTTGGTGAAGTGTAAGTTATCATCATCATCCTCACATTCGTCGCATATGGCATCACTGGCAAGTCGTATGCGATGAAGGTGATCCAAATTCTTAAGTTCTCCTTTTGCAATGAAAGAACGTAATTGGTCAGCTTCAGGTTAAGCCCTCTGACAAAGTATTTCACCTTACGACAGGTAAGGAAGCTGACCACGTCAGCTTTATACCCCTATTATGAATGTCACCTCACCTCACTCGTCACCGTGACGTGTATTGTCACTCGAGTCATATTTTGGTATTATGATTGTCGCTTTATTTTGAGTGAGTGACGAACGCATCATGATGCGTTTTTTCTATATTTTGTTGTTTTTAAGTTGGCAACTATTATTTTTTGGTTTGATTTCGGGTATGTTTGACGTTTGGTGGTGTGTTAAAATAATAAATTTTCAAGTTTTAAAAAATAAATTAATTTAAAGTTTTGTAGTTCAGTTTATTTTAATAATTAAAATTTTTCAAAATTTCGACTGGACAATGTCTGGATTTTATTTCCATTTCTTTAAAAAAATTTGGATACCGACTGCCCTTTGTAATTTTTCAAACTGATACCATTTAATAAAGAAAATAATATTTAAAAATCGAAAATTATTATTTTAATAAATCACAAAAAACAAAATTATTATTTTAATTTAAATAAAACCAAAAAAACTGTCTGCAATTTCGTCGCCCTCAATTTCACAATGTTTCAGAAATTTCAATCAAGAAGGTTCAAAAAAAATTTCTTACAATCCGGTACCAATTTGGAGCTGGTTAGAGAATTGTTCAAGAAGTTGAGTACAATTTTACTCTCCGTACAAAAAAATAATTTCTTTGTCGTTGGTAACGAGATTAAAAGCTGATATCCGCAATTAATTCCGCTTCATGAATAGTGCAGTAGATCCTCAAACTGCTTGCAAATCTCAGATCATGCGATAGACAGTAGTAACCAAAAGCAGCACCCTGTTTAGAGACAGATCCATCTGAAAAGAATACAAGTTATCCAGATATCCTGATACAAGTGATCCAGATATCTGGCGAAAACCATATCCCTGGATGGATAAAACACCTCAAATGATATGTGGAAATTATAATAAGGCAGAAGCCCATCAATAGCCATGTCGATTTCTGGCATAGCTCGCATAAATTCATTAAGAATTGATATCTATGGCCTGAAGGAGTGCCGAAAGCATTCCACGCTCCAGCACTCCTCAAGCGAAAATAAGCTGAACAAGCTGTACCTAACATGAAGAATTGCAACTGGGGTAGAAATAGAATGAGCTCCATAGTTAGGACCGGAGTTGAAGCCATGGCTCCAGCTACAGCTCTACAAGCGATATTTTGCAAATAGTTTAGTTTGGCAATTGAATTTACTTTAACCACTGGCCACCAAACAATAGATGCATAAGTTAGCATTGGAAGAACTAGCTATTTGTAGATAAAATATAGCATTTTGAGAGATCCCCAAGAATTACTATGAGCTCTACGGCATTGCCAAAAAACAATAGCTATTTTAGTTAAAAATCGAGATGATGAGATGAGGCTGAGCTATTAACCTTACATCCGAAAAGAGATGGTACAGAAAAAGCTGCAGTATTCTGGAGTATTGCGGAAACCAAATCGGTTTCAGATGGGTTCACATGTAAACCCTTATCCAGACACAACTGTTTTATAATGAGAAGAGCGCGTTTATTTAAATCTGATTAGACATTCAGATGCTTGCCTGAAACTGTCAGAACCGGATCGGCATCATATATTTGAGCGATAAAACCGGACTCACGAAAAATAACAAGATCTTCGTCACTAACCAGAAGGATCTGAGCACATCTCTCTGCGGGCATCATGCTTTTGAAGCCTTGATCGAAATAAAGGTATTCTTAACCTCGCATATCACAATGCTACATTCAAGCATACATTCAATAAAGATGGACATAAAGCTATCAAATGCAGATGGTTCTATGTAAATCGAACCTATAAACCGTACGCCCTCAATTTAGCTGTAAGTAGGAAAGTAAATCAGTAAATCATTTTCCCTGCAGATAATGATTTATCTTAGATATATTAGCACTTATTTGTTTATATTAATATCATTAATTTAAATATAAGCGATTTAATTATTTTACTGGTCAGTTAAAGGAACCTACTAGAATATCAATTTTATAGAACTACACACACCGGTCTAATTCATAAAAATTGTCTCTAGAGTAAATTGATTTAGTATGTGATCTTGAGTTGTGTTTAATAAACAAACTGTTTAAAAAGCTTTTGACAGTTTAGAACTTCTACTATTAAAACCATTTCACAACAAGTTGATGTTATTAGAACACCTCACATACAGTCATGTTTCCACGGCAAAATAGATCAAGTAATGAAGACGTCAATTGGCCTTCTCGATTAACAGTGCGATAGCTCAAGCTTATTTATGGATTTAATTTGTGCCGAAAGTAATGTAAGTGAAAGTATGATGATGAATTTTAACAAATAACCGGCATTTATATGACTAACAAACTCGTACACACATTAAGCTGATCTATCTACCTAAATAAACAATTACTCAGCATTAAACCATTTCTGCTCATCTTCTATAGAGCATTACAAATCTAAAGTTGCACATTATCCTTCCAAACAGAACACAAAAATAAATCAAAATATTGCTACTCTACAGCATTAGATTAAGCTGTATAAGTATTTTTCAAGATTATTTTAAGTATTCTAGTTTTGTACTGATAATATATTTGATCATCTATACCATATTTATCAATTGCACGTACATACAAAATGACAATAACAAGATTGCAAACTCCACAACACAAATAACTTGTATGAATTTTGATTAAAACCTAAAATGGAACTGATTAATCTAGCCAAATAGAAACTTTATTCGAATGGAAAATCTTAAATTCGATTCGAAATATTTTTAACACAATATTGATTATATTTTGAATATAGAATGAACATGTGATAATTAATGGTGGTATCGATCAACACATAAACAACATTTTAATATTTGAACATGTGACACAGTTGTTTGCATTTTGCAACCATGCATTTCACCAACTAAATGTGTTTTAATGATTTTTTCTATTATTTGAAAGAGATTAGATAAGCGCAGAAACATGAAAATTTAGTATTAGATTTTTAAAATAGCAAATAAAACCTAATTTTGCCAGTACAATAAGTACACTTGTCTAAAGATAAAAATAATAAAATAAAATTGTTGCTATACTGATCATAGGATTAATATTTAACTAAGACATGAAATTGTGGTAATAACGCTAGCGATTTTTACCAGTCGAATACGAGGATCGGTTGTAATGTCTCAAACTCATAGGCCGACTTTCATTTTTTTACTACTATAGGCTGTCATGAAGCAATTCAATATGCGAGTGGTCTACACAAATAAGGCTCTATAGTGGAACTTTATCGATTTAGCTGTGGCGTAGAGAAAGACGTTAAAAGGAAACTGAGATATTTTGTTCCAGTCACTCAAGCTCAATTGGCCCATTGTGACATCCCTTCCCAGATGCACGCACACTCACTCTCAAGATATCAAGATATCTGTTATTGTCAAGTGCGACAGTTGATAAACAGTATTGGAAACAATCGCCTTTAGGGTAGCCTGGCTGTCAGAAAGGATGCAGATACGACGATCTCTGCCATTTATCCCTTTAACAAAGAGTGCTGCTTTCAAAACTGACATAGTTGGGATTGCTTTAGCTCCAAACATCAAATTGGACGATAAATTAAGGAACAAATTCAATATAAATTGATGAAGATGGTATTTATTAAAGTAAGGTACGTACTCATTTTTATCAATTTATAGGTTAAACGATCATAGCATTTTTTACTGATCCTCCTGATAGTTTTGCAACACCGGTTGATACGATATGATCATGAATATTTTCTTCTTCAAAAGCATTAAATAAAAATTTGGAAACATCTTCGCTAACTTTTAAATTAAACTTAATTCACTAGTATCTTTCATTCTTATTCTGACACATAACGACTTTATAGATAAGATTCACTCTTTGGCATTATCATCATTAATCTATTAGAGTACTTAATTAGAATGACAATTCGTCATACCAGTGGCAGTGTATTGCAAGAAATTTCTTGTACATAAGTTTTCAGACAGACGACAAAATTGCTTTTCAGACAGACAACGTAAGCAAAATTAACAGTCTTCTTTAAGTAATTATTTTTCAGAAACCTTATCTTACAATAAATAACAACTGGTAAACAGTAATATTTATCTATTAACCGATCGAAAATAGTATACTCTATGACTATATTACTACGAATTACATACATTAATCATCACAATATATGAAATACAAAAATAAATGAATTATAAGAACCAAAACATACATCTTATAAATATGAAAATGCAAATGTAAATTTATACTAAATTATAATTATATAGATAAAATCGTTCAAATGTTTTAAATTACTATTTTCAAAAAAACCCAATTAAAAATGTTTAGCAGCACACTTGCTGTTAATAATTTATATGGCAATGCAAATTAATATTAATTTTATTGCGATAGCATAACGATAGATTAAAAAGAAGTTTGTTGGACACAGAGTTTATTAACCCATTCCTAATACAAAAAATCAAACAAAAAAGATTGTATATAAACAATTCTATGTATTGGGAAAATGATGAGTATATTATTTATGCTGTATTTACAACAAATTTATTTATTAAAAGAACAAACCAGCTTAATATTATAATTATGATGTTTGGCTATAAACAAAATAAATTTGAATATGCTTCACAATACATATTTATAAACATATTACTAAAGCTACAAATATTAGGTGATGAGAAAGCTATCTAAATACCAAAAAACGCGATTGCTATTCACTGGGAAATCTGGACACCTGTATTAGGTTTATGATTAACCATTTTTTTGTAGTCATATCTTTATATAGGGTATGAAGAAAATAATTCTAAGAATAATAAAAAAGATATAAACGTTATTTAAGATATAATTAATGCATTCGGAATTTTCATTTTTATGAGTTTTTCAACGCTCTACTCAGGCAGTTCTTATTTAAAATGAAACTAGCAATTTTTTTTTAGTAATGTACATAGATGATATTCTATGTAGATGGTATTCTGATATTTGCACCAAAACATTGAAGAACACAACCTGACGACTATAAACTATATAATCATTAAATAAGGTGATGAGGCTGGCTTAAAGGCCGTAAACAGCCCTAAACTCATCCCAACTGATACCTTATGAACCATTAATAAGTATTGGTGCACATTGAATGCTTTTTACACACAATCGCTTTTTATGTCTCTTGTAACTCTCTTTAGCTACAACTGGCGTCATATTTGGCCACATATATATGTATAATTCTTCTCTCGAATGTTAGAGGCCATATCTCGTACTCAAATCCATTAAGACCAACTCTAACATCCATAAATGATAACGGGTTTAATCAACGGGTTCAATTTCAGCTTATCCTCACTTGCAAAATACAATTGTGATGTGTCGGTATTAGACTCGTTGATCAACGAAAGCTAAATACTGTTCTAGTGGATCAAGTAGCTCTTTCACATCGTTACCACTTAATCCAGTCACACAGATATCATATGTATATGCAAAAAGTTAATTGGACTATGGAAGGCTGAATACCGTAGACAGACCTAACCGCGTCTAAACTGAGACCTTACAAACTATTAATACGGATTGGTGCCCAACGAATGCGTTTAAACACAATCGCTTTTCTTCATTCGGTGCATGTTGTTAATTTTAGGTCAATGGCGAGAATCTAACTCAAGAGAACGGTGTGATGAGAAACTCTTTGAACATTTTAACTTAACTTTAAAATCAACAGACCATCTATTTTTTCCATTATGATTTTTAGATTGACATAGTCCTAAAAAATTAACAATTTATCAACCAATTATCTGCGGACTGCAAAAAGCACAATAATTTCGAGGACCAAACAAATAAACTGAATTATTAATAATTAAATAATAAAATATCGTCAAACAGAATTCGAGAAGAAAGTATTACGATATGTTATAAGATTGTCTTTGGAAATATATTAATCCTGGGACTATCATCTATTTAATAAGCTTATTAGTGAAGAGTTTAGCTTAGCTTTCAAGTGTGTTATATTATTCAATTGCTTTTAGTACCTGGTCGAGGATTCCATTCCCGCTTCATCTGAAACGCACCTGAAACTCAAAAAGATTTATGTAGTGGAATATTTAATGAAATGTTAGGTTTAGTAATATGTAAATACATTTATTTGACACTACATCATTTAAAACAAAAAAACATACAATTATCGTGCAAATTTACCTTACTTGGATTATAAACATGAGTTACAACTAAATAAAATATTATTTTTATAAGGCAAATAATATTTAATTTCTACCGACTAATTTTATTATGATGAAACAAAAATTCAACAAATGAAGCTGAAAAGTTGATAAATAATATATATTATTCTGGTTATTATTCATTATATATGTTCATACAGCGAATAAATTTATATATTTATTCACTATTTTATGGCTCGTTTTGTTATTAAAAATGTTTGGCAGGAAATGCATACACCAATCATTTTGTAAATACAAATGAATAATTCTTAAAGAAACAATTATATTTCTTTCAACCTTATCATCATAACATTTCGAATTAGTCATATTTTGACAATTTACTACATACAATTAATCTTGTAAACATAAATGGAAATCTATTGGATTTACATTAAAGTGTGATTGTAATTATATATTGTAGTTGAATCAATGCAACTAAGAATTTATTATGGGTTTACACACCAAGCCAAACCCATTAAAATACTCATATAAATCGTGGACAAATATTTTCATGATATTCGTCGTATTCACCTTTCAAAAACAAAAATATTTTGTTTATTTAAATCGTTTATTAATGACTTTAGAGCAATGTAATAAATTTTCTCAGACCGAAAACTAGTAAAAAAACAAGACAAATGATTTGAGGAATAGTAAAATTAACAAACGGTGTGTTCTTTATAAGGTGTCGTCTATATTATTGGCGATTAGCAAAATAAAAAATATTTATTCATTATTCATAATCGTAGACATAATATATAGATGAAAAAAATGTTGTTTAAGATCGCGAGAAACATCTTAAATATGTAAATTTTATTTAATAACACTATTGATGACTTTTTAAACTTTTACTTCAGACTTTGTGTCTATTATACAGATGTGTTTATATTAAATAAACATACGTAATTATTTGGTTAAACTTTTAAAGTGGAATGATGAGGTTTTGACATTCTTTTTTAATGCCAATAAAGTGTATGGTCAAGTTAAGAATTTACCATATTTTTTTTTTAACAAATAACGGTTCTCAATCATCTTTTTAAATCCGCGTTTATATAAACAAACACTAGCCGAATGTGTATAGAAGATAAAACTAGACTAAACTTGCTAATTTTTTTATTGCTACATTTTTTGCTTATATTGATGAATTTTCTGTTTGTTTTATGTCATCGTTCAATTAGAAGTATCATATTTAGATAACAGAATACTTAATGAATTAACAGAATTAACATTTGCTATATAATCTAAATACTATATAATCTAAATGTTAAATGATCTGACTTGAGTTAATGACTTTTTTAAAAAAGTATGCCTCAGATCTTAACGACAAATTCCAAATAATAACTTATTCAGTTACATAAGATTTATATTCAGTTACATAAGATTCAATTTACCTTAAAATAGTGTAGAAAAACGAATTTTCGTACATGTACATTTTGTATGTACATTTTAAAATACAAAATTGAGAAATGAAAAATTTCCTAACTAATGGAGCTGCAGAATAAGATCCTGCGCGAATCAAAAAACATTTATCAAGCACCATTAGTTTTGAAATAAGTTGATTTTCTAAAATATTGTGGAAGAAGTTCTATCTAAGCTGTAATCGTTTACAGTCCCTCGTATAACGCGGTAGTTACGTTCCTGAAAATTTTCGCGTTATATAAGTCATAGATTTCATATAAATTTGAGAGTTACGTTCCAATGATTTTTTTTAAATAAAATACATAAAACTAACAGACGCAACATATATTTCAACTCAAAATTAAAATTCAGACTTTATTCTAAAACAAAAACACAAAATAAATATAATAATATTACAAAATTCAAATACTAACATATGTAATATAATATTTATTACATACTGAAAAAAATTAAAAGTTTATTAACAAACTTCATTGTTGTTCAGGATCAGGACTGATCTGTTTCACTGTCTTCAAACATTCTATTTCGTGAAAAATGTTTTGGGCATTCAATAGCTTCGCATTATAAAAAGAAGAAATTTCGCGTTGTACTGAAACAGATTTTTTTATTTCAAATCGCGTTATATCGAAAACGCGTTGTATAAGTACCGCGTTAAACGAGGGATACCTGTATAAAGGATTACCAATAAGAGGTTTATTTTGAAAGCCTGCTATTTGAGAAGCTGTGATTTTTCGACAAAGTTGATTTGACAACTACGCCATTACTAAAAATGGTACGATACACGCTTCAACAATGCACTGAAATTGTTAAAATTCACTATAAAAATGGTAATAATTTCACAGTCACAGTTCGCAAAACTAAAGCACTTTTTGGTCGTCGTGAAGCACCTTCTCGGCCGACAATAATGAAACTGCTGGAAAAATTTGAGCAAGTTAGTTATTTGAAGATTCGATCCTGTGTGCGTAGCTCAAGAACGACTGAGAATATTGCTGCTGTAGCCTAGCCCGTAATATTGAAGAAAACCGAGATGTTGATTCATCATCGATCTTTGGAATTAGATATTCCACAAACGACATAACACCATATTTTGCAAAGACGTAGGTCTTAATGCTTTTAACGTTCAGTTAACACAAGAACTGAAGCCGGTCGATCACCATTAACGTCGTTTCTTCGCTGATTGGATCCTTCATATGCATCAAAATGGAAACGGATTTTCATCCAAAAATCATCTTCAGTGATCATGCTCATTTTCACCTAGGAGGCTACGTTAATAAGCAGAATTGTCACATTTGGAGCTCAGAAAAGCCTTACCATCATGTCGCTGTTTGTTGCGGTTTTTGGGCTGGTGTTATGATTGGACCTGTCTTTTTCGAATATGCCCACATGAATTTTATGACCGGAATTGGAATATTTATGTGGACGGTGTTTATTTTCAACAAGAAGGCGCTACATGCAACACAAGCAATGAAACAATCGCAATATTGCAAGTAAAGTTCACTTATTGTATTATTTTTCGAAGAGGTAATCACAATTGGATAACAATTTTGTGATTTAACACATTTTTTTTCTTTGGAGACAAGTGAAAGATGAGGTCTATGCTAATGCTCCACAATCGATTAAAAATATGGATTCCTTAAAGATGGAATTCGTGAAATTATTGAGTACATACAGTTGCAAATGTACGATTTGGTCATTGAACATTTCATGAAAAAGATATGCTGCTGCAAGCGTAGCCATGGCGGCCATTTGGCTGATATCGTTTTCAAATGTTAATAGAATACCTTCCTCTTTACAATGAAATAAACATTCATTGATTTCTCTTAAAAAATACTATTTTTCTTAAATATCAAAATGAAACCTCTTATTGGAAAACCCTTTACATTTTTCATGAATAAAATAACAATACAAATAGAGCCTACTGAAATTTAACTATCGGTTATTTCAGAACCGACTTTATTTGATTATACCACCAAAATTTAACTATCATTTATAAAATTTCGACGTGCATTAATTAAAAGTTTAATTTGACTTAAGCGAAAGACCTGTCAATAAAATATTGCAGAGAAGATTCGGCAGCTCCTACTACACTTACGCCACCTCTGTCTAAAAACTACTTACGTCATTTGAATAGGACGAAGCTACTTTCTATATTTAAAATCTTTTGTTTTTTTATTTGTTTACAAAGATCAGTTGATAAAAAATTGTCTGCCTTGAACAGCTCCGATTCTATTAAACTTATCTTTCAAATTCAAAGTTCATTCAAACAGTATTTTTCAACAGCCTTTATTGAATGTATCGTTCTTGAAACCGATAGGATAATTAGGTTGAAAACGTCGAAGTATCAATTTAAATACAATATACGAGCGTATGGTGCTAAGAACTATTAGTCATGTGTCCCATATCAATTTATTTATTCCAGAATTATTTTCGAAAGATTACGAAAAAATAAATTGGTTCGATTCATTATATATGGACTCAAGCGAATAAACTCAAGATCGACGAGTAACTGGCAGCATCACAATGTTTTTGCTCTCTGCGTACTATAATTAAGAATATCATGCGTTTATTAACAAAGTAGAATTATACTCTGCAGTAAACATAATATATTTAACGAAGAATTATGGTTATTGAGCAACAAGCATCATCTAACATCATCACATGTTAATTTTCTTGCTAAATTGTGAATTGCACTTAAATGTACTTTTCTAAAATATCATTCTTCTTAACCGAAAATTGGGATGGCAAGAGTCGAGTCGCTATTTCTTCTATTTATTGAACAAAAGTATATAATTTAAGAATCTTAACTTTTAATAGTTTTATCATTCCACTACCGAGTGATATACAAACAAATAATATTCTCGAATCCAACACAATTCACTTTTCTGTTGATGGTACGAATAAATTAGCAAACTAAAATGTACATTATAATTATCGAGTGCATCGTCACATCTCATTGAAAATGTTTATGGTGCAACTGTGTCAAATTGATCCACGATTTACTTTCCTTTTACACTATACAATGTAGCATGATTTTATATGTATAAAAAACATATTTCAATTACCATATGTGATTTTATAATGAATGAAAAACCACATATGGTTAAAACTTAGAATTTTTAGCCTTGACAAACATTTCACAGTTAAATATACACTAGTATAGTATATGAATTACAAATGATTAATTCTGATAAGGTTGTATAATGACCCCGCGCTAAGAATTTCTTTTCGTATAATATATTAACCTTATATAGACTTACACAAACTGCTGCACAACCATGACATAATTTTTGTTTGGTTCAACTGTATCTAAAAAAAACCGAAACCTTAATAAGCCAAATACATATTCAGTTGGAAGACCAAACTAAAAACTAAATTCAATAGATTAACGATAACTGGCCAATATGCGTGTAGGACTTGACTAATCAAAAATACGTTTTATACTACGAAAACCTATATACACAACTACGAAAAGTAAATGTTTTCCTTTTATTTCTGATTACTTCTTAGTTACAAAGAGTTTGTAGCATCTACACAAAAACTAACTGGTGAACAACCTAAATGAAAATCAATAAAAACCTTGAAAGAAAGAAAAAAATTATAAGTGTGTGCAAAATACATCAATAGAGTACATAAATAGCAAGTGTGGTAGAATTACCAGTTTATTTAAACCAATTTCTAAGACTATATAAACAATAAGTAGTAATACGTAGGCTAAGCTAGCTATATTCAGTGTCTGTCCTATTTATTCTCTATCAATACCAAATGATACAGACGAAAAGGAATAGAAACCAACCAATGAAACGATTAGGCTAGCTCTTTGTTCGGTTCGCATACCTTTTTTTGTCTGTACAACAACTTAGAAAACTAACAAACTGTATTGCAAAAGAATGAGCTAAACAAACAATGAATTTTAAGTAAGACAAGGTGAATCTCAAAATCCTAAAAATGCTATCCTATTTTATATCGTATACACGATATTTACTCATTTTATCATTACCCTGTGCACACATTTTTAAAAATAAATTGTTTATTGTAATTTATCATTGTCGTCTCGTCTCTTCAAATGCCCAACCATATTTTGTTATTTATAGGGTAACTCATCATCCGGCTTTTATATCAAGGATGAAGTGGGATCTACAAGTTTGAATAGTTTTAAAACTGGATCACCCTGAATACTATATAATATAATTCGCCAACATAAAAATTGTTTTCTGGAGTTAACATTTTTTTGTTTCATAAATTATTCTTATTAATATTGAGTAATTAAATTTAACCCAAACCAAAACAAAACTATGAACTAGTTTTTATTGAATATCCATTTTTAATAATACAACAAAAAAATTTCTTCAGAAAAGTATATTATATTGTATACAACAGGAAAAAAAATTATTCAAATTATTTCTAAACAAATTAATTCAACTTGATTTCAAACACATACATATTCGAGAAAAGTTGAAAACACTTCATATGTACATAGAGTATATTTAAAAGAAATATAAAAGTATATAATGTATATGCAAATCAAGAAACTATGAATCATTCGGTTTTATCTACAATACAGACGATTATAGGCATGTGTTTTCATTTATACATACAATGCAGCTAAAAACTAGCTATACGCAAAAAAGTTTTTTAAACAACAAACTATTTATAAATTATGTATATGAATATAATGGATATGATTAAAGTTATGATTGATCTTGAGTCACGATGATTTAAATTTAGTTTATGAAAATTATACTTCTTAGAACACCAAACATACATAATTAAATTGTGATTTGACATTCTATCGCTGCTATGGGCATGAGTCAAAAAAAATTTTTTTTGTATATCGTTATAGAAACACACAATTATAGTTTTGAAATACTTAAAGAAAATACAGCTGATCATTTATTACTGCACTGTGTCGCGACGAAAAAAACAATTTTGTTATCACATTTTTTTTTTTGTTCAATTCGGTTCCGGATTAGGAATGATACTATTTTCAGAATATAGCCGGTTGGATAAGTATGTGTGTTTGTTGTTTCTATTTATTAAGAAACTCATGAATAATATTTTGACCAGTTTTTAACACACAATAGATGGAATTAGGGCATACCGACGAAAAAAATGTAAATCAATAGATAAGACTTATCTATTTTCTATAATTATAGAATATATTAGTCAAAATTCATTAGAGAAACCGTTTGCAGTTAAAGAAATCATAGACGATTTCTCAAATTAAATGCGTGGGCTTTATTTAAAACGAAACTTCGAATAGACTTTATTTTGAACAGAAAAACTAAAATTCTTAAGAATAGACGATTCGAATGTCTTTCATTAAATTGTGACTGGTTTCTTCACCAGATCATGAAGTTGATACTATCTGCTGGTTGAAGGTGGAAATTTTAGGGACAGAACAAAAACACATCTAATCTGGTTGACGAATATTTTTCGATTCGGATCCGAAAGAAGATTTTGTTCCGATATCGAAAAACTCGCTATTATGAAACTAAAATGACCATACGAATTAGGATTTTCCGAAATCGTATCTCAAAGTTTGACTGCTATTTAGTAAAAGAATTTCATTTTATGTTATCCAATTTATTCATTTTGTGTAATCGCATAACTGCTGACTTCATACTGATATTTGTCAAATTCGATCAAACAATTTCATAATAAGAAAATTAGCATCGGTTCGGATTTGTCAATATCCGTAAAAAAAATCAAAATCGGAATACCATATTTCATAATAACTCCCTGGGAGGGTTATTATAGAAAATTCCATATCAGATCCGAAAGCGGTTCTATGAAAATCCAATATCGTAAATCTGCTATTATGAAACTAAAGACAAAATGAAATCGGATTTTGATAAAACCGCTATTTAGTGAACGAATTTAATTTTGTGCGTTTTGAATCTTCCACAGTTTGAAGCTTTCACTAATATTAAGTTTCATCCTTGTTTAGGCGAGCATGTCAGTCAGTATGACAATTGGGTACATGTACAAAATTAGCGTAGTTTTTCAAAAACTATGACTTGCGCACATCATTTTGACGTTAAACTTATTACGAAAAGTATCAAATGCAGTGATCCCACCCGTTCTACATACGAGTAGGTATATATTGAGTGTTAGAAATTTAAAGTCATTAACCGTACCGTTATGTCTGTTTCTTATTCCTACTGATGATGAATCCTGGTTTACCAAACAATATATAAACATGCTATTTGAATGTAATTAAACGCTCCCATTTTCATTGTTCATGCTGTACCATGTCACATACACACATACTATATCGATTCACTAACGAACTTGTGTCAAACTAGCGCACATGAATGTAAGTAAATCTAAAGTTGTCATGAAAATGGAATCAAGCACAGATACTATCAACAAAAACATCATATTTTTTGGTGAAATGTGTGTATTATATATAATTCAAATACACCTATCGATTTTAACATCACTGTATTTTCTAATGAGGGTAATGAAGACAGAAAAAAACCAACCATCGTCGTCACATTTCAAATTAATCAGGAAGTAGGTTTGTGTAAAACCATAAAAACAAACACCATCTGTTTAAAATTATTTGTCGATGTGGCTGAGCGAATAATAAAATTAAGCAGCAGACAAATCAATCAGCCATAATGTTCGTTTATTATACGGATTGCAATTTAAATTAAATACAAAAGGCCCATATAGATAGTTCGAGAACAAAATAATTATCAACTATACCACCAATTATAAACAGAGACATTCTTTCGAGTTGAAAAAGGTCATGGTTACACACACACACACACACACAATTCTACTTTGAGGATGCATTTAAAAAAAAAAAAAACAAGATACTGTGAATACATTATCAAAATGAAATAACGGAATATTATTTATTTTCTCCATATTCATCTCATATTTTCGGTTTATTATTTGTTGTGTTCCAGAAGAGAAATTAAAATTCTTGAATAGAAAATGAATTGATTTAAAATAACTACATACATGCAGTATTTAAATATGTATTGCAGTCGAAATCAATTTTTATTGCCTTGTCTACTATATTATACACGAATATAGGTATTGTGTTTTGTCTAGAAAACACGATTTACATAGAAAATAATGATCGTTCGTCCCTTATGCAGGGAGAATTAAAACAAAAATTCATAAATAAGGGAGGTTAATGGCTTTTGTTTGATTTTTTTGTATTAGTGAGTAGTTGTGTTAACATTGATTTTACATGAAATAAGTATACAAACTGCATTTTTTTCCAATACCGAACACAATGATTATTATTCATTCATACTTTATTACTGTATTGTGTGTATATCATACCACGTACAGAACCTATTCATTATTTGAACACGCTTTTTTTTTAACATGGGGAGTCAGTCATTTTTAGCAATTAAACCACTACAATAATAAAAAAAAAACACGCTAATTTTATTTCAATAATTGAAATACAGAAACAAAACATAAAAAAAAGCAATTTAGTAACGGCAATTTTTTAAAATTAGAAAGAGATGCGGAACAAAAATTTTCTATGATATAACATTTATAAAAAAGAGATAACTCTACTTACTTTGATGAACTTTTGATATCACTTCCAAAACCAATTTGAATATTTGTTGAAGTCATGATTGTTTTTTTTTTTATTTATTCAATATTTAAAATTTATTCACTTGATTTTATATTATATTTATATAAATAAATTAATTAAAACTATTTAATTTAAGTTAATATAATTATTATTATTGAAAATATATGGTATTTTTCGGTGTTGACCAATTTCTTTTTTTTTCACTTCTCAAAACGAAACTAACGAACGTACGAAAAACAAATGAATGATTTTCGTATAACAAAATTGTTGAAAATACAAAAGAAGGGGAAATGTTTGGTTGCTTTGAATTTTTTACTTTATTTTAGGGTTGCGTGATGCGACTTAATGCGATAAGAAATATTTGGTAGTTTTCGTATTCGTGTGTGTACGTAACGAATTTAAACGCACGACGCACACTGTAACGACATTGTTTAATGAAGCAGTGAAAACTCTTTATTCTTTTTGCACCAAGAATATGTTTAAATAAGACAAAATAGATGAAAATCGATGATATATAAAGTGACATTGTTTGAAAATAGTTTTAATTTGTGATTGCGTTTAAAGTACAATTTATCTCGCTATTTGCGTTGCGTTATTTTTGACAGATTAATGAAGCATTTAGATACAGCCCCTATAATTATGCAACAAAATCACCTCACACGATTAACAATTCCCTATTATAAAAATGTTTACGGATGTATCACTAAACTATAGGTAAATTCGTCATTATACAATTAAATACTTCAATTAAAAACTGAGCAATTATTTGGTCAACAAACGTTTTCGAAAGAGTTGCTCAATTTAGACATTTAGAGCAAATTTACATCATGTAACACGTATCGGTGTAAACGTATCCAAACAAGTTTCATACAATAAAAAAAAATGCTCATCTGTCAATTAGAAATTTCATTTGGATAACATTTTCAAAATAAAAATAAAAGACAAAATCGAAATACTCTCGTAAATAAAATAAAATAAATACAAATGTTGAATCAAGTGGCTGTTGAGGCCCTGTATTCAGCCACATATGTGGAGACATACTTAGATTCGGTGGAAAATTTACCGGACGATGTACAAAGGTATTTGTCACGAATTCGTGAAATTGATGTTCAGTACCGAGGTGAGAATGTACAGTACGAAAAATATCTAGTGAACGATTATTAACTGTGTTATTATATTTGTTATTGGGTAGCGTATTTGCGGGATGTGGATCTTCAATATGATCAGTGGTCGAATTATATGAACTGCAGCGAGAATGACGGAGTCGGTATAGCAAAGAAAACAAGAGCCATGTCTAGAATACAACAGAGTCTTATTGCGGCACAAGAGCTAGGTGATGAAAAGCTACAAATTGTAACGCAGCTGCAGGAACTTATTGATCATAAGACGCGGCAGCTAGACCACGATTTTAAGAATTTAGGTAGTGGTACATTAATTCTAAATAAATTGAAATTCATTTGGATTTTTTTTACATGTAGATTACGGGAAAGATGAACCAATGCTTGAAGTTAAAGACAATCGAACAATAAGTCCGCCATTGCAATCACCAAATATACCAATAAATGGTGTACAGCAAGCAGCAACAATAGTAGCCTCACCAGGAATTGTAATCGCTCCGGTAGGATTGGCTCCAAATTCAGTCGAACGAGTTACAGCCACAGCAACAGTAAACACTAACACAAATAATGAAAGAACAAATAAACGAGCAAGACGTACCCGAACCGAAACAATAAGTGGAAATAATAGTGGTAGTAATGCGGTTATAGATGTTGGTCTATCCGATTCGAATACAAACAACGATGTACCAGCAAAACCATTAGTTACTCAAGCAAATACAACGGTCCAAAAGAAAGTATCAGGTAGTGGTGGTACGGGCAAAAAGAAAAAACGAAAAACTCGCGGTGGAGTTCAACAAAACACTACAAATCAAAGTTCGCGTGAAACACGTGATGATACACCACCGTTGGAGGAACCGATCGATCCAGATGAGCCCACATATTGTTTATGTGATCAAATTTCATTTGGTGAAATGATATTGTGCGATAATGATTTGTGCCCGATTGAATGGTTTCATTTTTCGTGTGTTTCATTAATGTCGAAACCGAAGGGGAAATGGTTTTGTCCGAATTGTCGAGGCGATCGGCCAAATGTTATGAAACCAAAAGCACAATTTTTAAAGGAGTTGGAACGTTATAACAAAGAAAAGGAAGAAAAAACATAATTTTTAATGGGATCTATTATTTTATGTTGTAATTTTAATGTAAATTTTATAAAGTTTTATTAATTAATAAACATGAAAGTTTAATTTTTGTTTTCAAATTGGACACCAACCTTAATTTTAATCTGAAATGTTTGTGTATTCGATAATAGATGTCGTTATTAGTAAATTAAAGCAGATAATTGTTTTTAATTCTATAGAAACTCTGTTCATATTCGCCTAAAATAAATGTTTCGGAGCCTAGAAGAGAATAATATTCGAATGATAGTAGACCGAACCAAAAGAAACGGTTGAGCGTACAATTTACAAGACAATCCAATCAGTTTGATTCTACTTCACTTTTAACCTTTAAATCTCGAACTAAATCAAATCCAGTATCCATGATATTAACCTGTCCACCCAAATGGCGCAGTGGTTATAGCTGCGGTAGCGGGGAGGTAACGGGTTCCAATCCCGAAGGGGCAGGATTCTAAAGGAATTTTTCCACCATCTGATAACAATCGGTCTTGTTCATTAACACATCTATGGCACTCTGTTGGAGTGCAGAATTTATGGGCCAATCCGTCTTCCATGGTTCTACGTTAATCCGACCTATAGCCGTATATCCTCGATTCGGTTATGTAATGGCGGAAAGTATGACGCAAATAAGCAAACCGCAAAAATTAGAGGAGAGCCTTGAGTCCCAAAACAGCAAAGATAGAAACAGGCAGACAGTGATATTAACCTGATGTATTTACACTGCCCTAAATCTCATCAAAAATATATTTGTATAGGTTTTAATTGAAGATATGGGGTCCATGCAAAATGCAGGTTTCCATCATTCCATTACGATCGGTGAACATACCAATGTTGGAGTGCAGAGCTCATCGGCTGACCCAACTTACATGTCACTAGCATAGAGCAATGTTATACGCAGATGGTTCAAATAAATCGGACCTAAAGTGGCCGCCCACGATTTATCTTACATTATTCATCTTACTATAGTTAACGAAACTGCGGAAGAGTAGTTGGAGTGCTTCGGCCCTAAAACATATAGTAAAGACAAACAATCAATATTTAGAAATAATCATCCATAGTAAAAAAACTAGATCAGCGAAGATAACTTCTCAGCGACGAGTGGTTTTGCATAAACAGTAATGTAATGTACCTAACACTTTAAGCGACTACCATTTTTTAAAAATAAGACTATGCCGTTTTATATTTTGTACATTATCCACAATTTACGAACATACACATCATCAATCTGGACATTATACCATGCTACAATCAATGCAAGTGTTCATATTTATAACTGAATGGCGAATGAACGTAATGAAAAGTTGTTGCTTTTAGATCATAAGTCAATGCAACGTACATTATTGTTCATTCAATTTTCGGATGTACCTATGTTGTAACATAAGATCCTTTCTGCAAATTCCAGGATTTAAGTGTTTATCCTGGGATCGGTTAATATAAGGGGAAATTACCGATCGTAAATGGCTAGGGTTATCTCCATCGTGGAACAACGTATAATCTTAGAACGCAATCTTTATCTTTATGTTCTCAGCAAAAATGCGCTATCTTTTCTAAGATAGTGCTAGCTCCACGTTATGTTACTTATTTTTGTGCCCGGGTACTTAATTGGAGGTTCGGTATTAGTTTGTCGTGGAATCCTAATTTATGTTTACCTATATATGACACAGCTTTACACCAGAGGGAGAGATTAAATCTCTACGTTTCGATTACGAGCCCTGTTGTTTACAATCAGGATCTGCCAAACGGCTCTCCCTCAAATGCTCGCTATACCATTCGTTTCAGATCAGTGCTTCGGTACCATTCGTTTCGGTATGGGCAATCAATGACGCGGTTTGACCATATATAAATAATTTATGGCTTAAACGGTCCTAGCAGTGTCTCAACTGAATACTTACGAATCATTAATACGTATTGGTGCACATTGTTATAGCCCAACGAAACCTTACACACAATCGCTTATAATGTGGAGTATGTTAATTTTTGGTCAACGGCGATAATCAAACTCGAGCCCCGGATTACTGAAGAACTCTCTTAATCCTAAGCTACAATCGGCGATATATGCATAATTCTTCTCTCGATGGTAAGACCCATATCTCGTACTCAAATCCACCAAGGGCTAACTCTCACATCCATAAATGACAACGAGTCTGATCAACACTCTGTACAATTTCAGCGTATCCCCACTTGCAACGAATGGTTGACACTGCTGAAATCAATTGCAATGCTTCTTGATTTCTAAAATGAGAGATTAAATATTTGGTTTTAGACTCGTTGAGTTTGAGATCAACGAAAGCTGAATACTATTCAAGTAGCACTTTCTCACCGTAACCAGTTAAACCGCACATATCATCTGCATAATCACACAGATATCATCTGCATATGCAAAAAGTTGATTGGTTTGTCGGAATAAGATATTGTCTTGAAGTGTTTCACTTTTACGAAGTAGAGAGATATCCAAATGCATACCATAGGTTCCCTCAATGGATCGATCATATAGCTTGGAATCTAGGAATACCTGATGTAAATCGTGAGATGTCTCATAGTACTTGGAAACAATAATCTTTAGGCGAAAAGGGGATCAGTGACTAACCGATTTGGACAGAATCCGCCTTAGTAGTCACCGATAACTTCCTCCACCAAAGTAGTAAAATTATTTTTTAAGCTAATAAGCATACACGACAGAAGCTTGTATGCTGTGCAAAGGAAAACAATAATACGATTATTGTCGCATTTTAAGTGATCACCCGTTTTAAAGAAACTACCCAAATTGCGCTCATACTCATTGCTGAGTTCAATGTTTATGCCTATATGCTTATACGGAGGACTATGTTCCATTCGCATATCTAATGGCAAATATTTCAGAAAAAGGAAAAGGCTTAAAAACTGAACACAAAAGATGAAACACAAAAGTTCACTCCATGCCCCATGATAAACGATGGCATCAATTTATTATTACCTTAAGTAATTGCACTTCTTAAAACCCAAATTAAATAATGATCAAAATAATTGAGTTGAGGTTCAACATATAAAGATTTGTTAACGACCTGTTGAATTAAGAAAAAATAAACTTAAAGTAATTGGCCCACAAACGTGTTTCTTTTCTTAAATGATACAGTTTTGAGCAATGACACAAAAAATAATCTTATGTTGGTAAAGAAATATAATCAGATCATGTGTTGTGGTGTAGTGCGACAACTGACAAAGATGCTTTTGGTATACAAAATCTGGAATTATTGTGCATGTGTGTGTATGTTGAGTTAATTCCAGATATTTAATCTGGTGCATGCACATTAAAAACATTTTAATTAAGAAAATAAAACCAATTATAATTATTAATTAAAATAATTTTATTTTGTCAACTCTTGAAAACGGTTTTATTTAATTGCAGAACCAAAAATATAATAAAAGACATTCCGTTTTGTGGTTTATTACTTCCATGATAAGTAGAAGACGATGACGATGGTGATGTGCAATGTTCACGTGGAAAATGATAATTATTGTGTCTCAAGGCAATGTACCCAGCTTTCCATCGACAAATAATTATTTCTGTGAGAACTTATTAGTTTTATTTGTGGTAGCTCGATGGACGATCTTATTAAGACCTTTCTTTCAAATAGAATTTTGAGAAGTTGTTTTAGAGGATGGATTTTTTTTGTTGAGGTAAACGCGTCACGTCTCCGTCTAACTTGTCATTATAATGGTAGCGTTTTGGTATTTTACTAGCTGACTCTTATCCAATTGATAAGATTGCAGTATCATCTGCAAATGTTGTAAAATGGTTTGATCTTAGTATTTAGCAATTTTCTTGTGTATATAGTAAATACAGTATTGGTTGCAAGAAGCATGTATTTTATATACTTTTGTCCTAGATGCGAATAGTAGGAAGTTGTCAAAATCGGCCTATAGTAAGTATTGTCGTTGGGTGATTAATTAGGTTTTTTGATCATTATCACTTCTGCGACTTTCCACAGACATGGAACGTATTTTACTCTAAAGGCCGAATTCTTTACAAGAAGTAGTTTTCATCATCATCTTTGATAAGAGCGATAAGTGTATGTTCGGCATTTTAAATCGTTTCGTTGCTTTCCATAGCGAATAGCCAATTTATTTTGACCAGAAAAGTCAATAAAGGACTCACGGGTTGTTCTTGATTTCTCTGAAGAAGTCTATTAAGTCCTTTTTTTATCGGTAGTATAATATGTTGGTTTATCCGCTAAATAAATCGAGGTTTAATTCTGTTTTCCTTGCGTGTCTAAACTCTCGACTAATATAATGAATGTTAAACTTCTTTTCACTATTGTATTTCATATTTTCCCACTGGATGGATTGCGTTTGAATGGATTGACTATTGAAACCCTGATTCAAGTTCTGTACTTTCCATGAATGTTAAACGAAGTTGATTGGTCTTGAAAGGACAACTTCTTTTTTGTGTTATCCGTCACTCAGTCTCAATTGGCCCATTGTGACATCCTATTGTGACACTTTTACTTGACATTCCGGCTATGGGTCCAATTTTACGTATATAAACTATCTGCACTACGCCGCAACTTTTTTACCACTGTGCAACCTGGGCGGTCAAAGGCAACTTATTGAATATGTTTAGGATTGGGCAATTTATGTTTTATAGAATAGAACATTATCATTGGCAAAATCAGCAGCCTAGTCAACAAATGATGATTCAACGACGATCTTTAAATACGATACTATAGCCAGTAAACCATGCACAGAGTCTAGGTTGTCAAATAGAAAGTCGCCTTTTTCACTGATACGGGGCGTTTATACAAGAGGTTAACTGAGAAACTGCGTATCGATTACCTTATCAGAATAGTTACAAAGTATGTAGATGATAAAATTATGTTTCTTCATTTTTGTTATTTACATGGTATATTTCTGTCAGCTCTAGAATTCAATTTTAGAGCTTATTGGTACAGCTATAAGAAAAGCACTATAGTAAATCTCTTTCATATTACAACTGGAGTCTTTAGAATTAAATGTGTACCCAAAGTTTATGGGACGTTGCAAAAGTATCCGTGACTCTAACCAACTTGGTGTCGCATGAAACATCCTCTTAATCGTTATATCTAACTCTTTTAGAAGTTATTAGTCAAAAAATAAATCCGATAATTAAAAGATATTCAACAATCAATCAAACCAAAAGTTCTTTTGCTGATGGTACAGTAATTTTTACTGTTGGAGTAACCAAAGTTGAACCAACACCTAAGTTGCAATCATCTTTTACCCAAATAAAATCAAGGCAGTCAACATTGTTTCACAAACAAACAACTCTATTTCAGGAAAAAATTGCAGGTAACTGGAAAGAAGATTAAACGGATTTGCATTGGTGGAACGCATTGCAGGTGGTTTATTTAAAGGAGTCACCAAATTATACCAGCAATGTTTGAATGTCGTTGGACCCACAGCTTCCACTTTAGAATTAACAATGTTGTAAGGCCATCAAACATCTAAGAGATTGTACGGTTCAATTGTCGATCTTTTATCTTTTATATTGATAGTTAATTAGGGGTTCGTTGTTTTTTTTGTACAAAAACATGCCCAAACCTCTATAACAACAGAGTTCAAAAATCAAACCAGTTTAATGCAGTAATCACATAATCCCTTTGGTTGGGGCCATTCGTGTTTCGTAAATATTACGAACGAAACATGACCCATAGAATACCACCACAGTATCCAGAGCTTGTCGTAGGAGGCGACTAAATCTGGTTGGATCGCTGGGCTGACGACCCGCATCCGTAAAAAAGTGAAAATGTTAAAAATGTCAACAAAAATAAAAAAATCGGATACCACCAAAACAACAAAAAAACGAACCCCCGCTTAAGTACCCGGACACGAGATTGAGGATTGGCACGTGGAACGTGCAGTCATTAAGAAAACCTGGCGCGTTGGACGGACTTATCACATGCATGAAAGAGTATCGGCTGGAACTCGTAGTTCTCCAAGAAACTCGATGGCCTAAAAGTGGAGACCATGTGTCCCAGGGCTATACGTTGCTACACAGTGGAGATGACCTCGGAAATCTTGGGGTTGGATTTCTCATTGGGCCACAGGTAAAAAAGGCTGTACTGGACTTTCAAGCAGTCGATAATCAAATGTTTAAGCTTCGCTTGCACATGAGATTAGCCAACCTGTCAATTGTCTGTATACATGCGCCCACTGATGTAAGCCAATCCCATAATAAAGACCCATTTTACAATAATCTGGATAATCTGATGGGTTCTATACCGGAGCACGATGTCAAATTGGTGACTAATGCTAGAGCTGGCAGAAATCAGACCGACTTATGTAATAACATAGGTCCGTACTCCCGACACGAAACTGCGACCGAGAATGGGGACAGAATGATGTACTTTGCGATCGCTCATGATCTCAAAGTAGCAAGTACATTCTTTCCTCATAAAAACATCCACTTAGAAACATGGACACATCCACGTAAAACACCCCGAAGCCAAATTGACCATGTGTTGATTTCAAAAGGGCGGGCTCGGGTTGTTCAAGACGTGAGATCGTATCGGTCGTCAACAAAATTCGTAGGCAGTGACCATTTTATGGTTACTGGACTGCAAAGCTAGGATGGAAATTTTCGTACAAGTCAGGGAGGATAGGAGAATATACAACGCGATTCTCCTGTGAAGGTCTGATAAATGAAGAAACGCAAAGAAAATATCAAGATCTTGTCAGCAATAGCATTATGCAATCCAATTACCAATCTGATGAAGTGAACAGTGTCTGGGAAGTATTGAAAACCTCGGTTGTCGATGCTGCCCAGCACACTCTCGGTATAGTGAAAACTAAACCCAAAAATGATTAGTTTGATGAGGAGTGTCGTCTTGCTGTTGAGCAACGAAATATAGCCTATAATGAAGCGCAGACTCGGTTTACAATCGCAAGGAAAAACAAAGCAGTTCTTGCTAGGAGGACAGCTAAACGAATTTGTAGACTGAAGAAGCGAGAATGGTGGAAGGCTACGGTCTTAAGAGTACAACAACTCAGCAATGAGCACAATTCGCGTGGTTTCTTTAAAGGAATCACCGAATTGCACCATACCTTAAGATCTCGGTCAACTGCCATTCGGAACCAGGATGGAAATCTCCGTGTTAACGTCGATGCGGTACTCGATACATGGCGTGAACATTTTTCTGATCTACTTAATGTTCCACATGTATCACAAGCTGTGTTTGAATACCCTCAAATACAGACCCCAGAGATGTTCATTGAGGATCCATCCTATGAGGAATTCACAATGGCCATGCAGAAATTAAAGAAAAATCGTTCACCAGGAGTTGATTGCATTAATTCAGAGCTCTTGATATTCGGAGGGCTAACTTTGTGGAACTGTCTTTTCGACCTTATTCGATTGATACTGAGAAATGAAGTTATGCCTGAAAAATGGAAAGTGGCCGCGTTATGCCCAATATTCAAAAAGGGTGATCGCTTGAAATGCGATAATTATCGCGGTATAGCTGTTGCTTTCACAGTATACAATTTACTGTTATACATTTTCTTGGGAAGAATTACTCCTCTAGCAGAGGAAATTGTCGGTGACTACCAAGGAGGATTCCGTCCAAATCGTTCAGTCACTGATCAAGTTTTTTTCGCTACGGATGATTCTTTCCAAGTACTACGAAACAACTCGCGATGTACACCAGGTACTACAAAAAATATGTACATCTCTGTAAAATGACAGTACCGCAGTCACAATGCTGTGTTAAAGTTGAGAACAGGCTATTGAGAACTTTTGCAATCAATTCCGGTGTTCAACAAGGAGATGCGCTGTCCCCGATACTTTTTAATCTCATGTTGGAACACATCCTTCGTAAAAGTGCAACACCTCAGGACAACATCTTATTCCGACAATCCAATCAACTTCTTGCATATGCAGATGATATCTGTGTGATTGGATTGAATGGCAACGGAGTGAAAGAGATACTTGATTCTCTGGAACAGTTTTCAGCTTCCGTTGGTCTGAAAATCAACGAGTCCAAAACAAATAAAGACGCAATTGATTTCAGTAGTAGTTCTTGGATCTCTCATCACTCACGATAATAGTGCCGGCGAGGATATCAAGGTCCGCCTTGCCGCTGGCAATCGGGCTTTGTATCCTCTACGTCCACTGCTGAAATCAAAATATCTTGCAAATACGAATAAGCTGAAACTGTACAGAGTGTTGATCAGACCCGTTGTCATGTATGGATGTGAGAGTTGGACCTTGACGGATGAGTACGAAAGATGGCTTCTAACATTTGAGAGAAGAATTATGCGTGTGATATATGGTCCAAAACGTGACGTCGATGGCACTTACCGAGTTCTTTTCAATCACGAGATCAGGAATTTAATGCAAATTCCTGATATCGTGCATGAAATTAAAGGACAGTGAGTACGCTGGCTCGGACACGTTCTGCGTGCTGATCCGAACCATATGATACAGCGAAACTTTAAGGGAGAACCGCCTTTTGGTAGGCGAAGAGGTCGCTGTCGGCGACGATGGCTCCACGGCGTAGAGAGCGATCTGACATCTTCAAACTGTCTACAACGGTTCGAAGAGCTGGCTCGTGATCGAAACCGATGGAGTCAGATTGTTGACACGGTACGGGCCAATAATGGCCAGTAAAAACCGCAAAAAAAAAAAATCACATAATCATAACACAAAGTAATGCTTAATGACATTTTGTTTATCTATAATTGAAATTAGTCTTTCCAGTGCCTGTTCCTTGGTAGGTAGCTGCTTACATACTAACGAACTCGACGGGTTTGTAATCTTTGTAGTCTCCTAAATGTTAATTATCCACAGTAGCCGAGAGGCTCCGTATTGACATATTCCATCAGCCTTGATTCATGCTTCGTTGCAAATCTTTTTATTTCGTGTTTTATTTCCGGTATCCCCAAATCACGATGCAAATCACTTTTACGAATGTACCAGAGTGCCTTGACTATACTCCGAAGTACCTTATACTGGAAGTTTTGTATAAATTTGAAATTAGTGTTCTTAGTACAACCCCAATGCTGAATGCCATATAGCCAGATCTATATTTGAAATCAAGCTCTTTTCTTGTCTTCTTCACATGCTCTTTCCATTTAAGCTAAACATCCAGTGTCATATCCAAGTATGATGATACTTGGATATGACACTGATTAACCAATTATTTATTCGTAAAGTTGACATGGGCAGATTTTAATTCATTAAGTTTGATTTTCCATCGCTTGGTCAACTGGCGAATTTCATCACTTGCACTTTGAAGTTTATTCACCGCCTCTTCCACAGTTTACCCTGTTGCTAGTATAACGGGGTCGTCAGCAAAGGTTGCTATGCTTACGTGGTCGGACTGTGGTATATCACTTATATATAGTAGGTATAGGACTGGTTCCAGAACGCTACCTTGGGACTCCTGCCGTTCCCTCTTTCAGGCCAGAATACTCATCTTCTTGTCTTACTCTTAAACGCTTTTCAAATAAATATGATCTCAAAAGATTAACAACTGGTCACGGAAGCGTAACCTTTATTTTATATATTAAACCTTCGTGCCACACCTTATCGAAACCTGTTCCCATATTCTGATCAATAACCTGATCAATTGTTGAACGTTTGCATCTGAATCCAAATTGGTGATCTGGTATTAGGTCTCTACTTTCTATTATTGACTTCATTCTTTTCAGGAGTAGTCTCTCTATTAGCTTTGAAATGAGAGGAAGCAGGAATATCAGACGATACGATTTAGCTTTATTGGATGGGTTTACCTGGTTTCGGTAACATAATAACGTTAGCAACTTTCCAGGCAGAAAGAATATGCCGTAATCTAATAACAGCATTAAGCAAGTGAGTTAGTTTAGCGAAAGCTTTCATTGGTAGTTGCTTTAGAATTGGCTGACTTCAGATTGAATTTTATTTCTGTAGTAACTCATTTCTGGGTTATAAGAGGAATTTCACCTCCATAATTGTTGCTTCCATTTTCGATTATAATCTCCGATTCGATCTCATTCGGTTTGAAAATATCAGCCAGATGATTAGCAAATTCTTAAGCTTTTGATTTATTATCCTTAGCCTAAGAGCCATCACTTTGCTTAATAGGAAGGGTCTGCGTAATTATGGTTTTTACACTTTTTGTTGCCTTCCATAGTGAGTAGTTCGTATTTTCATCACCGATCATTTCCATTTAGCTTCTAAATTTCTCGCTTAGAATCATCTTGTTAGATGGACTCCTCGTTCGTTGTCATTTTGTCCTAGCTTTCCTTTTTCTAAGACCAGATTCCGAATTTGTCTTGGGTAACGTTTCCCAATAGTTTTTTTTTAATTCAGCTTTAATTGGATACAGGGCGGATTTGGCTGCATGATTTTAGTGAAGTTTTCTACCTCTTCTCCTAGTTCCTGAACCGTTTTAGTCGTGTTTGTAGGTTAATCTTGTTTTCTAATTAAGATGTGAAGCTCTCCCAATTAATTGTTTTATTGGCAAGAGTTTGTCTCTTTTTCTTTCTAATTATCTTGTCGCCTAAGAAAAGGTATCACGGTCAGAATGATCAGGGTCCATATCGGAATTATCCTCTACTTCAATAAAATTGATGAAACTTGTGTTAATATAAAAATATTCAGTAGATCAGGAGTTTTACCTGCATCCGTGGGCCAATATGTTGACTTGTCAGTGGAATGGACGTAATATCCCATTTCTACTATTGCATTTTTAAGTTCGTTACCTTTGGTTGTTGTAGGGCTAGAGCCAAAGTCAACATGCTTTGCATTAAAATAAAAACGACTTTGAGATGAGATTTTGGCGTTTAGTAAATGTGATCCCGGCCTATCATTAAGGTTATATACGTAGACATTAATTGTACATCGGTATTAAAAGAAAATAGCTTGAGGTACGCTATTCCTAACAAAAAACTAGTTTTTATAATAATGCATCTTCCAACTTTGCAACTTGCAAAAGTTTTTTGAACCATCTATTGCACGACTAGAGTTTATTCAATTACTTTATCAAATGTCTACAACAGTTGTTTGTACTTATGTACACATAAAACATGTCAGTGAATATGTTTTTACGAACTAAAAAGATCACAACGACTAACCTAAACGAAAACATACATACACACAAAATAATATAAATTGTCTTCCAAAGTGATTGCATATTATATAAGAACCGTTGTTAGTTACCATCGAAGATCATTTTGTAAGAATTTTCTAAAGTGATCGGACATAATATTGTTAACGTATAAGATTGTGTGCTAAAAAGTGTTTAAATAATAAAAAAAATGTTAAAACTATTTTGTGAGTACATCTTTGTTGTTTTTAACTTTAAGTTATGGTTCTGTGTGCTCGAATCGATTTGTGCGAGTGATCATGATAACCTGCGATCATTTCTATATGCTAATTTATACGATGAACTAAATACGATCGTCGTTGATCATCAACCTCTAAAATTGTGTTACTAGTTTGTTGTTTTTTTTTTTTGATCGTCTAATCCTGACCTTTCTACGTAAGAAAACATTTGAATTTAAACAATTTGTAGAACTTATGCAAGAATTAAACCAGATTAGAATAACCGTTATTTAATTGAATTAATTTTGATCGGTCGGTGATCGTAAATTATTTTGTTTTTTTTTTAAATTAAATGTGAACACTTGGTTTGCATATAGTATGTTGATCACATCTTTATCATACGAGCATATACATTCTAAATTATATATATATATACAGTCACAAGAGTTCAATATACGATCGACCGATCGATCGATCGATCGTTTGACAAAATAAAATGAAATCAAAATAAGAACATTCTGTTAAGAAAGTTTTTTGTTGTTGTTGGAGTTGGAGTTTTTCGTGTCTTAACGGTAAAAGACCAAAAAGCGAATTATTATCGATCAGTATATAGTTTAAGTAAGCCGGAGGAATATGATTAAGTGTGTACAAATATTGACACGTTTCTTAAGAATATATTTGTTATAATATGCTAAATAGTTGATTTGTGCATTCGTTAACCGATTTTGACGAGAAAGAGAGATATGTAATACACAAGTGATCGAGATGTAGCAAAAGGTGAAACACCTTATTTAAACGGTACGGTAATTAAAGATATATAAAGATGCTGCATCTGCGATATAATAAAAGGATAGTTTTTTTCTTATAGTTTTCTTTGTATTTGTTATGTGCATATGTACTTTGAAAATTACTTGAATCTTATTTTTTGCTCGTGTATGTAGATACAAGAACTTTCTCTGAATGTGTATGTGTAGAGCACGGATCATCGATCGGTTTGATGTTAATAAACTATGTAAATATTCTGTAGTTAAGTGTAGTTAATGGATACAAGATAATAAACTTCCGGAACTGATTTTGGATAGTATTGTGTCTTGTATGACCTTGTTTATATAGGATGTTATAATAAATATTTTAAGAGACAATGAAGACATATAGAACTCTACTCGGCAAGCGCTGTTTTATGTTTGACAGGGTCGAAACGGTGTGGTCTCGAAAAAGGCAAACGGCCTTTTGTGTAAATATGGTTAACCACACTGTGCTTGCAGGACGATTGTAATTGGGTTCTTCAGTGAGCGATGGATACATTTTTAAGAGCTCATCATAACCATTGCCTACACTTGGAAGAGTTGGTGTAGTTGTATTGACCTTAGCAGTCATTGACAACTAGACTAGTTGTGTGATCATGTTATCATCTTCCATGTCATATTGATGTATTTCATTTCATTTCATTATCATTTGATGTATTTCATTTCATTTCATTCAATTTTGAGGACCTATGTTGATTTTGAATAAAACACGACTTATTTAGGAAATTATTGTCAAATCTTTTTATTATGATAATGTGGTATGGTTCAATTATGTATATGAAACAAAATATCGGCCAAAGGGCCGCCGCGAGCTCGGCGGCACACCTCCACCCGATAGTTCAAATTTTTGATGACGCTTAGGCATAATATAAACGTTCAATAACATAACGTTCTATGCCGTTAATGCGCTGAACTATCTCATCCTTTAGCTCTTAAATTATTACTGGCTTATCGACGTACACCTTTTCAAATAACCTCAAAAAATCAAGTCCAACGGTGTCGAATCACATGATCTTGACGGTTAAATGACATCGCCACCACGTGAGATAACACGGAAATTGAATTTGTCACGCAAACGAGCCATTGTTTCGTTAGCTGTGTGGCAAGCGGCACTGTCCTGTTGAAACCACATATCGTACACATGCATATCATCCAATTCGGACCATAAAAAGTTTGTTATCATCTCACGATAGCGAACACCATTCACAGTAACTGCCTGACCGACCTCATTTTAGAAAAAATACGGCCTGATGATGCCGCCAGCCCATAAACCGCACCAAACAGTCACTCTTTGTGGGTGCATTGGTTTTTCGACAATCACTCTTGGATTATGATTCGCCAAAATGCGGCAATTCTGCTTATTGACGAATCCACTGAGGTGAAAATGTGCCTCATCACTGAAGATGATTTTCTTCGAAAACTGATCATCCACTGTTGCCATTTCTTGCCACCATTCTGACCATTGACGACGTTTGGAATGGTCAAGAGGCTTTAGTTTTTAAGTCAATTGTACCTTACAAGCGTGTAAATGCAAGTCTTTATGCATAATGTTCATCAACGACCAGCGTGAGAGGTGCAATTGTTGGGCACGACGACGAGTTGAGGTGGACGGCTCTTCAGCCACACTATCTATCTATTCGATTGTACGCACATTTGGACGATTAAATTGACCGAAAAAATCACGAAGTGCACGATATGCTTTTTGATTTGAACGCCCATTTTCATAATATACCTGAATAACTTTAACGCATTGCTCGATTGTGTATCTTTCCATGGTTCAAATTAAGTTAGTTTGAAATTGAGAAATGTCAAATTAAATGCAGAAAAAAACTTGACGTTTAGGTGTGGTTCACATTTAACGTCGTATCTACAAGAAAGAGACTATTGTTCGTTTTATCTCTGATAAAAAGGCGGCGGTTATGACGTATCCAATTGATCGCTGCAACGTATCCGATAAACTTCGCGGTCTTGGTGAGCGGTTGCATCTTACTGTCACTCTTTCAAATGTTGAACTCCATGCTAGCGAGTCTAGCTTCGAGTCTTGCGAACACTATTTATCGTCATTCGATTCAGTAGTGCACTGGGAACTCGCCGAGGATGCGTTCTGTACTGATGATATACGCTAGGTCTAGTGGCTACGTACATATGAGTAATTTCTAGAATTTCATCAATTCGCTTGTCGTCACTTGCTGTTCATGCGATATAAAGACTTTTAGGAAGTCTGCGATGCCAGAAGGTTCGAACGAGGTTCTCATCGTATGATTCACTCGCCAGGTTTATCATTCAACAATATGCCTCTGAAGGTTTTCTATCACCCAATTCAACTCTATTTAACAAAATTTCGAGGCATCGTCCCGCCGATGGAGTATGCCGGTTTGTTTGTGCCCGCTTGATCGTATCGTATTTTCCTTTGACTATGCAATTTTTTTTACCAGCTCCAGCACGCTCGCACACACGTCTCTTGGAAGTGATCAAAATACGTGGAAAAACTTTGTCGAGTCGTCACTAACATTTGCAATATTAAATTGCGCTTCAGCTTGGGCGAACCAAACAACTGGATTATCATTCCAGATTTTATCATTTTAACGATATATAAAACTGTATAAGATTAGCACTAGTGAGGCTTTGCTACTGACGTTCACTTTAATATTTGATTTCAATTATCTTCTAAGCCCAGCTTAGTAGACTGGTTGACTCGCGGGACTGGCTTCCCGCATCCACAAAAAACCTTGATTGTTAAAATATCATCAAAACAATTAAACCTCCAACGTAACAAAGAACCTTCGCTTAACTCATCGGATACGAGATATTGGATCAACCCAAAATTCGATGACCTAGAAATGAAGACCATTTGTCCCAGTACAGAATATAAAGTCCGCTATTCAAGGTATCCTATTCCGTAATATTATCATGAGTAAAACAAAATCAAAGATACTGTAAGATAATTGTCCCCCGCATTCTGATGACCTGCCTCAGTAAAAAAAAAGTTGAAAATGTCAACAAACAAAACAAAAAATCGAATACCGCCAAAATAACAATGAACCCCCGCTTAAGTAGCCGGACACGAAATTAAGGATACGCACGTGCAACGTGCAGACGGCCCAATCACGTATATGAAAGAGTATTGGCTGGAACTGGAAGCAACTCGATGGCCTAAAAGTGAAGGCCATGCAGCCAAATTCTATACAGTGGAGATGACCTAAGAAATTTTGGAGTTGGATATCTCATTGGGCCACAGTTAAAAAAATATAAGTGGTGTATTGAATCAGATACAAATTCATTTTACAATAATTTGGATAATGTGATAGGTTCTATATCTTAGCACGATGTTCAAAGTAGCAAGCACATTTTTGGCTCACAAAAATTCACTTCGACACATCTACGTAAATATACCGAACCAAACTGGCCATGGACATATATAAATATTTCAAAAGCGCGAGTTTGTTTGTTTAAGACGTATCGACCGTAGACAGTGGTCATTACCTTCCCCAATGGAAAATTCGTGCAAACAGCATTTTAGAATTAATTATCAATCTGACGATGTGAATTCTATTTGAGAAGTATTGAAAATCTCAGTTGTCGGTGACTCAATGCCACCCAGCAAAACAAAACAAAAAAAGCGTAAAAAGTGGAAAACGACGGTCATAAGAGTACAACAACTTCGCAAAGAGCGCAATGCAGATGCTTTCTTTAAGGAGTCACCAAATTGTAACTTACCTTAGAACCTCGGTCCTTTTGTACCGGGATACAATTCTCTATGTTATTCAGAAGCTTAAATTGAATACTCTAAAATGGCCGATTGAAGATATTTATTCTGGATCGACTCTATGAGGAATTCACTAAGGTCATATGCAGAGATGCAACAAAAATCGTACACCTGGCGTTGATTACATTTATTTCAGAGCTTTTGATATTCAGAGGAGAAATTTTGTCGAACTGGTATTTCGACCTTATTCTATTGGTATGGTCTATAGTATGCGTCAATGAAACGCTATAAAACGGCCATCAGGCTTTATACCTTCTACATCCACTTCTGTATTCCAAATATATGTATCAAATGATGATAAGTGAAATTATGTATGAATGTGGGAGTTGGACCTTGAAGAGTGAATAAGAGAAAAATCGTCTATGGTGTTAATGTGATTTCCTGATTTCGTGCATGAAATCAAAGGATAACGAGTACGCTGGCTCGGTCGTGCTAATCTAGAGAGAATGTAACAGTTATATTTTGAGTGAAAGTCGCTTTTCAGCAAGCGAATAGGTTGCAGTTGAGTGTTGACGGCGAAGACTCTACAGCTTAGAAAGTGATTGGCTCGTGATTGAACATGGCCTAAGTAAAAACCGTATATTATTATAATTACTTGATTTTCGATCATTCATGCAGAGTCTCGATCATCAATGTGCATTTAATCTCTGCGTATAGTTCATTCGAGATAGTTCTATATTTGATTAGTTATTTGTTTGATAGTATTATAGTTCCATCATCTTCGAAATGGTATATCGGCAATGATGTCCATTTAGATTCTTGCACGGGAGAGAAGGAAACGATTGATCACAAATGTGGGAAATTCACAACCTTTTCAATTTCCAACAGTGACAACAATGCTTTACATTTGTGCAACATATACAATAAATTTACGCACAACATCCCCATATTCATGTACCACCACCACGTCTTTTCGTCGAATAAGCAAATCACATCGATAAGACCACATTCGTCTACTACTCTACTTTATCAGGGACACTTTGAATACCGATTTGACAAATATATAAGTCAGCTAGTCAGGTAAATGGCAGTCATCGAAGTTCCATTTACCTGAATTGCTCTTCTCGTAGACTTTCTTCAACAGTATCGTCAAAGTACAAATTTTGTTCGGTAGAATAACGACCAAAACGAAATCCGTATTGATATTTGCAGTTTCACCAATCTGGGTTATGACGAAGTGATCAGAGCAGATCTATATTGTTCTGAAATTTCCTCCACAAACTAAATTAATGATAAAAGCTAAAAGTATTCTTTCTTAACTATACAAGCCATGAATATCTTCATCTGATATGACATTTCGCACTTCACAATATGGAGGTAGTGCAGAGTTCATATTAATGTAGATATAAGTCGTCAGCTATATATGTAGAATGTCAAAGATTCCTTTGAAGGTTTTTATCACATTTTTGAGAATGAAGCGTCTTCAGAACAGCAGCTCTGCGGTCGTCCTCCTTCCAATGTCTTTTAGGTCTATACGATTTCGGCCCAGTATGGATCGGTTAATGTTGATTTTATTATGTTTCATTATTTTTCGGAAGAAGATTGTGTCAATCGATTCTAGAAAGTTAAAAAAATTCACTGAAACGAAAGATTTATATCATGATTAGGATTGAGGATGTTTAGATACAAGGTAATGATGAAGTTGATTGACAGAAACTTAATTGCTTGATTTATACCTTTATGAATCGAGCATTGATTACTCTGTGGTGCGCATCCCGTTGTTGTATGATGAAAAATGTATTAAACCAGTCACCACAGTTACTTACCGAAGCAAGATTGCCGACTTGAATCGCACTGGCACAAAGATTATTTACTCATTCACAAAAATACAATGTATAATGTAGAAGGTACTGATGTTTCAACTCTCAGCACCGTAAAATAAGGTTCATTAACTCACCAACTAAAGAGTACAATCTCCTTATTTTATTATAGTATTTAAGAACCTTCAGGGGTTAAGGCGCTCCTACACTCAAAAATAAAATCGGTGTTATCAACAAAAATAACACGTTCATTTTACAAAAAAAAATTGTTCGTTTTCAGCCAACACAGTGCTGCGTTTAATCAACAATTTTAATTTCGTTATTTTTACAATGTTTATATTTTCTGTTTATTTACAAATGATTTTGTAAAACAGAAATGGTTTTGTTAAAATTTTCACAAAATTTATTGTAAAATTTACAAATAGAATTGTAATTATTACGAAATGGAAAGCAAAAAAATTATGATTTTTTACAAAACTAATTTGTAAAATACATCAGTGACTTTTGTTAAATTTACAAATTAGATTGTCAAAATATTACTAATAATATTTGTTAAATGAACAAAAAATATTTACATATTTAACAGAACCCTTGCGTTTACGTTACGAAGGGCATTGTTATTTGCTACAAATCTCTTGTTGAATTTACAACGATATATGTATATATATATATATATATAAATATATATATATATATATATATATATATATATATATATATATATATATATATATATATATATATATATATATATATATATATATATACTATATATATATATATATATATATATATATATATATATATATATATATATATATATATATATATATATATATATATTCGATATTACTCAACACGATAAATATTTAAAACACAAAATTAACTTTTATTTTCATTTATTTAATGGCTCCACACTTCTATTACAAAAACTTCTACATAAATATTAATGGCCATCCATCACTCCAAAAATGTTTGGACGTCCGTTTTAGTGTGAAGAGCTAGTGATCGATACTGATGGAGTCAGATTGTTGACACGGTATGGGCCAATAATGACATGTTAAATCCGCTAAAAAAAAACAAATTGTTTAGTTATTTAATTAAAATTAACTAAACTTAACACAATTTAATTTACAAATAACTAACCTTTTATATTTTTATATTCACATCTGCACAGTATAGAAGTCGAACGCACTATGAACAATTTAGAAATTCTTAACAGTTAAATCCAGCGAGTTTACGAAACCTTGTTGATATTTTTTCCAAAATTTGTTATTAAAATGACGATGTGTTTTGCAAAAATTACAAATTTATTTGGAAGGTTTCTCAATACCAGATATGTATACCATATAAAAAATTTTACAACCACATCCAAAATTTGAAAAATATTTTTTACAACTTGCTTCGTAAATGTCTCTAAATATGCATTGTAAATGTTCATTTCTATAGAAACTGAAATAACGAATTGAAAATTGTTTGATAAACAAATGTTTCGTTTAATTTACAACGAAAAACTTTACAAAGCAGGTGTAAACTTAAAGAAATTATTGTTAATTTTACAAAAAAAAATTTACGCTATAATTTTTGTAAAAAAAACCAAATTATTTTTTTGAGTGTATATATGGGCGTTAGGTATGGTTCTCACAATATACAAGCTTCTCAGTGGTTAATGCTATCAGTACCAGTTATAGCATGGGAAAACTGAATGTTGTAGCTTCGACGGCTATGGCATACCATCATTAAAGTATCTAAACATTCTCACATACCATTTGCCGGGAGTGCGCTCGTGACATCCTTTTTAAATAAAGATGATTGATTATTATTTCATCCACGGTAATCAAGCTGTACCATCTTAATACCATGCACTGTCTTGTGGGTCCTTTATGCAGAATTATCATTAGACTTTCCTTTGTATGGAGGTGACTAGTTAGTCCTTTTCCGTATGCGAATTCTCACGCCTTGAAATCTTACATCTCATATACCAACTCTATCCTGAAGCTCACCTCACTTTATATTATGACACAACTCTGATTGCTTGAGCTGATATTCATCGCTAGTCGACTTGAATATCCGTTTTTTCCTTAGAATGGTTGAATTCAGATTTTAGGCTACTTTATTCCTTCTCATGACTCTTCCGCAAACTATAGTATTAAACCTTTAAAATCCACAACTCCAATCTTTAATCTCGACGAACCCATCGTTGATCATCAATTATTATCGTAAGGCGAGCATGATTTCTAATATTTTTTTTAATTTAATTTCAGTTACAACGTTATTAGCCTGTATAGCACTTGCAAACTGTCATCCAAACCCCGCACAATCAAATGAAAATGTGGACGACAGAAATTCGGCTGGTGCAGCAACCCAGGCATTGGCCATAAATCTTTTAAAACACAATAAAAATGCAAACGAAAATGTCGTATTCTCTCCGGTCGGATTTACAACCATTTTAACATTTCTGAGCGAAGGTTCAAGAGGTGATACCTTCAATCAAATCACTACAGCCTTAAAACATTCATCTGACATCGAAAAAGGTATGTGTAATTGGATTATATAGGTACAAGTAATCATACACCTGGAATAAACTATGTTTCGTCTAATTTTACAGTCCGTCGTGATTATAACGAAGTATTGAAGTATCTACAGGGTGATAATCCATTGGTAGCGCCACAATTTAAAAGTTGGTTTTATGTTTACGCTAATAACACGGTTGAAGATGCGTATCGAAACATCTTAGCAAACAATTATTTCGTTGAAGTGAAACAAATTCAACGTGAAATTTTTGATTGGAACGAACCGAAAACGGCAATTGAACTTGACGTTGAAAACGAGTCGAATACCGAAAATATTGTTGAGGATATTGGTCAGGAGGATGAACAAACTTCGAACACAACAGAAATTGCAGGCGATTCGACGACAAGCGTTAATAGTAAGGACATAATAGGATTTGAAGATTTAAAAAAATCAGAACTATTCGACGAAGAGCCAGCAGTAAAACAAACCGAACCGATTATCGAAAAGGAGTGCTCTAAGTTCGACGAAACCATTGACGATAAAGAATATGTCGAAGTGTCGAACGATCAAAAATTGCAGGACGTATTGGACGAGACACGAAATGAGATTATCGAAGACAATGAAACTATCAATGACGATGAGAAATTTGAGGAGAACTTTAAAAAAATCAGCTCGAAACAAATCCTAGACGAACCAGTTAAAATTCGGCTACCGCTTAAGAAATTGGAAGATAGCTTGGAAATTATGTTGGCCCTCGAATCGCATCCAATACGTAAACGTTACTTTTCCGGTCGAACACTTAACGGACTAGCCGGCGACATTGCATCAGCGTTGAGTGGCAATTCACTCGTTGGCGAAAAGGCGGCCAATGAAAATGATGTTGAAGGCTCGGCCAATAGCGATGGTTATGAATCAAAAATGTTAATGTTCAATGGCCTATACTTTAGAGGCAGCTGGGGTATTCCGTTCCAACAACTACGCTCCGATCCAGCCGATGTATTTTATCTAACACCAGATATTAAAAAACCTGTTTTGATGATGCGGTCGCGAGGTAGTTTCAAGGTAGCTGAAATGGAGGATTTGGGACTGCAAGCTATTGAATTACCGTACGAAGTGAGTATTTTAAAATTATATAACTTAAGGTATATCTTAAACACTGTCGGAATCTTAATTTCTAGAATAAACGCTATTCAATGCTGATTGTATTACCAAACGCCAACTCACAACAAAGTGTTACCGAATTAATCGAGAACTTCAATGGCGATTACTTTGCCAACATTCAATCAAATTTAAAAGAGGAAATGATTAGCATGTCGTTGCCAAAATTCCGCATCGAATCGATTAGTCGGGCAGAAAAACCTCTCATCAAATCCGGTGTTATCGATGTGTTTTCGCCAAATGCCGACTTTACCGGCATCACTCAAGAGCAAAAAATCCACTTGGAAGAATTGGTACAACATGTAACGTTACGCGTCGACGAGGGGGCAAGTAGTGAGAATTTCCTTACTGCAACCGCAGTTGTGCAGGAACGAAGTGCTGTCGCTGATGCAACGGAACGTAATCTAAGCATTAATCGGCCATTTGTGTATTTTGTACGCGATATCGAAAATGATGTTATACTGATTGCGGGCATTTTTTCACAACCACCGGCTGTCGAAGAAACTCCCGTAGATATTGACACTGCTGAAGATGAAGAGCAGTAATATAGGGTCAGTCGAGAGCAGTCCATATACACATTATATATTAATACATAAGTTGTGATAATTTTTTTATATTTTGGGATTTTATTGCTGATTTTAAAGATAAATATCTTCGGACCATCTCAAAACATGGGTAAAGGGTATTCATATTCTTATATATGAGGGTTGGTTAAATGTTTTCTTTTTAAATAACAATAAACGGATGATGTCGTGGTTTAATTTTATAAATAATTCGATTAAGCGGTTTATGACTGTAAATAATTTATAAATTTGCATAAATCACTTTCAATAATTACATTTTATTAATAATAAAGTTATTTATTATAACAAACAATCATCGTTTGGTTTTATTTCAAGAGCACATCGATCTGTATCTATTTAGACATTGATCCAACTATATCAAAACTGGTAAACTTACTTCCTCTGAAAAGGGCTGTAAAACCATTCAAAATCGTTGGTCGTCACCAACGATTTTGATGTAATTCCCAATTGGGACCTAGTATGCAGAATAATTAATCATGAGGTTCTAGGTTGGAACTTGTTCGCTTTCGAACCCTCCTAATCTACCGGTCCTGATGGTATATTTCTTGCTGTATTATAGCATAGATACCCAGTCATTAAGAAACATTTACTGCATCTTTTCCAGGTATGTCTCGCTTTTAGTTTTGTTCCACAATCTTGGAGCAAAAGTAAAATAATTTCTAAACAGCCCAAGTGGCGCAGTGGTTGAAGCTGCGGCAGTTGGAGCGGGAGGTACCGGGTTCGAATCCCGATTCGGGGTAACATGCAAATGGGGTTTTCACCTTCGATCGTTTGGGCGGTGCGCTCGGTGTGAAAAATGAACATATATTTCTGGAAGAAATTGATTGCAGACATGAGTTTCACGATAAAGTTTCAAAAATTATATTGCCGATGGATGAGTTTTAACTTCATTATGAATGAGCTTTTCAAGCTCAAATTGGAGTTTTAATAAATTCAAAATTATTGTTTTAAGTAAATAAATAAATAAATAAATATATCTGGATCCCCTTTCGTGTTTAGAATCCATGGGCCGACCCATCTTCCATGTCAGTACTATATGCTGACATGGAGCTATGCAATGCGCAGATGGCAGTACGATAAAAAGTCTGACCTATAGCCGTAAATAGAGTGGTATCACAACGGACCGATCGCCGGTCTAAGTGTGCGATAGCAGCCACAACAACCCAACACAGCCCAAAATAATTTCTATTCCAAAAATTGGCAAGTTTGATTTCATCAGCGATCAAATTTAGTCAGAATGGGCAAATCCTGTAAGATCTACAGGCACTCGTAACTAGGATTGAGAGGTCTATGCACAACAGCAAGTTTCTAATGGACACTTTTCATTAAAGAACACTTTTCAGCAAGGTTGAGGATACCTTTATTCTGGGTAAAACTTCCAGAGGATTCCCACAATGAGGTGTACTTTCATCCCTGTTGTGCCTTCTGGTCATCGACGAACTACTTGTTATTCTCCGTGAGTCCGGTTTTGTCGTAACAGTTTCAGGCAGGCTCCTGAATGTCTTATAAGATTTAACTTATTATAGAACAGTGGTGTCTGGGCAAGAGTTTACATGTCATTAAATTAAATTACGTAACCATTCCAGATCGATATCTATAGTATCACATCTCCAGGGCTTTACATATAAACATTCTGGTAACGACAATTATTTACTACATAACATTTAGTACGAGCATATAATCAGATTCCATTGGTTCCATTTGACATTCCAAAAACAGCCATCGTAAAACCTTTCGGATTGTTCGAGATTTTTTGAATGACATTTGGATTCAGGATTGTAGTACGGATTACAATTCGTTTTTATCATAGAGAATATTCTCTTTGCTAGTTTTGTGTTTGTTATGAATGTGTTCAACGGCGTGTTGACGTTCACTTTAGACGTTTAAACTATTGGTGGTTATTCGGACGTTAAATCTAAAGCTGGTGTCAACACGACGTTGAACAATTCAGTGAAGCGATGAATGATGTATTAAACCTTGTGGCTTTTCGTAAAAACATTCTTTCCTCTTTAAGGTCATATCCATAACAGCATCACTCAAGATCATCTCTCTTTGTACTCTTTGTACACTTATTTGATCCACAGTTTGATTCGATATGTCGGGTCATCATCTATTTTCGATTGCGTTTTTATAATGAAGCCAAGAAATCCAATATGTTGTTGCAGATAAGATGGGTTTGAAACCCATATGAACTTCTACTCCAACAGCGACATAAATACTCCATTGTGATGTTTTGAAAGATAACGAAATTGAAATTCTTCCCAAACAAGAGCAAACATCTAGAAGAGTAACCGCCACGACACAAAAAACACCATACATCAAGGGATATACCGGTAGATCGCAAAGTCTAAGAAATAATCGGCGTCACAAAAGCATTAGGAACAAAAGAAGTCTTGTGAATGAAAAAAACAGCTATCTTGAGGTGAAGTAGGGATAAATAAATTGGCTACACTGAATCAGATCTTAAACTATTACGAACAACTAGTTATAAACCCATAATTAATCTGGTTGATGAATCGGAATCATCTGTTAGCACCATGGACCGTTTGTGACATTACCCGTTTATAGGCCGTTTTGGCTCGATCTCTTACGATGCACTGACATAGGTAATCAAACCGAGATCACCCTTTTTGAAATTATTGTGTTGGTATTCCCATTGTCTCAATATATTCTATAAGTTAGTTCCCATATTTCAGTTAGTTGTGATGCTCTTATAACTGTTTGGTTCCCATAAGGACAACCGATCTAATTAAATAGCTCTATGATATGATATAATACGAGCCAAATATAACGGATGTTCTAGGTAAGTTACCAATAACGTGAAATATGCTCATGAAGCACCAAAAATATCCAGAAGATAAACAACAATGATCAGTCCGTCCTCCATAGGTAAAATATTTGACACCACAAAAGCATTGAATATCGGCACAATAACTGTTTTGAACTTTATAACTGTTTTGATACATCTTCCTGATCCTAATGATAACTCAAACATAGCAAAATGATAGCCACAACAAAACCTAGAGAATTACCCACTCACAAACAAATTTCATAAAATAAAACAATTATGTACTCACAATAAAAAGGTGTGAGCTTATTGGCAAACAATAAATATCAGCAGTGGCCAGTCCATGGCAATGCCATTCATCACCACCAGTATATATTAAACACTCAGTTCTTAAAATTGTGATAACTTTTTACTTAATGTATGAAACGTCATAATACGATCAATTGAAAAGAAAATACCTCAGCTAAATTGCAGTCGTATTTTGTCTTGTGGATTCAGAAAAATCCGATTTGATTTACAAGTCGATAATAAGTAGAACTGCCCAAACAAGTATAACAAGAAGACAACCCAACTAACGGCACTAAAATCCATTCCAGTTCATTCCATCTGGTGGATTCCAACCCGTATCCAACGCATTAAAAAATTCACTCACCAGGCACGCTTAATACAACAACAAAATAAATGTTTAACGAAATCAAAGCAATCCTTGCGATCTAGCAACGTTTACTTATCGTTAGCATGAGTAAAATTAAGTGTCCTAGAAAAATGGTATTTCGTCGACAGGATGAAAACCCACTCGTTATAGAAAACTATCAACATCAAACGAAGGGAAAATAAATAGTTGGGTTGTATACTAACAGAACAGTCTAAATATGTTTAAATATATAGTTGTGACGAATCACAGATGTCACCTGTGATAATTAAAAGGAGTAAAAATTATAGCAGTAGGTTTGGGGTTACTCTGTAACCAATTGTTTACACATACGAACAAAATAATGTCACGAATCACAGATGTCACCTGTGATAATTAAAAAGAAAATTATAACAGTAGGGATTACCCTGTAACCAAATGTT
Source organism: Tipula lateralis (assembly GCA_963932295.1). NCBI lineage: Eukaryota > Metazoa > Arthropoda > Insecta > Diptera > Tipulidae > Tipula > Tipula lateralis. Next base: position 73,032,976 of record OZ010737.1, read on the forward strand.
TACATAAACGAACAAAATAAAGAGAAATAATGAAATAGGCGGAGCGAACCAAATACGACGCAACGAAAATTCGAGAAGTGTAGAAAAGCAAAATAATGGAATGTTCTACAAGCCTTTGCGTCGTATAAATACGTGTAGACATTTGAGTTACGAATCAGTTCAATTTTGAATTTCGAAGTGTTAATATCGGGAAGTGATAAAAAGTGAAGTGTTAAAATAATAGTAGTGATAAATATTGTGTAAAATAATAGTGAAAATAAATATCAGTGAATTATTTGTGAAATATTTGTGTAATTTTTGTGGGAAATAAATTTAGTTGAAATTAAAAGTTTGCGAGTTTGATATTCACAGTCCAGTGATCGAACCGGATAAATTATTAGAATAACCACTCGGCGAAATCGTAACAATAAAAATAAATAATGATATAGGCGGAGCGAACCAAATACGACGCAACAAAACTTCGCGAAGTGTAGAGATGCCAACGGTAATGGAATGTTCCACAAGGATTTACTTCGTATAAATAGGCGTAGATATTTGAGTTACGAGACAGTTCAATTTTGAATTTTAAAGTGTTAATATCGGGATTACAGGGTTGTTGTTTACAAAAAGTCTAAGGTAGCACATATCGTATAACAATGGGAGTATTTCAAAAAGTAAAGGAGTATAAAAATATATTTATTATATTATAGTTTATTAACAAAAAAACTAAAAGATGTAAAATTTAATTTAATTCAAAAAAATTACAGATTATAAACAATAACAAAAAAATATATGATTAAGTAATTTTGGATTTATTCCATCCAATAACTCTCGGGCCATAAGCTTGGCATTTACTGTTGAGGTTAACAACAAATTACGCTTTTAATCTTTGATAAGGTTGATTTGGGAAAATATGCGCTCGGTGTTTGCGCTGCAATGAGGAAAACTTAAAATAGATCCTACAAAAAATTACGATGTTGTGGTTACATTCTTTCGTTGGCAGCATTTTACAAATCGAATATAGAAGTCCAAACGTCTTCAAAGTATTTTTGAGAAAATTCGGAAACAACCGATAAGTGGAAATAGACTAATTGCTCTTTGTTTGGGGTCCAAGCACTCTACAGCTACTAACACCTCATCTTCGAACCACAACTGTATGGAATAAGCACAACATGATTTCCTTACACGGTTGGCAGTATCTTCTCAGTTTCAGAAGAACTTTCCCCCTTTAATAGTTATTTCAGCTTTCGGCCAATATAAATTTATTCTATGTCTAAAATATTATTAATATTTGAAAAATCAGTTTTATCCAGCACATTATCCAAAATCATCTCAGATTTAACAAAATCTGATAACATTGTGAAACTCTTGTAGTGGGAAGCATAACATGAAATCAAGGAGTTACTGATTGGAACTCGAAAGTCGACACCATCAAAATGGAAATGTATTACAAAATCGACCAACAAATCGAGGTGACCAACCAACGATTCATGAAGATTGAAAAAGAGCTAATGGATCTCAAAACCAACGGCAGCGCTCAAATTGCTCGACCAACCAGCTCGATGAAATTGATGCCACCAGCGTTTGACGGAACAACGCCATTTAACATCTTCAAACTCCAGTTTGAAATGGCGGCTTCAAGAAACGGTTGGTGTGAGGAGGATCGAGTGGCAGCATTAACTGTGGCTTTAAAAGGGAGTGCTGCGGAGCTAATACAAATCGTGCCGGAATACGAACGATAGAACTACGGCAAATCATGTTGGCTTTGGAGCGGAAATATAGAGGTGACCATAGACGGGAGCTTCATTGGATGGAATTAAAGGGACGATATCAGTTGGTTGGAGAGACGCTCCAGGAATATGCGGCTGATATAGAGCGGTTAGTGCACCTCGCCCCCTACAACATGGCGGGTGAATACACAGAGCGAATCAAGAACGACGCTTTCACCGATGGAATACGGGATCCGAATACGAGACGTGCAGTAGTATTGTCTCCAAATACGACGTTTGCGAAAACCATCGCGTGTGCTTTAACCAACGAGACTGCAAACAACATCATCAAACCGTCGTCGTGTGAAAGTGGAACAAGCAATCAGTCACAAACCTGGAAATAACATCATATATATAACATGTTCCATAACCTTCATCCCCATTTCCAGATTGGCAAAAGGTGGTGAAAGCTTGATGGTGCGAGGCGAAGTAGAGGAACGATCCAGTTTGATAACGTTGGACACCGGAGCAACGAGAACGATTGTGCGGCCGGATTTAATAACGGATGGAGTTCAACCAATGGAAGGGTTCAAGTTACAAATGGCGACAGGCGACAGTGCAGCTATTAAAGGAAAGAAGGAGGTGGCAAACGAATCGGGAACAATGGTTTTCGACATGAAGTTCTGGTTGCGGATACTGTGAATGAGGTCATCCTGGGAATGGACATCAAGAAACGAAATGGGTTCGAATTGGATTTTGGACGGGGAACATTGAGCTACGGTAATGTCGAACTGCCTTTGCAACTGAACAACGGAAAGGAGCCAATCGTAAGGAGGATAAAATTGGATCATCGGACCATCACACTTGGAAATGGTTGTTTTGGAGAAATTGGATGGAGGTCTTGGAACACAACGAAAGAAAGGATTATCAAAGAAGTTAGAACCTGGATGGCAGGGGTCGTACAAGGTCAGAACTAACGACATGATCTATAGGATCGATAGTTCTAGATGGCTCTAATATTAATCGAAGAGAATAGGGTAAAATGCCTAGTAATAAGCCACCCACCTAGTAATGGGCCGATCTCGCTGAAATTAGCCAATAGTTTATTTTCGCGCCAAAAATTGATATTTCTATTGGTACATTATTAAAACTATATTTGTTTTCTTTAGTTATATATGTGAACAAAATAAAGTTAATTTTTCAGTCGTGTTAGAAATTCAAATGTGACTAGACGTGTGTTCGAGTGATCAAAAAATTTGGTAAATATTATTGGTTTTCTTAAGAGATTGATTTTTTCTTTCATATTTATAATAAGTTATTATAATTTTACGTGTAAGAATACTTATTTTCCTAATAAAAGAAATAAAAATAAAGTAAATTCAACTAGTAAAATATTAAAATAATAATGCCTAGAATAAATATTCTGGGGCTTATAACTGGTTGAAAATCGTTATATTATTCAATAATGGGCCATGAGGGCTTATAAATGGAGTTAATTATTAAATTTCGTTTTTCAATTATAAGCTCCCAATAAAACACAGCTTAAACATTTTCATTAATTCGATTATTCTAAATCATTATCATCACTTTTATTCATTTGAAGTTTACCATATTTCAGAAAAATGTCCAAAATTGGTAAAAATTACAGCCGTCAAAATATTGAAATGGCACTGACGGACATAAATAATGGCTGGTCAATTCACGCTGCTTCTCGCAAATATAATATTCCTAGATCGACAATACAAAATAGGATTCATAACAGAGCAAAAAAATGCACGTTTGGACCATCACCTGTTCTGACTTCTGAGGAAGAAACACATATTGTTGAATGGCTTATTGCGAATCACGCGAAAGGGTTTCCACGCAGAAAGCAGGATGTTCAGAATGCAGTAAAAATATTTTTAGACGCTACCCCTCGGGTTAATCCATTTAAAAATAATCTTCCGGGAAATCATTGGTATGACAGTTTCCTTAAACGCCACCCAAACCTTACAGCTCGAACTCCAGAACCGATAACTGATGCCAGTTCAAAAGTAGCCGAGACAAATATTCGCGGATGGTTCAATCAAATCAAAACTTATATAGCTGACAAAAACTTTTTAAATATTCTTGAAGATCCTTCAAGAATATTCAATGGAGATGAGACGAACTTCTCAATGTGTCCAAAAACTGGGAAACTGCTCCTAAAGGTAATGTTTGTTAATAAAATAGTAATAGAAAATGGAATTGAAAGTTACGACATATTCTTACAGGTTTAAAAACGTGTATGAAATCGATCGTGGGCAAGCCAAGGAAAATTTGACGGTCATGTTTAGTTTTTCCGCATCTGGTTTTGTAGTACCTCCATTATTGGTGTACCCTTACAAACGCGTGCCAGCCGATGTGATCAACTCAATTCCAGATGGTCTTATGTGGCTGAAGTCTGATTCTGGGTGGATGACTACCGAAGTCTTTTACCAATATATTGAGGATATATTTTACCCGAGCGTTGTGGCACAAAATGTTAAGTTTCCCGTTATTTAATACGTTGATGGTCACAAAACACATCTGACCTATCAGTTGTCTAAGCTGTGAGAGAAATTAAAAATTATCCTAATATGTTTATACCCGAATTCAACAAGAATTTTGCAACCAGCTGACGTATCCATTTTTAAACCATTGAAAACCGGCTGGCAAAAAGCAGTTCTTAATTGGAGAAAAGATAACATCGATCAAAAACTTACAAAAGCTTGCTTCGCGCCAATTTTAAAAACGGTAATCGACAAGTACATCAACAAATTCTCAATTATTAATGGTTTCCGCACCTGTGGTTTATATCCATTCAACCCGGATGCGATAGATTATTCCAAATGTTTAGGAAGAAATTCTTCAAATTTTCAATGTACAGGTAGCGGCAACGACGATGGCAGAGGAAATATAGTTGAAAGCTCAATTAGTTTTGAAATGTTTAAAAATATTGTTGGGCCAGAAAAACTCATGCAGTTTGAAAATCTTCCAGAGAGTCCTGCAGAAGATTTCTTAATACTAGAGCAAATTTATCGGGCGTTCCTTTCAAATACAAGTATAGGTAATGTACGAATCGGTTGCACCTTATAAAACTATAAAATATTTATACTTTTATTTTGAATTACCTATAGGTGATGGATAACACATTTATCTTCGACGACGATGTTGCTGTTGAAAACGAAAACGACAACATTGAAAACCCAAAAATAACCGAGCCTGAAGAAGTTTTTGGTACACTATCGCAAGAAATCCAAACTATTGAATTCATTGATGAGGTATAAATTATTTGCATTATTTTATTTTTAGTAATTTACATTTTATAATACCTGCTACTTTTTTTACAAAATTTTGTAGTTCAGTGGCCCAGAAAATGTAAATTTGTCTGGTATACCAGTGATGTATCTAGATGATCCAAATAATCAAATTCAAACCTTTCTAACTGTCCCTGAAACTCCTGTGCGCAAAGGTGTTAAACATTCTGAACAACGTAGCTTTATTATTATTTCATCAACACCATATCAGAAAGCGGTAGAAAATAAAATTAATAAGAGACGAATAACAGAAATTGAAAAGGAAAATCGAATCAGAGAAAGACAAGTTAAAAAAGACAAAAAGAATCAAGAAGCGATGCTTAAGGAAAAGCGAAAAATGGAACGAAATGAAAGAAAATTACGTAAAAAGCCTCAACCGAAGAAAAGTGCATCAGTAAAATTAAGGGAAGTTTTTCGAAACATTACGAAGACCATTCAACTAAAGTTCCGCGAACTGGCAATATCGCTAGTGAAAATCACGTTCGTAAATTGAATTTGGATGAGTACGATACGAACGTGACGTGTGGAATGTGCTTTAAATGTGCTGGACACATTACTAATGCCAAATTGGGAGTTGCTTGCAGTATATGCAAGTTTCGAAGATACCACATGGACTGCGCTGAGACAAGTATTACTACTGAGTTTATATGTTCAGCTTGTACACCCAACCAAATTATTTAAGACTGCAAATAGCTACAGCTTAAAGTGCAATTTATAGTAGCTTTTATTGAAATGTGATTTTAATTTAGTTCCTTTTAATGACTAATTTTCTTTTAAATTAGTCATTTCATATATGAATTTACGTACTCTATTTTTGTTGTTTAACTTATAACTTAAATACATAAAAATTATATTTTTTTAAAATAATATGCAAGTTGTATTTCTCATTTTCCTTTCGTGTTCAATTCAGGTGGTTACCATAGGGCGAAAGGGGTTTTTTACTAGTAAAATCAAAAGGCCCATTACTAGAAAAAGTTGATTTTCTTAATTTATGCCAGTTTTTCGATATGTTCTATTAAAATATTTATAATATTGAAGTCGTTTTAAGTTCTATAATGTTAGCTGATAAAAAAAAATATAACTTCTGAAAAATTTGAAAACTAGTTAAATTACAATTTGTCTGTAAATAAAATAAATCGCTTAAGAGGGCCTATTATTAGGTAATTTACCCTATGTAAAGAAAAAAGTAAAAATACCGCTATGAAACACATGTGGAACAATCGAACGAGATGTCAACGAAATAAATTAAATGTATACAAACATAATAGAGTATATAAAAAAGAGAGACAAACATATAAAAAATTAAAAACAATAATCATACGTAACTGGGCATTTCCCAATAATGTCCATCCATTTCACTTTTTTCACTAAACTGTTAAATTTTTAATCTAACTCAATTAATTTTTATTAAAATATAAAACACAAAACGGATAACAACACGTTCGATCCGTGCGACGATCGATACTAAACTCACCCAATTAAATAGCTTCATTGGATTAAAAATCTCATAGCTCAAACCATCCTTACCTCGATTTTAGTTGGACAAGGAGAAAAGACGAGTTACATATACGATTTGAATGCGATGTATAACATTAACATCAGTATTAGTGTAGTACAAAAACGATGCATAAATACAAAAACAAACACACATCAATTTAAAAACTCTTATTTTTCGATTAACACGGGGTACAGGATCATTAATGAATTAAGTTAGTCGGCCACCTATTGCTTCTATATCTGAACTAGTACTATTTGTAATTGTTGATAGGGCACAGCTACCAATATTTCATTGAGCATCTTTACACTAAGGTAACTTTTTTATCCGTAACTTTTTTTTTACATCCTTCACGTCCACACATTTTATTTGTACCCGGTAACTTTTATAATTTTCTACCAACACAAGTAAAGCTCAAAAACAAAATTAAACTAAAATATCAAAGCATTCTAAATTAATCCAGAGGGCTTTGAAAATATACAACAAAATGTCCTTGAGAATATTTCTATTTCAGTTTTCTTTGTGTTGGTGTGTTGCAATTTTTTGAAGCTACGAAAATTTTGGTTGAAAAATGAATCCGCAAAAAAAACCTATTTTGTAGGTAAAAGGGGTAAAACGAAGTAGTTACCGGATATAAGTTACCGTATACGTACTGTGAAAATACACATTTAATGCTTGAATGCTTGTCAAACACCACCAAATTAAGACGAGGGAATTTTATTTCATTTTATGATTCAATCGCTGACTCAGTAAAGCTCCTATCAATAAATTGGATTTAGCGTGGTTAGTGTACTTTATCACTGGTTGATTACTTTAATATGTCTCTTTTGAAACTCGTTCTGTTGGCCACTAAGCGATGACTTATTTCCTGACTACTAGTTGTTTTTTAGTTTTACTACTATGCAATCTGCTTTAGATTGTAGCACTCTCAACTCTTTCTCAATTTTCTTGTAACGTCATACCTTACGTTGTTGCCAGCCACATCGAGCACGTGCAGCTATGAGTCCGATTTGTGTAATTCTTATCGAAGTTTAATCAACCATGAAAATGTAGATCGGCTCGATAATCTTAGTGCTGATTTTTATTTGATCTGTACTGGGACTTTAAAGCAGTAGCCTATAGAGAATCGATTCCAAATTGGTAGTCTCAATATAATACTTAAGAGCTAGTAGAGGTCTGTGGTTTTGACACAAAAGTTTGACCAAAAATGAAACAAACTTTCAAATGAATTAGTTCAAGACGTGAGATAGTATATCGAATCGGTATCCTTGTCAACTAAGTGACATACACTGATGCTAACATTGTGATTTGAGAATTAACATTCTGCTTTCATTGCTCTCAAAATTAGTGAACCCAAAACTGAATAAATCATCTCTGATATAAGCAAGCATGACGCAATCGAAATTCACTAGTTTACGATTTGACATGTTGTCATATGGGAAGACACTGGCTCCATCACGATCTGCTACAGTATATCCATGAGATTAAGCGTGGGCGCAATTTATATTGGTGAGCTTCAGCCTTTTCGTCTGAATTACGATTGTAATAGCATTGGAAAAACCATTGAGACGGTATTGCGAAATGTGAAGGTAATCAGAGCGGGACCGATTGTGTGGTTAGAGAGCTACAACAATTTCATGTGTTTGATGAATAAAAAAACTGTTGGCCATCCGATACAACACGCTATCATAAATCGTGTTTGACAATAGTTTTTCACAATCTCGTGACATATAGTTCAGTATTGAAAAAATTGAAGTAATCGGTTCGTTGAAAATCACAACTAATTCCACAGGCTCAAATTCGTGCATACTTTTAACGAACACCTTATTACCATATTTTGATTGATGATACTTTATAAGGGGTGTCTTTATCAATTAAGCTTACCAGCACGTCTAGTTATTTGACAGATTGTTCAGATTTTAAGCTCGTTTATGACTCCTTGCAATGTATGTAAAAGTTGATTTCGAATGATTTTCACTTCCTCCTCTGGAAGACGAGGAGAATGAATGGATGTTCAATCGAGTTCTATCTGGAGCCACCACAGTTAAATCACTGAAACTTGCTATTACTTCATCTTCTTCTTTGAAACTTCCCCACAGACTTCTTATATACAAGAATAAGGTTAAGGTAGAAACCTTGAGGATGTGATTTCTTGCATATTAGGTCAGATGCAGGTAAGTATTCCAGGACGGAGATACTCCTTGAATTTAAATCCGAGATGCTCGAGTCTGCGGTAGCAGCTATTTGATCTTATTACCATGAATCCATGTTCTTAAATCAAGAGGAATATGTTGTAATCTCCGATTCTTCTTTTGTTTAGAAGAAGTATTTCCTCCTTGCACTCCCTATAGTTGTGATTGGCCTATAATCGGCACGGTTTGGTTCATACCTTAATATAATGGATATAATGGAGTTACTATTACAATCGTCATTCTAAGGGAGGGCACAGCCAACTAGTCCAAGATGATGAAGGAGGTTGAATCTAATTTAGGAACAACAACTTTTTGGCACAAAGAATGGATGAGTAGATATAAGATGTGGTTCTTCATATCGTATAACACGTTATTTGAATAAATGCGACTCGCTTGGTTTTGAAAGAGATTCTGATTGGCCGAAGTGAAGTTCGCTACAACTTAAAGACTATGTTTAAGACAATTTTATGATTTTATTCGTGCCACCATACTTGTTACAATCAAATTTAAGGATCAAATATTTGAGCAATAAAAATAGGTAATCTAGTTTGTTTGTGTAAAATAACCGCTAAGAATGGTTGATTAACGTCGAAAGACGTCTCCTCAGGTTCATACGAACTCGACGACAGTGTTATAACCGAAAATGTTGTGACCGCCGCCGCCGTTGTACCCTTTTCATCGACACTCAAGTACACATCTTGTTGCGCATCATCAATTTTAACCTTTTCCCGTGCCAAATATGGAATATCAGCTTGATCGGTGAACACATTAACAATGCCCATACTTTGCATTATGCTCTTCAATGGCACCTGTATTTTCATCTCGAACTTGGGCAGTCTCAGATGTACACGCCATTTTTCACCAACCTCCAAATCGGTAAGGAACGATGTAAAGAAATTGTCAGTCATCCTATCGATCAGCTCGTCTAATTTAAACTCATTCGGCAACAAAATGAGCATACTAAAATCTTCATTTTCGTACGGTAGCTCAACCCAATTGATTTTTATGCCGAAATAATTTTTGCTGCCGTATCTTAAATGGCTCGTTTGTTTTAGATACGTTATTTGTTTTTGTATATTTGGGCCTTGGTAAAATCGATCGTCGATTGTTTGATTGAATGGATATTTCCAGAAGCCTTCAAAATAGACGGCATTCGTTAGGATTAAATCGGCGCTTGTTTGCGAGCCCGAAAAAATATTTGTAATTTTATTTCCCGTCGAACTAGATGCCCACGAATTGATTGTGCGTCGTGTACGTGCTTGATCACGATAATCAACCGGTATAATGTCAACAAACGAATCCTGGGCTATATTTTGAAATGTTTCATTCAACGTCAAACGTTGGGATGGGAACAATGCTGTACCAATTTTAAGTTTCGTTTTCATTCGAAGGAACGTGATTTGATCAATCGCTTGACCTATATCGACTGGATTTGAATTACCAATTATTGTTCGTAATTGATGTTTTGTTATGCCGGCCGCTGCCTGTTCGATCAACGATAGTAGTAGTTGTACTGACAATGGACTGACGACAATATTTGACATGGTAGCCAGTTGTCTTTTACTGTTCTGTAACATAAACGTTGTTAGTTAGGGTGTTTGTTGTAATAAAAATATGTTGTAGGTGTACTCACCTGGAATAGACGCCATGAAAAATGTGTTATAAATTCGTACTTGTTCAAATTTCGATTGGCACCCGGTGCTGGGGATAAACCGGGTTGCCGTGACCCAGCTGGTTGATATTGTTGATTTTGTGGTTGTTGCGGGAACGACGAGGAGGCAAGAGGATTAGCAATTGAAGGATCTGATGGATAAACGGGCGATTGATTTTGGTCAAGTGGTCCAGACGCTGGATAATTTGTATATACCGTTTCTGGATAAGTTGGTTGAACAGGAGGAACTTCAGTGGTAGTTGTTACTCTCATAATCGTTGGTCTCGGTGCCAGACCACCATATTGGTTTAATTCTTGCTCATTTATTGGGCTATAGCTGTTTGTGTTGTAATATGGAACGGGCTGATAGATATTATTATTATTGTAATTCGGTTGGTTTGTCTGTTCATTGGTTAGTGAATTTCGTTGTGGGGCATTTGATTGGCTTGGTACTACATTTAAATATTGTACATTTGACAAACCCGGTTGTGCCTGTAATAAACTTCCATTATCCGAATTGTAATTTGGATCAGGAGTATTTTGCCTTCGATTTGAAACTCGTCGTCGAACTGGCGTTAATTCTCTGATCACTTGTGCCTGAATTTGTGCATAACCAATGACAAATAGTGAAGCAAGTACTGAAAAAATATAAATTATGATGAGATGTTATTCAATGTATTTGTTATAATAGAAATCGTTTGGGTCCGATCTGAGGACGAGATAGTTAGATTTTCTAACCACTCTTGTTAAGACCCAAACTATACCTATAGTCAGCCTTTATAGTACTGACTATACTAGTTATTTTAGTCAGGGTGCGATGTAAAATTCAATGGACCATTATTGCATTTTCAACCACCATATTTCGTTAAAGTTCATCCATACATGACTTCGGGTCTGTGAACACACTTATCCGGATTAAGAAGAAATTTCGATTTTAGATGTTGTATAGCCCAATACCTTGATATCCTCTCTGTACGCATGATGAGTAATGAAAGATCGAGATACGAATGAATTTCGTCAAAACGTAGGGTTACTGAAATCGATTGCTTCTTGGAATTCGACTCACACCATCTGCACATGCTAGATCTTAATTGGAATGTCGGAACAACAAAATTAATGCAAAAGTTTTCGATATCTCGTTCCTGGGGATAGGTACAATGGGATATGTGCAATAAGATAATTCTTTCAAAGAAACCTTGCGAATTGCGCACAACCGCTAAATTGTTAGACTTATAGTCCTGTAACTCTCACGCGTTTAGAGTCTACAAATTCGTTTAGCTGTCCAGCCAGGAAGAACAAAAGAAGAGTTGCTTCCCATTAAACCAATTATTTTCGTGCTCGGGAGTCTTGAGACCAGAATATTTTCTTTACTTCCCAAAAAGAATTCACTTCATCCGACTTCAAGTCTGATCTCTAAATACTAACATACTGATAAGATCTTGCTATGTCCGTTGCGTTTTTGATTTTATCACAACTACTGGAAATAAGGGTCCGCCATCTAAAGTTTTTTTTTCAACTAGTGCTTATTTTGTGAATGGTAACACTTAGCTCATGTCTGATTTGACAGATAATTAGTTTTATCCGCTGAACGGATGTGGTTGTGTATACGCTTGAACAATGCTGGGAAATATTGCGACATTACTTTGAAAATCATGGTAATGTTGCAGAATGTGTGCGAAAATTGCGTACGGATTTTGGAAGAAGAGAAGCATCGTCAGCTTCGTATGTTCGTTATCTTGTGAAAAAAGTGAAAAAAACTGACATCCTCATCGATAAACCAAAGCGTGAAAAGCCAAAAACAGTGCGTACACCCGAGAATATTGATACTGTGGCAGAAAGTGTACGTGATGCGCCATCAACATCAATTCACCGTCGTTCTCAACAATTGAACATTTCGGAGACATCATTGCGACGAATTTTGCATAAGGACCTTGGTATGGCGCCATACAAAGTTCAATTGGTTCAGGAATTGAGGCCAACTGACCATCCAATGCGTTTTCGCTTCGTTGAGTGGACCTGCGATCGACTTACAGAAGATGCCGATTTTGCCAAAAAAATCATCTTTTCGGATGAAGCTCATTTTGATCTTGGCGGGTATGTAAACAAGCAAAATTGTCACATTTGGGGCATTGAAAAGCCGGTACACCCAAAACGAGTCACTGTTTGGTGCGGATTTTGGTCCAGAGGCATAATTGGACCATTTTTCTTCGAAAATGAGCAAGGAGTGGCCGTTACAGTCAATGGCGATCGTTATCGGGCCATTTTGAACGAATTTTTGTTCACAAAAATTGAAGAGGAGGATATTGACAACATTTGGTTTCAACAGGACGGCGCTACGTGCCACACAGCTGAAGCTACACTCGATGTTTTGCGCCCTGTTTTTGAGGATCGCATTATCAGCCGCAGAGCTGATGTCGTTTGGCCACCTCGGAGCTGCGATTTGACACCGTTGGACTATTATTTGTGGGGTGCCCTCAAAGATAAGTGTTACACCGACAAGCCAGAGACAATTGACGCTTTAAAGGACAATATTCGTGAAGCCATTGGTGAAATACAGCTGCACACAATCGATAATGTGCTTAAAAATTGGACCGATCGTGTAGGCTACTGCATGGCCAGCCGAGACAGCCATTTGAATGAAATTATTCTCCATTATTAACCGGAAAGATTGTACTTTTAAATAAAAAAAGAAATTTGAGAAAATATTCAGTAGTTTTTTTATAGCATTTTCAAAAAAAAAAGTTATTTAGCGGACCCTTAGTATCGAAGCGAAGAAGTAATAAAAGAGGAATCCTGAATATTCTCCTGAAATTAAGGCTTCTACTGGATAGCCATGAGTTAGTAAATGAAGTTAAGTCGCTTTTATATGAATAAGGTTAAGTAATCCAACCTAATGGATCCAAACTGCATCCCAGAGTTAAAAATATCTCTAAATACTGAGAAAATTGAAGAAGAGCTAGCCGAACAAGGCAATATCTCATTATTCAATTTACTAGATCACCAACTGATCACTGGGAGTGACTTTTAAAGCAAAACTATCTATACAGGAGATATCCCAATTCAAATAAAAGGCGTTATGGAACGCTGTGCGAACTTACAATTGTATCATTCATTCAGGTAGAAACGGCGTACTGGCCCAAGGATATCAAAATATTGGACCTAATAGGTTTTACTCATATGATGTACTCATTGGGTCTGGTAAAGTAATCGATCCGTACAAAGTAAACAAATACTTATCTAACTCTGCAATAAAGTATACTGGTTAAAAAGACGTTATTCTTAATGAAGAGGAACAAAACCACTTAAATAATACAACCGGTCCTGAGGAAATTAAAAACAACGTCAACGCTAAGGGTGTAATCTAATTACAGGGCAGGTTCTTAAACATTAAGTTGTATTCAGAATGAACCACGTTTTATCTCAATGGAAGCTGGCTAATCGACGGCGTGCCAAAACGACAGCATGTATGTTTAAGTGAAATAATGAAAACCCATTTAGACGCAGCTCCAAATTAACGAGATCCCCAACATCCTCAATTAATAGCTATGAAAAAGAAAACGAAGAACTTTGTAAGCAATTAAGCAAAATAGAAAAGTTGACTTCTCAACTTAGTAAAGAGATCAACATTCTTAAAAATGAAAACGAAATGCTGAAACAGGCCCTTCAAGTTAAGGAAATACAGGACCAGCCAGCCGCAGAATTCTTCACTGATGAAGACGAATTACGCGAGGAAACAGACTGGATCCTTAAAAAGAATAAAAGAAATAGACCCTCTAAAAAAAGAAAAGCTGAATTTTCGCCAGAAATTGTAGCTTCAGACCAGTCTACAAAATCTAATAATATAAAATCAACGGAACAAGAGGCTAAGTCAGCCAAACCCAAGGATAAGGCACCGCCTCCAATCAATATAATGGGAATTACTGAATATGGCGCTGTTCAGGATCTTATGAAATCGATTACTGACAAAGAATTCAGGGTAGTGTCACTAAATAACAATATATGGAAAATCAACACAACAGACGTTGACACATATAGAGCATTAGCCACGAAGCTTACAGAGGAAGGTAAAGAGTGGTACACTTATGAAAACAAAAATGACCGCCCGATCAAAGTGATGGCAAGAGGTCTGCATCCTACTTGTAAAATAGAAGATATATTAGACGACTTAAAGTGTAAGGGGCTGAAAATAGAAGACGCCGCAAACATCATCAAAAAAGAAAAGAAGGAACGTGATCAAGGGGTCAAAATAAACAAGAGAGGGCTCCCATTATTCATGCTTACTTTTAATAATAAAGAAAAAATTGAAAACATCTTTAACATTAGAGCTATTCTCAATATGAGAGTTAGAATTGAAGCATTACGCAAGACCACTGGATTAATACCCCAATGTAAAAAATGCCAAGGTTTTAATCACACCCAGAAATATTGTAATCGAGAGCCAAGATGTGTAAAATGTTCTGGAAAACATCTAGCGCAAGCCTGCCTACTAGGAAAAACCACTACTCCTAAATGTGTAAACTGTAAAGGAGATCATCCAGCAAATTATAGAGGATGCGAGATAGCTAAAGAACTGCAAAAACTGAGAAATAAAAAACTTCAGTTTAAGCAAAACCGTGAGTTAGACACTGACTATTCACTCTGGAAAGCAACGAAAGGACTTAAACGACCAAATAAGCAGATACCTCCTATCAAAAAGAACGATGGATCTTGGGCAAGAAGTGGTAAGGAGAAGGCTGTCTTGTTTGCAGCCCACCTCGAAAACACATTCCAGCCCCTTCCAAGGCAATCAGCGGAAGAAAATATAAACCCAGTTAGAAAAGTGGATAACCTAATCATCAAACCAGTAACATTACAAGAGCTAAAATATGAAATTATTAACAACTTGAGTTCAAAAAAATGTCCTGGTTATGACCTAATTTCAGGTCAAATAGTAAAAGAACTTCCCGAAAAGGGCTTACGAAAACTGCTTCAACTAATAAACGCAGCATTCAGACTAAAATACGTCCCATACCAATGGAAGGTTGCAGAAGTGATAATGATTCCAAAACCGAATAAACCGCCTAACGTTAAAACCTCGTACAGGCTGATTTCGCTTCTTCCTATAATTTCGAAGTTGTTCGAAAAATGATTGCTGAAAAGGCTAAAACCGCAGTAATAGAGGAAAGAAAACTAATTCCACCACATCAGTTTGGCTTTATAGAGAGACATTCTACTATAGACCAATTACATAGGGTTACCGATATAATTGAAGATTCACTAGAAAATAAGAAAATCTGTTCAACTATCTTTTTGGATGTTGCACAAGCCTTCGATAAAGTATGGCACCAAGGACTAGAATATAAACTATATCGAGACCTGCCAAAGCAATTTTACCAGATATTAAAATCTTATCTAGCTGATCGATATTTTCGAGTTAAATTTGAAGATGAATACTCTGACCTTAGACAAATATCGGCTGGAGTTCTACAAGGAAGTGTTCTGGGACCAATACTATATTTACTTTATACAAAAGATGTTCCAAATACAAAAGATACAAACATTCCAACTAGCAGTAGGAGACAGTATAGAAGAGTCAACTAGTAAATTACAAAATGCCACTAATGCAATAAGTAAATGGACAAAGAAATGGCGCATTCAGCTGAATCAAACGAAATCCATACATGTCAACTTTACTAACAGAACAGTTAACTGTATTCCAGTTCTACTGAACTCGCATCCAATTCCGCATGCGAACACAGCGAAATACTTAGGCATGACTCTTGATGCTAAGCTGAAGTGGAAAGAGCACGTTAAAAAGAAAAAAGAGGAACTAAACATCAAATACAGAAAAATGTACTGGCTCTTAGGGAGAAAATCTGAGCTAACAGTACATAATAAGCTACTATTATATCGGCAAATATTGAAACCTATATGGACATATGGTATAGAACTGTGGGGTTGTACCAAGAAGAGCAATGTTAAAATAATTCAAACCTTTCAAAATAAAGTTCTACGTAGCATTGTGAATGCACCATGGTACATAAGAAACGACAACCTTCATAAGGATCTAAAGATGGAATACGTTAGCGAAGAAATCAAGAAACATGCGACGAAACACGCACAACGGCTCGGTCAACATCAAAATGCAGATATGCGTAGTATTATGACCAACACAGACCCAGTTAGAAGGCTTCGAAGGACGAAACCTTTAGATTTGGGGCGGTTAATGTAATCTTATAATATACTTGGAGCTAACCAGTGGGTTAAACTCAACAAAAACTAACAAATTTACTAAAGATAAGTTACTAGATGAATTATATTCAGTTGTAATAAAATCCATTAAAAAAAAAAAAAAATGTATGTTTAAGTATGTTTTGGATGTAGCCTAAAGGTTTGATACATAAACTGAATCGTAATCTATACAGAGTTTAAGAGTTAAACAAATATCAACAGGAATACGAAAGGAAGTGCCCTTTGCCAATTTATGGCTTAAAGGCGGTAAACGGCGCTAACCACTATTAATATGTATCGATGCACATTGCAGGTGGTCAGCCCATCGAACACTATTGCACATATAGCTTTTTATGTCATCTGTTGCATGTTAATTTTTGGCCAACGGCAACATTAACCTACAACCGATGACAATACAACCTAGGGCCAGTAATACAACAAATTTAGTGGCTCTTAAGTACAACAGGGCTTTAATACAGCATAATAAATTGTGTTTATAGTCTTACGAAACATAGTGAGTGTGAATCTTAAAAGCGATCTAAAGAAGATTTCTGGTACGATATAAAGAGACACAGTAAGAAGGTTTGCGAGATTCGAATTAAAACAATTGAAATATCGATAGATTCGTTGTTCAATACAGCCCTTATACTTGTGGTCTTATGAGAAGCCTAGCTCCATAAGATCATTTTCAAGGTCGTTATAGTGTATCAAGTGGTTTGGATGGAAACGAGTTGTTCTAACTCTTAACAGGCACCATGTTTCGTACGAAATATTCACGAAACAAGTGTGTTTCCACCCACATAGGTAACATATTTCAAGACTGGCATCACTATATAGAAAGCAACTCCCAAATTTACTGGCAAAATTCTTGCCACCGAGAAATTGAAGCAGAAAACAAACTAAGAGGACCTATACCAACACTGTCCGATGGTGGGATTATTTCCAAAAACCCTGCGCTAGCGAATTAAATCTACAGCAGGCCGAGTTATAATTGTGAAATCGTAAGTTGGACAAACAAGGCACTGCGAAAACAAATTATATTCAATTATTCGTATATATAAGATTAAGATGCCCAAATTTAACATAACTAATAAGCTCTGTACACGTTTCGCGATACAATGTAGAAAATCAATTATACTATGCTGTGGTTGAGTCATTCAACAAAAGCGGAATTTATTGATCAATCAATTGAAACGAAAAGTGACACAGGTCGATTATACGCTCAGCGATCATACCAGCTCAAATTTTTAGCATGACTTTGAAATATTTAAGACAATTAGTCGAATTCATCGTACGTCTTAATCAAATTAGACAATATTGAATCATAAAATTGAAAGAGAACAGTTGCATTCAAATTATTGAAGTTTAAGAAATTGCAAGTATCTTTAAAACACTTGTTTGTGTCTTTAATCGTATTATACATGTATATAAGGTTAGAATGGCTTCATCCATTAATACACGCAAATAATCAAGTTTTAATCTCTAGCTGGCTAGTTTAAACAACAAAAACCAGTTCTTCTTTACAGAGATACATACACAATAAAGTAAAGCAATCATAAACTCTAGCAAAAATCGTCAAATTTACATAAGACAATTCACACAAATATAATAATATCGTTAAGGTCATCAAAACGCACGAATTAGTTTGGGAATCACCCGCCGTATAAATTATGCTGAGTGTTGGGCAATTGGCACAATTAGACATTATTTGCTTACCAACAATTTTCATCCTTAAACTTATAGATTCTTATATAATTATATCACTTATTAAAAAACCACAACACACTTTATACCGCCGTTTGTTTGGACTGCATTCATTAACTCACAATCTGTAAGACGTTTCGAATTGAACTGATCAAGTGTTATTATATTTAAGTCTTGTATGCGACGAAGAGCGTAAACAAAACTTAAATGAGCAAAACAAATAACAAACATAAAACAAATTGTTGCTTTATTTAAGTGGTCGTCGTTACTAGTGTATGGGTGACTAATCGAACGTAGTCTTATGTTCAGAATTAGTGCATTTCATAAAACATATAATTTTGTATTGTCTTATTTGTTGAGACATCGTAGGCGTTGTAGAAACAAATAATTATCTCGAAACGTACCAAAGTTCGGGTGACCTACTCTGATCTTCACCTTATCATATAAGTGAACTTATTTATTATAACGAAACGTAACAAAACAAAGGCACTCAACTTGTACATATTTATATAGATAACATAAATAAGAAGAAACAAATCTGGATTTTCCAGTGAGGTCACCAACTAGTTTGATGCTATTTAGTGTTTGTTTTTTTTTAAACGCATATACATAAATACTTTGGACATTTGTGATGCTAATTGATAATAAAATGCTAAGGGCAAAAGAGCAGTGCAGTCGTGTATTTGGTTGGGTATTTATTTAATTTTTTTTCCGCAGTCTGTCAGGCTCGATTGGCCCATTGTGACATCCCTTCCCGGGACGTACACTTTGAGTTCCGAAATGTGTTTGTTTTTCTAATGAAGTCCAAGATATGTGGTATCCTCAAGGTCATCAGTTGATCCTCAATCGGAATTATAATCCAAAGCAGTGTAATCTATATAAGAAGAATTTGCGATGTTCCGAATTTTCATTCGGAACATATGATTATTCAGGGAACAATGTCCCGTCAGAATGCACAGCAAGATCCTTACAAGTGCGTCTATCGTAATTTAAGAAGAACTGTGATCTTTACTGATTTATTGAATATTTGGGATAGTCGACAACATATGAGGTTATCTCATCATTTGTGGTACAGATCACCAAAGTGATAGCCAATTTATCGTTGAAGAGATAATGACATCACTCGTAAGGCAATTATCGTCTCGAAAGCAAGTTTCGATGAACCAGTATTGGAACCAATCGTTTTGAGGGCAGCCTGGTTGTCAGAAAGGATTCAGATACAACAATCTCTGTAATTCATCTCCTTTGCAAAGAGTGCTGCTTTCAAACTTGCAGTAATTTCCGCATGAACGACAGTAGCTTATCTACCAAGGGGGATAGATAATTCAACCGTGGGGTGTGATGGGCTGTTATAGTCCCATATGTGGTTCCCGTAATATAGTTACACAAAATAATTTCCCGAATACATGCTTCGTCACCATAGTGTACGAGATCATGTGGGCAGTAGTGTGCCGGCCCACCTCTCTCCATATTTGACAGTGCCTAGAAGGGCTAAGAAGATTGTTTTTGTCTTATAGATGAGCGGATGTTTGACAAATTGGTTGTTCTGCATATCTTCTGATCCAAAGATCAAGCGTATGCATGGCTTCCACAATACCCAGACAAATAAGTCCTTAAAGGCGATTTAGAGATCAACCTCCAACCTCACTCATTGTTCTAGACCAACAAATTAGTGCGGAAAACGTTATTATGGGTCTGATTACGGAAACGTATAGCCAGTATACGTCTGGGTCTATGGCCCCATGGTTTACCAAATGACTGTTTGCATTTCCAGTAAATGTTTCTTATATTTGTATTTGTTTTTGCCAAGTAATCTTTCAATCTAACCAGATACTCAAATACTTGACTTCCGATGAGTTCAAATACCCAAATTTTGGGAAACTCTATCCCAAAGTCCTACGTCTAGTGAAAAGTACCATCTCAATTTTCCTAGATGATTAGACCTTGATAGACCCTGGCCACTACACCAGGCTATGTTAATCACAATTTGCATGTGATCACCTATTACATCCTTATATTTACCCACCAGTATAATGGCGATGTCATCAGCATAACCCTGGCAGGAAAATCCATTGTCGTTTAGTTGGACCAGGAGTGAGTTGGCCACAAGACACCACCAGAGTGGAGACAGAACCCCATGCTGAAGACATTCCTTTCGGGCGGTCACCATCGTCGTTACATAGTTTCAATCTTCCAGCGACTTAATGGAGTGTTGTTTCAACAGATTTCTGGAATTCGTGTTGTTTGAAATATATGGGGTTTGATAATAGTGCACTATCCCTAAAGTACCTATCAACCAATCGCTCTAAGAATTTAAGTGGAATAGAAGACAGGCTTATAGTTTGAAAACTTTATGCATGTTCATATTTAGACTTTCCATCCTTCGGGATGAACACTACCCTGACTTTTCGCCATGATCTTGGAATGTAAATGAAAGATATGTTCAAGGTGGTCTAGAATAATTTCCAGTCCTTCCTGTAGTAGACCCGGGAATATCCCGTCTGGACCTGATGATTTACATTTTGAGATCTAAAGCTTCCTGATCAGGTTTCTCTAGAGTTGCGATAGTGACCTTCGTGTTACCACAGAGAATTTTCTTGAGTTTAGCGGTCGCCGTAAGACTATCCACTTCCTCGGAGAAAGATCTACATTTCGATGTATTCTCACTTCGGATAAATTTGTTGTACTCTCTTTGTGAAGATTTGTACAAGTCCCATCTTGCATTGAACCGGTTTTAATGGCTTTGGTGGTTTGTTGAATTTTGGCAAGTATACGAGTATATGAAGTGTTTGATAATAATGGATTTAAATGGGACGTTTATCGTGATGAACTAATACATTCCGAAATGCATTGGTATCGCCAAAAATGACGTATGAGGCAGAGTAGTTGAACTGATTGTAAATTCGGATAACATTCATCTTATTTCAAAAATACTGGTCCGAACCTCTTACCTACGCAGAAATGTGAAAAACTTTAGAATTCCAAAAATTGATGCTCATACCATCCTGTTCCGGGGTATCTTCTTAGATCAGAACATTATCTGGCAAAAACGCATTGGAAAAGAAATGCATTAAAGCTTGTAATCTTTACTGGAAACGCAGTCATTTAGTAAATCATGGGGGTTTGAAACCTAGACGCGTGTAATGGTTATACGTTTTGATTATCAGACTTGCCACACTTATTTGGTGGAGTAGAATAAATAGTTAGTGGAGCTAGAGAGAAATTTCTAAACTACCTTCAAAACCTTGTTTGACTGAGTATTGTGGGAGCTATCGTAACCACACCACGGTAACTCTTAAAAAGGCTGTTGGTCTCTTGCCACCTAGATTATAGATGCTTACATTATTTTAAAATTTAAAAGGAGGGCGCCGTTGAATTTTGGCATTCATACGAAGTATTTGGCAAATAACAGGGGCCGGGTGAGTGCTTCTAAATGAGGCATTCATCGCGGTGTAACTAATATATTGGACATGCATTATATATGACCAAAAATGACTTATGAGGCAGAGTAGTTGAACTGATTATACAGGGTGCCCAGTAAGAAGTTAAGATTTAAGTTCAGTTTCCAAATTTATTTTTTTGTTTGAAAGCACAATCCTAATGGTTATTTATGGAAAATGATTTATTTCAAATGGGAGCAGTGTCTGGCGTTGGCTTAATCCTTTTGCTCGGTACAAATTCTAAGCACTTTTTGGATTGTGTACGGTTCTAATATTGGCTTTCAAATTCTCAATTGTTTGTGGATTGTCCAAATAACAGTTGCCCCACACAGCACCCCACAAATAAAAGTCCAAAGTCGTCAATTCCATCGATTTTTGACGTAATTACACTATTTTAAGGCCCGATGTGTGGAATGGTGCATCATCTTGCTGGAGCCAAATATCGTCTAAACCCATATCTTCAAGATATGGCCACAAAATCGCACCGGCTCCATCTTGAAAGGAATTCGGCCCAATAATTCTGCCTTGCCACAACCCGCACCAAACAGTAATACAAAGTGGATGCATTGGCTTCTCCACATATCCTTGTGGTTTTTCGATCCCCAAATGCAACAGTTTTGTTCGTTCTCAAAGCCATCGAGATGGAATGCACCTCGTTGATTTTTTGAGCAAAATTCTCATCAATATCGAGTTTGTCGCAGGCCCACACAGCGAATATATATCGAAGCGAAAAGTCATAAGGTTTCAATTGCTGGACTTTACAGGGCCACAAACCAAAATCCTTACGCAGAATTTTTACATGGAAGACCGGCTGATGTTCATTTAATTTGCACGACGGCAAATTGAGGCGATATTTTCGGCTTAACGAACACGACTAGTAAGGGAACGCATTGGACTGTCGAGTAGGGCGCTTGTATCACGCAAACTGTTTGATACCGTTAGGTGTGAGTCCCGTGTTTTGACCAAATTTTGTGCGACATTTTCTTGCGATTTCGAAACAATTGTCTTTGTTGTGGAAGTAAATTTCTAACCACCCTATAAAATGGGATAACATTCATCTTATTTTGAACATCGCAAATACTGGTCCGAACCTCTTACCTACGCAGGACTCTGGAAAACTTTAGTTTTTTAAAAATGAGGGCTCATACCATCCTGCTCTCTTCAGAAGTTAAGTATCTGGGGATCTGGTTAGATCGGAAGATAACCTGGCAAAAACAGATTAGAAGCAAGTAATCTTTACTGAAAATGGAAACAGTCATTTAGTAAATCATGGGGCTTAAAAACCAGTCACATGTACTGGTGATACGTTTCGGTTGTCAGACCCATAGTCTCGTTTGCCGCACTTATTTGGTGGGCTAGAACATTAAGTGGGTTTAGAGAGTCTGCCGCTTGGATCAGTCCAGCGCAAACAGTCGCTTGCTTCATGGTACAGACAACCAATTTAAACCTTCGGGGCATAGCCAAATATGGAGGTAGTTATGGACCGGCCACATGCTCTTGAACACTGTGATTGGCTCTTTTGTTTTTAGAAGTTTCATAATAAAAACGCAAAACAAAAACTCATAAGCCTAATTAATCTAAAACCTAGCACAATCCTTGAAAAAGATTAGATATAATCAAATTTCTTAGTTCCGGAAATAGGACGAGTGCAACAATTTAGAATCTGACAACTTGTTTGAGTGTGCTTGCATGTCTAAGTGTAAAGGTGTTCTCTGGTAGCAGATTGGTAAATGTAGGCACATCGCACGGTAGAGATCTTCTTTGGAACTGCCTTTGGATTAATAATCCGTTGCTGAACTTAAAAGCTCAACGCTTCAGAATGTTTGTTTATGCAGATGATGTTGCTATTGCAGCCCTCCGAAAACAGATAGGGGTTTGAACTCCATATCGTACATTGGCTCAATATACTTCAATCGTTAGACCTATAAACTATAATAAGGGATGGTGGCCAAAATTAAACATCATATCCAACCTGAAAACCCGAGAAGAGCACCCTTGAGTATTTGTGGAGCGCACACTTTTATAAGCTCTGACTTTTATCTTTCATCTCTCTCTCTCTAAGATATTCTAGGCAACTTGGAACTTTGTGGACATACAATAACACTGGGCCCGTTTCAACTCTATATGCAACGAAGGAATTCCCGATACTTTTGACTAACCTTATCGTCCTTCGAATTGAAATTTACACTCTTACAGACTTACATTCTTTCAGGAAAAACTGCTTGCGGAGATTTTCGAAAGTAGAAATACAAAGTCTTGTTTATGGATAATGTTATATTTACTAAAAGGATATTCACATTTTTACGGGCAGTGAGGCTGCAATTCGGATCATATTTCTTTATTCAAAACTTATCTTTGAAATGATCTGTCATCTCTTTTTAATGTGAAAGAGTCTAGAATGGCATTAACTCTGTACCAAGCGAGATGGCTATATTATATTTGTACTTGCAAAATTATGCTTCTAGAGGAAGGTAAAAGCTTAAGAAATGACTTATTTTCTAATGCAACTCGTCTGTAATAACTATTAGTAGATCTGCTCAGGATAAGATATGTTTACATCCTAATTGTAATCACCTAGCTATCTAGAACGCTCGCATGTCAGCCATACCAGTATTTAAGATATAATCTAGCATGCTGCAAATATGAGGAGAAAGACGAAACATTACCTCACTCACTTTGCACCAGTCTTCGTCTGGTACAGAGTAGACACATTAGTCTGGACTTGGAGCGGTTAAAGATTATGCAAAACCTAAGGGACAACCATCCTTACCGTAGTCTAGTATAATCATATTTGTTTGTTGGCATCTCGAAGTTGAGTATGTATATTATCAGCAGTTCGTGGTTAGCAGCTTCTCTATGTTTAGTGTCGCTCACCAACATTTTTCTTCTACTTAACTTCTGATACCCAAATGTCCAGTGAACTTTATTAATTAGGTTCTTTGGTTTCGAACTCGTTCAGGTTAGAAAGAAGATTACAAAAGTTGACCAATTAAGTTCGATTTATATTATTAGACTTTTAAATGGAAACTGGGCGAGAAACGATATTGAAATCCCCAACGCTTCCACATGATGGCAACACTATTGACTTACTTAATGTACTCGACGTATCTGTCAATTTCAGATGGTATTGCTTCTATAGTGTCATATATACTCAAAACTTACTGATTTGAAAAAACCCATGGCAATAAAAATAACATACATATATGTATTTCAAACTGTACTCGCAGATACAACATTTGTAATCGGAGAGAGCACAATAATAATTATAATCTTTGAGTTTTGACCTTGTATATTAGAAATCACATCATTTATGGTATTTTCAATGATTAAGATTAAGATGAACGCGAAAAAAAAACTTTAAATAAAAATGTCAACTAATCATAAATTGTTACCGATGACATTGACTATGAAATGTTGCAAATTTCTAACTTAAATCTCTTAAGGTGTTTAAGGCTGTTGTGAATCCAGGAGCTGTGGATGAACTGATTACAATAAATAAAGTGGGTGACTGGATGAAGTATCTATAAGCGAAAGTCAGGCTGCAATTTACATTCAGGCTGAATCCCATCAAACTTTTTTTACTAGACAGATCTGGCCAAAACTTGACAGAATGCGGACTTAACTATTATCTATGCAACTTCGAAATATTATCAAACTAAGATAAGAAGCTATATTTGAATGAAATATTTTGTTCGATTCATGATGTAATCGACGTTGTAATCGACGAAATTCATTTTTTTCAATTTCTTCTTCTTAGAACACACGCATTCGATTCTGCAATACGTTTGAAATAAAATTTGTCATCAAAACAATTTATTCAGTTTTGTAAATCACATTTCTTCATTATTTTCGTAATTGCAAAATAAACGATAAAATACTTTAGAATGGAGCGTTTAACTGTGGCAGAGAAAATTGAAATGGTTCTAGTCGCTAGAGAAAATAGTGAAATTGCTGTATTGGCAGCAGTGGCTCATAATCCTCCTGTTAGTTAAACGGCACAAGTATCATCCATATCATGTGTCTTTACACCAAGATCTTCATGGCGCTGATTTTCAAAATCGGGTAACTTTTGGTCAATAGGCACGTGAACAAATACAACAAAACCTCATTTTTTTTCGTTGCGTAATGTTCCCTGACGAATCGTCTTTTACAAACCATGGAACGGTTAATCGACATAACATGCATTATTGGAGTGTTACAAATCCGCCTGGCTTCGTCAAGTTGAAAATCAGCGTCCTTGGACTGTCAACGTGTGGTGTGGAATAATAGGCAACAAACTCATAGGCCACCACATTATTGAAAGCAACTCGAATACTTACTTGAAAATTTGAACTTAGAAGTGAGACGGAACATGTGGTTTCAACATGATGGTTGTCCTGTCCTGCACACTATTCAGTGGTGGCTCGTGAAATACTTGATCGTGATTTCAATGGTCGCTACATCGGTAGAGCTGGTCCGATAAATTGGTCCGCTAGATCACCAGATCTTACTGTGCCATATTTCTGTTTGTGGGGCTATCTCAAAGACAAAGTTTACAAACAAGAACCAACAACACGTGAGAACATGATTGAGCGAATCAGAAATGCGTGTGCTGAAATTCAACCAAACACACTTCTCAGTTGTGTACAATCATTTGAAATGCCTATTAATAAGTGCATTAAAGGCCATCATTTTGAACACTTATTTTAAGCTAAAATTATTTTATTCACCTGCCATTCCGTGTGTTTACACTTGATATCATGAAATCGACATTTTTTTCGTTCCTCTCCCCTTTTACCAACGAAACCGGTTTTGGCATGATTTCTTTTTTCGACGACAACTGTTTGTGATTCTTTGATATCACACACAAATACAAACAAATTAAAATTTGCAAGGACACATTATTGTTTTGTTATTTTATAGTTTAGTTTGGTTTTGAATTTTGAAGAGAAATAAATAAAAATAAAATACTTACACACATACAGATACAGAATTATTTTGATATCGATATCATGATGCGTAGTGTAAACGATACTTGATTTCTGGATATCACAGAAATCGATTTCTTGATATCAAGTGTAAACAAACTGATTTACATTAATCAATTGTTTTGATGACGGATTTCGAGTATTTCCAATGAAAACGTGGTTTTTTTTATTATAAACGTGTTGCAGAATCGCTGCGTGTGAGAAGAAATTGAAAATATTGAATTTTGTCGATTACAACGCCATCTATCATGAACCGAACAAAATATTTCATTCAAATCATACCTACTTTTAGTCGAAGAATCCGAATCTGGAATAAAAAATGGCTTCCTATATTAGTTTAAAAGTTACCCCCACCCACCTACAAAGCGGGGGGGTGGGGTAATATTTTTTTTGAACTAATATATTTCCCCCGCGGCATGATTAAATTTTGATTATGGACATTTTTTCCGTAGAGTACCTATTTTTCGAGATATTGGGTCGTCTCAGTTTAAAAGAAACACCCGGTATATGACTTGAAATAGACTGAAGATTTAAAAAAGTTCACTTCCTGGTGGCTTGACAGACTTTAGTAAGATAAACAGTTAGAAGTAAGCATTGCTTCGTATTAAACCAATCTAAACAATTCAAAAATTCAGCTCATTCCTCTTGGAAATTGTAGCTAAAGTGAAGATCTTATGTTCAGAAAATGAGGAAAAATTTATCAGGTAGTTTTCTTAGTAAGGAATGAAGCACAAATGGTGAAACCAACTAATTTCAAAACTTATCCGTTTTGGCTTGTTAAATTCTCCTGAATACACTTAGTAGTCTGAAAATGCAACGTACTGTTTATAGATTGAGGGTGTGTGCTACATCCTAACTCTGTCTAAAAAAAACTTTGTAATCTTTATGCCCGTTTAATGTATGTTGAGGGGCTGAGACCTTTGGGAGCACTGAGCTACGTTTTTTTTAAATTTTTCCAAATTAGATGGTGGTACCTCAGCAATACAATGAATTTTTAACAATCGGATTCTGAATACTCAAATCCACGACGTCGAAGCATTTTGATTTGAGTGAGGGTAAACTCAAAACACCGTATAGACAATCACGTCAATATTTAGAATAGATTTTATCTCCTACAATCAGAACCGACTAAATAACAGAGCCTAAATATTAAAAACTGAGCCTTATTAGAGGAGGTTGAATAGAGGAACAAAAGGAAATTCTCATACAAACTATATGGAAAGTAAACTTATTTTTTAAATGAAATATTTCAATGAAAAGTATAACGAATTTAACATTTTGATCTTGAAATCGTATTAAGAATATTTATATTATGTGTCGTTTAAATATTTTTGCATAAAATCAATTAAATATATCATAAATAATTAAATAAATATATCATTGAATTCATATTTCGCATAAAAACATTTTATATGTATACGCACAAATACATACATACTATCATATGAAAAAAAAACATATTCTGTTGTATACGCATGTGCAATATGAAATATCGATCGCGTACGATCAGAGCCATCTTTATTAGAGCCGTAAGAATATGACGTATTTTTTGCTGTTCTTATTTTAGAGGAGGTACATTTTACACTTTCCCATAAGAAGCAATGTAAAAATCACATTTTTCGAAATAATTTTTATCAATAAAAAAATATATGTTTGATTTCTGTTTTTACAGTGTTAAGTACATAAAATGTTGAAGTTAATTATATCTGAAAATCAATTACCTAAATATCTTAATAATTTAATAAAAGATAAATTAAAATTCAATATGAATTTAAGAAATTCTATATATACAGTAAAATATTTATATGTGTATGTGATGTCGATGTTGAAATTAAAGTATCTTCCAATAAGAGCTGTCCATTTTTTTAATCTAACCCGCACACGTTTACTTTTATTTTGCAGAAAAATATCCGTAGCTGTATTGAAATATATTAAACAATAAGAAATTATATTTTTGCACATAAATAAAACTTAAATACTACTATAAACAATAATTTAAATTTAAAAAATAATATAATGAGGTGTGTTTATTGGTAAACTCTCTAAAAAACAAACCAGAAACATGACATGACGAAAAAGCTTTACAAAAGAGACATCTGTCATTCATAATAAAATTAATTTATTTGTTTCACATATCATAATAATTATTAATTATAATTATTATATTCATTATAGATTATAGTAAATGTATTAAAATATAATTTATTCAGGATAAAATATGAAGTTGAAGATGTGCTTTCGATATCGTTCAATAGATGTCAGCTGGACGTTACTTTTTTATATACAAAAGTCGTTACATTTAAAAAAAATTGTCTAATGGATTTGGTTTTACCAATTCAAGTTAACGGTTAAATTTTATATGCAAGTATATGGCAATGATATAGATTATATAAACATACATTTATACATACATACATATATATCTTTATAAAATCTAATTTTCCTCCAACTCGAAAAAAATCCTAACCTTAAAATTGTTACAATATAAGTTTCTTGACAAACTATATGTTTTATCAGCAAACACTCGATTTAATACGGATTTTAAAATATGTTATAGTATTTAATCCTGTTAAATGTGTAAATGTGTCCTGTTAAACAGAGTCATCTCCATTTGGAAAAATGAAAACTGCTACTAAAAAGCTACTTTGTTTTTGACAATAAACGTTTTGTTTATCAAAATTCAAAATTTCGAAATTAATTCAAAATAATCAAAAATAAAAAACATATTTATTCTAAATTTAAAATATTTACTCATTTATTTAAACTTTTATCTGAAAACTTCATATTTTATCCTGAATAAATTATATTTTAATACATTTACTATTATCTATAATGAATATAATAATTATAATTAATAATTATTATGATATGTGAAACAAATAAATTAATTTTATTATGAATGACAGATGTCTCTTTTGCAAAGATTTTTCGTCATGTCATGTTTCTGGTTTGTTTTTTAGAGAGTTTACCAATAAACACACCTCATTATATTATTTTTTAAATTTAAATTATTGTTTATTTTAGTTTTATTTATGTGCTTAAATAAAATTTCTTATTGTTTAGTATATTTCAATACAGCTACGGATATTTTACTGCAAAATAAAAGTAAACGTGTGCGGGTTAGATTAAAAAAATGTACAACTCTTATTGGTAAATACTTTAACTTCAACATCGACATCACATACACATATAAATATTTTACTGTATATAGAATTTCTTGAATTCATATTGAATTTTAATTAATGTTTTATTAAATTATTAAGATATATAGGTAATTGATTTTCAGATATAATTAACTTCAACATTTTATGTACTTAACACTGTAAAAACAGAAATCAAACATATATTTTTTTATTGATAAAAATTATTTCGAAAAATGTGATTTTTACATTGCTTCTTATGGGAAAGTGTAAAATGTACCTCCTCTAAAAAAAGCACAACAAAAAATACGTCATATTCTTACGGCTCTAATAAAGATGGCTCTGCTACAATGCATTAGCTAGAGTGATTCTTCAATACTCTCCGACAGATTTTGGGTTTTTAACTTTGGTATGGAATCCATTTGCGAATCAACCAGATCAACAGACCGTTAACAGAGTACCTTGCCAACTGTACATTGGTCCTTCGTGCCGGATCTGTTTGAGAACTTAGTTCATAATAACGAACGAATTTCTAAGGCGCATAAGTTGCAATATCTCAAAAGCTTATACTTAAGGGAGATGCATATACTTTAATTAAGCATCTCACAGTGACTGATGCTAATTATGATGAAGCTTGGCAGAAGGTAGAGGCGAGATATGATAAACGAAACCATGTAGTTAAAACTTTATTAAAGCGATTTTTTGACCAACCGAGCATACAACAATGTTGCGCGAAATCAATTCGTAATTTATCGGACGTCTCAGATGAGGTTATACGAGGTACTGGGTGAGGAAGCTGAAGGTCGTGATCCATGGCTTGTATATCGTTTAGTCAATAAATTTGACAACGATTCAAATGAAGCTTGAGCTCATGAAATCACAGAGAAAGATTTCCCAAGTTTTGACCAACTATTGGCGTTTTTAAATTAAAGAAGCTATGCTTTAGAAAGCGTAAGCTCCATGCAACAAAAAAAGACCTATTCAATCAAACGTGTCCGTTATGTTCGTGTCCGTTATGTTCGGGAGAGCGTTATTTGTGGAGATGTGAAAAATATTTGAAGTTACCAATTACTGAGCGAAAACCACTGGCAGCGGAAAAGAAGTTGTGCTTTAACTGTTTATCTTCTTCTCATCAATCGGTTATATGCCGATCGAAGTATAAATGCGGTAAATGTGATCGAAAACATCATTTAACCTTGTATTCTGAAGAATCGCTAAGTGCAACTAGCGGAGAATCAATAAACGGTAACATATTAAACATATCTGAGATGAGTGCAGTTACTATTATTAAGGCAAATACGGTAAACAGACCAAAATTCCAATCGTTGCTTCCAATCGCGATAGTGAATTTTATTAGTTTCGGGGTCACAAGCCTCATTTATAACAGAGGCATGCATGCATCGTTTAAAACTCCTTAGATCAAAGGCGAGCATTGCGATAACGGGTCTAACGTCAGGAAAGGTGACTACAAGAGGGATGTCGTCTATCAAAGTGAATTCGGTGCATTCTTCATTGGATATCATGCAAATTGACGTACTTATAACAGATCAACTACCAAATAGACTGCCAAGTTTTAACTTTCAATGCAGAGATTATGGTTTTCTCAATGATTTAAAATTAGCTGATTCTAAATATAACCAAGTTGGACTAGTGGATATTTTGATTGGTGCTGATAGATTCTTCCACGTACTGAGAAATGGGCAACTAACCAAATCGGACGAGACTTTGATTGCGCAACGGACAATGTTTGGATGAATTATATCTGGCATAACCAACAGAGATAGCGTGGTGACAAGTGGGACAATACAAGTGAATAATTATACTCTTAATTTGCAAATAGATGACGATATCAATTACACCCTGAAACGTTTTTTCGAGCAAGAAGAGATGAGTGTGAAGAATATGACGATGGGCGATATATAGTAGCAATCCCACTCAAGCAAAATGCTGCTCAGATCGGGGATATTTGGAACCTATAGAAGCAGTTGACCAGACTATCGATGATTCAAAATGTTTTTATTTGCTCCATCACTGTGTGTTAAAGGAATCTAGTGAAACTACTAAACTGCGAGTGGTATTTGATGGCTCGGCGAAATCTGGAACGGGAATCTCACTAAATGACACAATGTTAATCGGTCCAACTATACAGCCAACTTTATGGACCATTGTAATGCGATTCCGTAACTATAAAATAGCATTGACAGGGGACATTGAGAAAATGTATATAATCAAGTTCTAGTTCGCGAAAGTGACACTCAATTTCAGTGAATTTTGTGGCGAAATAAAGTGACTGATGAGCTCTACAAATTAAAAACAGTTACTTTCGGATAAGCTAGTTCTTCATTTTGTGCTATTAGAACTTTAGATCAAATTGCATATGATAATCAACAAGACTATCCAGATATAATTCCACGGGTCCTGAATGATTTCTATGTTGATGATTTCATCTCAGGAGGAGATACCATGGAAGAAGTGAAACACCTAAAAGAAAAAATAAACAAATTATTGAGAACGGGTTTAATTTAAGAAAGTGGCAGTCAAACTTATCTGATATTACGGCGGCAGAAGATACGGATGAAATTTCGATATTCCACAATTCAACGGAGAAGAAAATTCTAGGTTTTCAATGGAATGCTCTAGAAGATATATTTAGATTTCAACTAAATTTAAAGAGCAGCGGAGAACCCACAAAAAAACAAGTGATTTCGAAGTACTCCAGAGTTTTCGATCCGCTTGGTTGGTTGTCTCCATCGATCATTCTGATGAAGATTATTTTCCGCAATCTATGGTAAATGAAACTGGGCTAGGATGATCCACTACCAGACAGCCTAGCAAACATCAACAAACAAATTAAAAACGATTTAAAAATTTTAGAGCATATAAAAACTAAGCGATATATTCCACAGGGCGGCCAAATAGAGTTGCATGGGTTTTCAGATGCAAGTGAGAAAGCATACAGTGCCGTAGTATATTGCCAAACACTACATGAAAACGGAGCAGTTACGGTGAGTCTGATGGCATCAAAAACCAAAGTAGCGCCCATTAAACAGGTTTCTTTACCAAGACTCGAGCTATGTGGAGCACATTTGTTAACCAAACTCCTAACGCTGGTTACAGAAGCCATCAAGTATCCAGTGAAATGCTTCGATGAAAAACTTTTGTAGCAAATCGTACGCCAGAGGTTGTAAGCCAATGACCGAGAAATTATTGGAACCATGTACGATCAGAGCAGAACCAAGCGGATTGCGCATCTAGAGGGATACTTCCATCAAAGCTTAACAATTTAGACATGTGGTGGAACGGTCCAGAGTGTTTAAAAGATCCTGAATTTACGTTTACTTCTCAAGATGCGATATATGACCACGGGGAACATTTAGCTGAAGAACGAAAAAAGGCAAAACTCTTAGTGTTTAATGCTCAAAAGGAGGAACATCCTATCGACCTATTAATAAACAGGATCTCGTCTTATTCTAAGCTTTTAAGAATTTTAGCAAATGTGTTACGATTCTTTAGGAATTTACATGCGACTGCGAGTGATAGAATGGCCGGATTTCTTACTGTGAACGAGACACTATTTTGAAGCATGTGCAGCGAGAATCTTTCAAAGAAGAAATAAAGAGAGGAAAACTTATTCAAAGAAACAGCGACATTTTATCTTTGGCCCCATTTATTGATGCAAATGGTATTTTGCGAGTTGGTGGTAGACTTAGAGTGAAACACTTAGAGTGCCAGTATGATTTCAAGTATCCCATAATTCTATCAAAGGGTCAGACATTCAGCCGAATTTTAATTATACACACATGCATGAGCGAAACTTACATCCTGGTACAACTTTAACATTACACTTAACGAGGCAGCAATTTTGGATAGTTGGAGGCAGAAGTGCAATCAGAAAAGTTGTGAACAAGTGTGTAATATGCTTCAAAACCAACGCGAAGACATCCAAGCAGTTAATGGGAGATTTACCAATATCAAAGATACAGGAAGCTCGACCACTTACTTCGTGTGGTGTTGATTATGCGGGACCTATACAGTTAACGTCGAAAAGACGAAGAGGCGCGAGATTGACAAAGGGATATATCGACTTATTTATTTGTATGATGACGAAGGCTATTCACATCGAAGTAGTTAGTGACCTGTCCACTGATGCTTTTATAGCGGCGCTCAAACGATTTATGGTGAGACGAGAAGCTCCATCGTTTGAGATATATCGTTTACTATCAAATAATAATTATAACTCTGTCGTTGCAGGATTTTTATCAAAATATGAGGTACAAAGGCATTTCATACCGCCTGCGTCAATTCATTTTGGTGGGCTTTGACCTAATTTGACTTTCGAAGAAATGGCCACTTTGCTAAGTCAAATTGAGGCAATATTAAATTCAAGGCCATTATATGCAATAGCAGATGATGACGCATCCGGTGATGTCTTAACACCTGCACACTTTTTAATAGGCTCTGCGAATTTCTACCTACCTGACGAAGAGATCAGTGAAAGTATACCAGCCGGAAGACTAACGAGATGGCAACATATTCAGCAGCTCGTTCAGTCATTCTGGAACAAATTTAGAGTAGAATACTTGTATAATCTCCAGCAGAGAACGAAATGGCATAGATCACAGGAAACCCTTAAAGTAGGGGATGTCGTACTGATCAAGGAACAAAATTTACCCTCTTACAAATGGGCATTAGGTAAAGTGGTTCAACTGCATCCGAATCAGCAAGGGAGAGTTCGAATTGTCACTTTTAAAACGTCAACATCGTTATTGAAGCGGCCAATTGTTAAATTATGTAAGCTGCCGGAGCATGATAATAGTCAAATGGTTAACGACGGAATGGTTAACGGGGCGGAGAATGTTGTAGATACCTCAAAGTATTGCACAGAGCTTCATCATTTATATCTAAACTAACACAATCATACTTATCTGAAGACAACAGCTGATGGCGAAAGATTAATGAACGACCTTCAAATGAATTCTTCTATATTCATTATTCTGATCTTTGTTTACCTTTTAATTTGACAATCGAATTGGATTATAATTTTATATTCATTTTAGTACTAATTTATAAACCAACTTTTATTATGGTTAAAATGTATACCTAAACTTTCAAACCAGAGATTGTGAGCTTCCATTATTTTATATGTATTTAGTGAATAGCGCGGATTTGAATACCGCAACGAGATATTTTGGACCTTTTGCCTTACCTTGGACACGAGAATTAATATACACTTCATTTTTTGGTGCTATTTTGATTCGAAATTCGGAAATTTCTTCAGTGCATTGAACTCTGGACTAAACCTCATACAGTGAACCTCATACCTTGCCAACTGTACAAATGGAACAGATTAGACTTAATGTTATCTGACACATATTTGAAAATTTTCAATTTGAATTCCCACCTTACTCTGGAGCAGTTCTTTATCGTATGACCTTAATTGTCGACATCATCACTTCCTGACTGAATTTTTTGGTTTCAATGGACCCAATGATCGTTTTTTTCGATACCGTTTGCAAAACGGAATATAATTTACAATGAGAAATTGATACTCTTCATCGATGGATACAATTAATCCGTACTATACAGTAGTCCCCTATATTTGGGCAAAACGATATCATGGGGAGTCTGAAACCTTTCCGGTGAGTTGTAGGCTCTAAAGCGATGTCAGGTATAGTTTTCTATTAAACAACCACCAAACCTCAGATTAACCCCTTGTGTGCTGCAAAATACTGCAAAACTACCCCCGAACAAAAACATCAAGCTGTGATCTTTTGTACAATGGTATAGTATCTGAATATGCAATACTTTCATCTTTGTCCGTCGTCCTTTCCCAATTTAGTAGATGACTTCGTTTATCCTTTTCATGAGGGTATATGGATCTTCCCGATCTAATTGTAACTTTGGTGATTTGATTTCGTACAATTTTATTTAAAGCGTGCTCTCGCTGACAATCTTGATGCAGCTCAGAACTGAGTTGTAGATCTCTTTCATTTTCGTCTTCTTCAGTTAGTTCTCGTACTCCGTATTGGTGTACAGCTAATTTTCAAATATTCCAAACTCCAAATCACTTTCTAGATCTCTCATCCTTTCGGACTTCCATTCGCTGGCGTTTCTCACGTAGAGTAGTGATCTGCACTACGATATGCCAACAATAACAGTGAAAGCGGTTCGTTCCAATATCTTTGTTTAGAATCTACAACTTCTCCACCATGCCATCTGGCTACGGGACGGCTCATACGAATTGTTTCGAACTTCCTAATTTTG
This sequence comes from Tipula lateralis, assembly GCA_963932295.1. Lineage (NCBI taxonomy): Eukaryota > Metazoa > Arthropoda > Insecta > Diptera > Tipulidae > Tipula > Tipula lateralis. The sequence goes on from OZ010737.1 coordinate 73,069,044, forward strand.
AGTTCACATCTCAGTGATTAACTGTTATTCAAAGTTTATTCCTTGATTCATGTGCAGCTCTGATGGTACGTCTTATCTGCTGACCGACACGTTTACCAAGATCTTCGATTGCATCGAATCACCGCTTCTTGGTTTGTTATTGTGTAAGCTTTTGCGGCCACATTAGTTCATTATGACCATGATGTACTACATCTCTTTTGGCGTTCTGGTTATCGGCCCTTTACATATGCTGCGCAGATATTACACTATTGTTCCACGCCAGTCCAATGTAATCGAATACTATCTTTGCTTGACTCTGACAAACTTCGGTATTCTGCTCCTAGGTAGTACCAACTGGATTATATACGTTTTAAAAATACCGTTAGGCAAGTATAACGACTCTCACTAATCAGTAGCTCTTTTGGTCTGCGATCATCATTCTTCTATTAATAACTGGAACCATGACACGATCTCTTCCCTTTTCATGTTGGTAAACAATTCTAAGACATCGGTTAGGTAAGAGTATTCCTGGTATTGATTTTATGTTGAAATTATCCAAACATCTTCTTTCAAAAAAACGTTGTGACGATAGGACGTTAGAATACTCTTGACCTTTTCCACCTATATTCTTCGGACTACAATCTGTTTTATAGGTGTTACATAATTAGTTCGATCAACTGTCTCTTCCACCGGCTGACACACTTTTTTTCATCATTGCTGATTTGTTGGACATGTTCATTCGTTGGACTGGTATTTCCCCTTCTCCGACTTCCACTTCGAAGTCAGCTAATAGCTCAATAAACATCGATGACTTAGAAAACATGTTGTTTCGAACACTAAATCCGACACAAACTGGTTCTGTTTCATAAAATCGAGTTCGACTATAGAATCTTCTATGTCTACTATCACAAATCGATGTTTCAACTTGTTGTTTCTGTTTCTGGACCACTCTCTCCATGAACAAAATTTGTTTCAACTGTCACGGTTGCAAGTGTAAATCGACTCGATTTATCGGCTCCTGGGTACTGAATAGATCTTGATGCCTCGGTGGTAAATATAAGTGTACTGCATCCTTTCGACTCAGTTGTGAGAAGAGACCTACCTCCGTTATGATTTGCAGGCGTGAAATTTTGTAACTTTTAACAGTATTTCAGTTCGGCTATGCTAAGTTCATTAGACTGGGGATTTTGAATTCCAAATCTGGAGCATAATACGATGAAGAGTATCTGCACTCGATTTTAGATAGGACCTGTCCACTTTGTTGTTATTGCTTTAGTATAGAGGGTTTAAAGATCTGCCGTTTAGATGTTGAAGACGCTGACGGTAAAAAGCCGTATGTTTTTAAGATGATATCTTAAAGAAACCTTACTTTGGACTCGTTGATTTTCATACCAACGGAAGCTGAAGACTGTTCTAATGGATCAAATATCTTTTTCGAAAAGATAGTTCCACAAAGTTAGCCCTCCGAATATCAAAGCTCTGAATTAATGCAATCAACTCCAGATGAATTACTTTAGTCTCTGCATGGCAATACTTCATAGCGTGGATTCTAAATGATCATATGCGGGTCTGTATTTCAGGGTATTCAAATACAGTTGTGATACATGTGAAACATTAGGTGCATCGATGTTAACACAGAGGTTTCCAACATGGTCGCGAATTGCAGTTGACCGAGATCTTAAGGTATGGTGCATTCCGGCAACTCCTTTAAAGAAATCACGAGAATTACGCTTTTTGCACTTTGAATGCTTTTCACTATTCGCTCTTCTTCTGTCTACAAATTCGCTTAGCTATCCTCCTAGCAAGAACCGCTTTATTTCTTCTTGCAAGACGACACTCCTAATCAAACCAATCATTTTTGGGCTTAGTTTTCACTATACCGAGAATGTGCTGAGTAGCATCGATAACTAAGATTTTCAATACTTCCCAGACACTGTTCACTTCATCAGACTGGTAATTAGATCTCAAAATACTATTTTGGAAGTAGCTGCTTAAGAACCTCAATACAGGTTTGCTAAATGCTCGAGAAGTTCTTTGACTCGATTCGACGGGGATGAAATATATATATTGGCTTGCCGTAGACCAAGAATTCTGTGCCAGTAGGATGTCTAATGAAAGTAGTAGCAGCACCTTCGTTAGTAAGGCCATCAAAAGCCTTATTTCCCTCGGCACCAGTGTTGAACTAAAAGTAAGTATTAAAAGTATTGACGAATTGAAACAACAAACAAACAATTTCATTGAATACATTCAATTGACCACCAGTCTAACTACTCCAGAAATAAAAGATAAAGCGGAATCGAAGTCAAATATCCGGCTGAAATCAGAGAACAAATCAAGAAGAAAGGCAAGGAGAATATGGCATCTGACCAGAAATCCCGATGACAAGACAATTTTCAATCGTGTAAGTAACAAAGTCAATAAACTAATCAAAAGCTTCAAACAGGATTGCTTCAACAACTACTTAAGCGGGCTAGGTCCAGAAATGAATGAGGACTACTCGTTATAAGGACTACCTAGCAACAGTGTTTCAGCTCCATGTCATTCAATCCAACATTGACGTAACGCCTGCTTATCAACCAAATCAGGATTTTAAAAGGATCACACCAAAGGAAATTGCTCAAGAAATCGACAAAAGTCTGAACCAAAAGAAGGTACCAGGAATTGATGAAATATCACCGGGTCTGTTCAAGGAGCTTCCATGTAAAGCAATCATCATGTTCACACACTTGTTTAATGCTTGTACGAGATTAAAGCCGAAGGAACCTGGTTAACCAGATGAAGAAGTAACAGCATACAGACCAATTTTACTGCTTCCGACCCTATCAAAGATCCGATCAAGTCCATCGAACAACCACGGTTATAGAGCAAGCGTTAGAAGAAAAGAAATATTGCCCCGCCGCATTTCTGGATGTATCCCACGCCTTTGATAGGGTTTGGCACGAGGGATTGATAGATGAGTAAAATGCTACCACAAAACTATTGCCAGCTTTTTGAATCATACCTCCGTGATCGTCAATTCAGAGTCATCCCTGAAGAAACATGTTCTGACTTTTATCCAACGTTAGCGGGAGTTCCGCAGGGAAGTGTTTTGGGAGCTGTCCTCTACCTTCGGTACGTTTGGCGATGCCATCGTAATTATGTCAGTAGACGAATCACAATCAAAGGCAGTGGAAAATCTGCAACGAGCAATGAACAACGTTATCAAATGGACAATTGACTGGAAAATCGTGCTTAATGAGCTTAAATGTACTGGTTAGTTGAGCATCATTCCAAAATGAACCTGTATTGCAAATCAACCTGTATTTGGGCGAATCTATGGGATTGTACTCATAAGTCTGATAGAGACATTATACAACGTAGTCAAAATAAATTTCTTCGAATGATCACCAACGCTTACCGATTCGTGACTAACCGGCAAATACACAATGATCTAGAAATTCAATTGATAGACGACGTCAACTGCGATTGTGCCATAAAACATGAGAAGAAACTTCTTACCCACACCAACGTCGAGGCCGTACAACTACTGGACAGTACAAACGATGTAAGGAAGCTCGCAGAGAGGTGTTCTTTCACCTCTGTGGCTTCTGGTCATTGACGAACTTCTTGTGAATCTTTGTGATTCCGGTTTTGTGACCCAAAGTTATGCTGATGATCTGGTTCTGACAGTTTCAGGCAAGCATCTGAATGTCTTATCAGATTTAACTCAACACGCTCTTCTCATTATATATAACAGTGGTGTCTGGATAAGGGTTTACATGTGTACCCATCTAAGACCGACTTGGTTATATTTACAAGGCGTACAAACACTGCAGCTTTTTCTGTACGATCACTTTACGGTTGTAAGGTGCTCAGCCTACGGCAAACATCTTGGAGTTTTTCTGGATAACAAACTTTCTTGGAAGTATCATCTGGACTTTAAACTACAAAAAGCCACTGCTATTTTTTGGCAATGCCGCAGAGCTTTTGGTAATTCTTGGGGATTATCCTCAAAAATGTTATATTTTATCTATAAATCACTGGTTCTCCCAATGCTCACTTATGCATCTGTTGTTTGGTGGCTGGTGGTTAAAGTTAAATCTTCAATTGTTAAACTGAATTGTTTGCAAAACTTCGCTTGTCGGGCTGTAACTGGAGCCATAGCTTCAACTCCGCTCCTGAGCTGTGGAGCTAATTCTTTCCTTACTCCAGTTACAATCCTTCATTTTAGGTACAGCTTGTTCGGCTGTCTTTTGCTTGAGGAGTGTTCGGGCGTGGAATGATCTCGGCACTATTTCAGGTCATAGATCTATTCTTAATGAATTTAAACTGGCTATGCCAGAACTTGACATGGTGACTGATAGGCTTCTGCCTGTCTTTAATTCCCATAGATCATTTGAGGTGTTTCATCCATCCAGGGATATGTGGTGCTCACCAGATTTTCTCAAACAGATATCCGAAGCGCTTGTAATCTTTTCAGATCGCTCTGATCGCATGATCTGAGAATCTCTGGAAGTCTTGGGTCTACTGTACTATTCATCAAGCGGAATTAATTGCGATTACTCACTGCGTGATGTCAGCTTTTAATCTCGTTGCCGAAACAACAAGGTAACGGTCATGTGGGTTCCTGCCCATTGTGACATGAGGGCAACGAAATTGCAGAATGTTTGGCTAAAACTGGTTCTCACCTACATTTCGTAGGTCCTGAACCAGCTGCGCCTTTAGTGAAAAAAACAATTAAAACCGTTACCCTATCGAATCTAAAGCGGACGCGGTCAGCTACCGCTACTTGTCGTAAGGCGAAATACTTTGTCAGAGGGATTAACTCTAACCTGACAAATTACGTTCTTTTATTGAAAAAGGCCAACCTGAGAATTTCAGTATCTATACTTACTGGCCATGACCGTTTCAAAAGCCACCTTTATCGCGTGGGTCGTGCCAGTGATGATGTATGCGACGAATGTCTAGAAGATGTTGATGATAGTTTACACTTCATCAGCAGTTGTCCTGCTTTCGACCGCATGAGATCTCTTGTGTTTAGCTGCAGGTATATTTCTGTAAATTTACTGTCTTCTCTGTCCTGGTTCAAACTGCTTTAGTTTGCTAAGGTTGCAGAACGCGTCTGTGGTAACCAACTTTAATAATAATAAAAAACGGCGGCTCCAACGAATCAAACCACATGAGTTAACCGTATGAATATTATATATCAAGGGAACTGGACACTGGTACAGCAGACCCAAACAAGTTTTATGCTTATCTCATAAGTACTAATGTCAAACCTACTAATGAATTAATAATATTAAAGATTGTAGTAGTCATACCAATATTTTTTTTTTCGGTTTTTAAAGGCCATTATTGGCCCGTACCGTGTCAACAATCTGACTCCAACGGTTTCGATCACGAGCCAGCTCTTCATGCTGTTGTAAGCAACCTGAAGATGCCAGATCGCTCTCTACGCCGTGGACCCATCGTCGCCGACAGCGACCTCTTCGCCTACCGAAAGGCGGTTCTTCCTTTAAAGATCGCTGTATCATTCGTTTCGGATCAGCACGCAGAACGTGACCGAGCCAGCGTACTCGCTGTCCTTTGATTTCATGCATGATATCAGGAACTTGCATTAAATTCCTGATTTCGTGATTGAACAGAACTCGGCAAGTGCCATCGACGTCACGTTTTGGGCCATATATCACACGCATGATTCTTCTCTCGAATGTTAGAAGCCATCTTTCGTACTCATACGTCAAGGTCCAACTCTCTCATCCATACATGACAACGGGTCTGATCAACACTCTGTTCAGTTTCAGCTTATCCACATTTGCAAGATATTTTGATTTCAGCAGTGAACGTAGAGGATACAAAGTCCGATTGCCAGCGGCAAGGCGGACCTTGATATCCTCGCCCACACTATTATCGTGAGTGATGAGAGATCCAAGATACTTGAATCTCATCACTCTCTCAAACGTGTGGTTACCACTACTGAAATCAATTGCGTCTTGGTCTCTAAAACCCGAGATTAGATATTTGGTTTTGGACTCGTTGATTTTGAGACCAACGGAAGCTGAAAACTGTTCCAGTGGATCAAGTATCTCTTTCACTCCGTTGCCATTTAATCCAATCACACAGATATCATCTGCATATGCAAAAAGTTGATTGGATGTAAGAAAAAGTATCGGGGACAGCGCATCTCCTTGTCGAACACCAGAAGTGATTGCAAAAATCGATAGCCTGTTCTCAACTTTGACACAGCATTGTGACTGCGTTGCTGTCATTTTACAGAGATGTACATATTTTTTCGGTATTCCTAAATATTCAAGCGCATACCATAATCTCTCTCGATTGATCGAGTCATATAGGCTTGCTTCTTCAAGAAAATCCTTGATCAGTGACTGACCGCCTTGGTAGTCACCGACAATTTCCTCCGCTAGAGGAGTAATTCTTCCCAAGATAATGTATGACAGTAACTCGTATGCTGTGCAAAGGAGAGCTATACCGAGATAATTCTCGCATTTCAAGCGATCACCCTTCTTGAAAATTGGGCATAACGCGGCCAATTTCCATTCTTCGGGCATAACGTCATTTCGCCATACCAATCGAATAAGGTCGAAAAGACAGTTCCACAAAGTTAGCCCTCCGAATATCAAGAACTCTGAATTAATGCAATCAACCCCTGGTGAACCATTTTTCTTTAATCTCTGCATGGCCATTGTGAATTTCTCATAGGATGGATCCTCAATGAACATCTCTGCGGTCTGTATTTGAGGGTATTCAAACACAGTTTGTGATACATGCGGAACATTAAGTAGATCAGAAAAATGTTCACGCCATGTATCGAGTACCGCATCGACGTTAACACAGAGGTTTCCATCCTGGTCCCGAATGGCAGTTGACCGAGATCTTAAGGTATGGTGCAATTCGGTGATTCCTTTAAAGAAACCACGCAAATTGTGCTCATTGCTGAGTTGTTGTACTCTTAAGACCTTGGCCTTCCATCATTCGCGCTTCTTCTGTCTACAAATGCGTATAGCTGTCCTCCTAGCAAGAACTGCCTTGTTTTTCCTTGCAATTGTAAACCGAGTCTGCGCTTCATTGTGGGCTATATTGCGTTGCTCAATAGCAAGACGACACTCCTCATCAAACCAATCATTTTTGGGCTTAGTTTTCACTATACCGAGACTGTGCTGGGTAGCATCGACAACCGAGGTTTTCAATACTTCCCAGACACTGCTCACATCATCAGATTGATAATTGGATCGTAAAATGCTATTGCTGATAAGATCTTGGTATTTTCGTTGCGTTTCTTCATTTATCAGACCTTCACAGGAGAATCGCGTTTTATATTCTCCTTCCTCCTGTCAAATGGATGTTTTTGTGGGGAAAGAATGTACTTGCCACTTTGAGATCCTGTGCGATCGCAAAGTACATCATTCTTTCCCCATTATCGGTCGCAGATTCGTGTCGAGAGTACGGACCTATATTATCGCATAAGTCGGTCTGATTTCTGCCAGCTCTAGCATTAAAGTCACCAATCACCAATTTGACATTGTGCTCCGGTATAGAACCCATCAGATTATCCAAATTATTGTAAAATGAGTCTTTATCTTGGGGTTGGCTTACCTCAGTGGGCGCATGTACACAAACAATTGATAGGTTGGCTAATCGCATGTGCAAGCGAAGCTTACACATTCGATTATCGACTGCCTGGAAGTCCAGTACAGCCTTTTTTACCTGTGGCCCAATGAGAAATCCAACTCCAAGATTTCCGAGGTCATCTCCACTGTGTAGCAACGTATAGCCTTGGGACACATGGACTCCACTTTTATGCCATCGAGTTTCTTGGAGCGCTACGAGTTCCAGCCGATACTCTTTCATACATGTGATAAGGCCGTCCAACGCGTCAGGTTTTCTTAGTGACTGCACGTTCTACGTACTGATCCTCAATCTCGTATCCGGGTACTTAAGCGGGGAGTCATTGTTATTTAGGCGGTATCCGATTTTTTTTAGGTTGTTGGATTTTTTAACTGTAATTGTTTTTTTACGGATGCGGGTCGTCAGCCCCGGGATCCAACCAGATTTAGTCGCCTCCTACGACAAGCTCTGGATACTGTGGTGGTATTCTATGTTTAAAACAGGGTTTAAAAAGAATTCAATAGTGCAAAGCTCTATGGTAGGCACTCCCCTTTAAGCAACCCTAGTGTTTCATGACTGGATTAGTGTGACTTAGTCACCCGAGGGTCACCTGTCGTTGTGAAATGTATGTATATACATGACTGCAAAAACCAATTTCTTACATAGTGCGGCCTTCAAGGCTTAAGTAGTTCGTGCATCATATTTATTATCACCAATCACATGTGTATATATTCGAGCGTAATAAATTAAAACGGACAGTATACTTATATTGATCTTAAAATACAATAAGATCGCGCATCTTTATCAAAAAATATTTGGGTGCACAGATAAATCTCAAGGTCGCTTTCCTTCAAAAAAATAAAAAGCTGAAAGCTTCACATTCTGGTTTGATCGTAATGGTATTGTGTTAACGATTATTGCATCTCATATACACAGACTCGATCCCACGTTTCGTGTCTTATAGACGTTTAAATACATTAGCACTGTACATCTTCGTAATCAGTCTTAAGTTTAAACTTGGTGCGGTCTTATCGATATTCTAGAAGATTTGTTATTGAAATAACATGTTTGGATATATTGTTATAGCGTTGTGCTTAGTTGGAGCTGTGCACAGTGATAGTAAATGTGATAAAGTCAAATGTGATCCTAGCCCTAAGCACTATGTTGAACTAGGGTGCACACCGGTGATCGAAAACAATTCGTGCTGCCCATCGAGGTGAAATGCGATGTACAAAATAGTTTTGGTTTAATAAACGTTTTGTTGTTTGTTTCGATTCAGATTTCAGTGTCCCGACAAAACTACATTCGCAAAGGACAAATGTCATTGGAATGGAAAGAGTTATAATTTAACAGAAGAGCTGGATATAGCCGAAACAGAGGCCCAATGTTCAGCTGGCTGCTATTGTGCTGAGTAATACAATTTTTTTTAATTCAAACTATTGTTAGCGTGTTGTTATGTGTTCATTGTAAATTGCAGGGGATATCCCGAAGCTAATATACCGGCCGAATTCCTTTGTGCCCAAATTGAATGCGCCCATTTTTTTAGCTCGCTCCTCAATGAGTGCACCAAAATATCCACATTTGAACATTGTTGTCCGAAGCATATTTGTGACGAAGAGGAAAAGAAAACCCTGGGCTCGACCACATGTATTGTTGATGGTAAGACATATCGTGTCGGTGAGAAAATCTATCCGGACTCTAACGAGTGCTATGCATGTATTTGTGGCGAAAAGTTTGACAATTCAACGATTGTTGGAAATCCGGCGTGCCGAGAAATCGATTGTGGAATCGGACTGCGAAATTTTATCGATGCCCAATTGGGTTGTATTCCAAGTTACGATTCGACACATGGTTGTTGTCCAACTGGGTGGCGATGTCGTAAGTATTTACATTTACATAGATGATAAACTGTAAATTATATAAATCCATTTTTGTTGCGTGCAGCTCGGGACGGTGACGTTATTATACCATCGGGATTACGATCAACTCTACCAGCTGACCCAAATCTACAGTGCAAATTCGGAAAATTACTGCTCAATGTTGGCGATGAGATAAAAAGTGACCATGAGTGTATGAAATGCAAATGTCTCATCCCTCCGATGGCGCATTGCGTTGAAACGCCCAACTGCAAAATATAATTAAGATAATCCAATAACTTATTGTATAGAGTGTTTAGGTGTAAAAAAAACCGAAAGGTTGAATAATCTCGTCAGGTACAATAAACCTGAATATAATAATTGGATTCTTGAACCAGTTATGCTTAACAAAAGACAAAAGTAAGTCAAACGAGAACTTCTTTACAATAACCAAATAAACTTGTTGTTTGTTTACTTCAATATCTTTTGCTTCTACACGACTCGTCTTTTAACCTCATTTTGTTAACGCGTCTATGTTCGACCCGGAGGGTGGGGGTATGATGTATCAACATTTTTCACGGAACGTGGTATCCTTAGAATACTGGACAGTAAACAGAACGTGTTGTAGAAGGCGACTAAATCTAGTTGGATCGCAACTGTTCAAAATACCAACCTCAGTGCTACCCACAATTAAGTAACCGAGCACAAATTAAATTATTGCTTCGTGGTCGGTATACTTATAAATTCTTGTGCGTTTGGCGGCTTTATCATCTCTTTAACTCGATGGCAGACTGTGTCCTTCATTGCCAAAAATTAGAAATAACCTTGGGAATCTTAGAGTTCGATGTTTTATTGAAACACAAGTAAAAACAGTCAAATGAGTAAGCTCTGCTTCCGTATGAGATTAGCTAACCCCTCAAATATATGTGTGCAAGCGTCCATTGATCTAAGCCAACCTTGATAAAGAGTATGATCTCAAAATAATTTTAAACACCTACACATCCACGTGTTGATTCAAAATGGTGAACTCTGGCAGTTCAAGGCGTGAGATCGAAACGGCTTTAACCGAATACATATAAACTGTAGTTGCTACTTGATCATTGCAGGGGCAGTGGAATATAAAATGCAATTGTGGAGCCCTAATAAATGAAGAAACGCCCGATGAACCTACAGGACACTCGACACATGGCGTGAACATTCCTCCAAACTACTTAATATTCGACCTTATTCGATTGTAATGGTGAAATTAATTTATGCCCGAGTAATAGAAGGGATCAAGCTCGTGATATGATTGCAAGCAAGCCTATACGATACAAGTATGAAGATTAGAGTAAAATTTCAGGTATTCACAATACTGGGTCAACGTTGAAAAGGAACCATCGAGGACTTTAACAATTAATTCTGGTGTTCGAATTTTCATTCGAAACATATGATTATTGACCGTGCAGTGCTCCGTGAGAATAATCAGCAAGATCCTTAAAGTGCATCTATCATATAGTTTAAAAAGAACAGTGATTTTTGAAAAATTCGTTGTCGTTTAGCAGGTATAGGAGTGAGTTGACCACAAGAAACCACAAGAGTGGAGACAAAACTCCTCCATGAGGACATCCCTTTCCCGGTGATCACTGTCGTCATATCACTATAACCTAAGTTGATATCTCCTCGTCTCCACGCCATGCTTTCAGCTACAGGATCGTCGCATTGAAGGATGCATGGTCAAACGCGCCTTAAATTTCTAGAAACGCTCGCAAAGGTAAATTCTCTGTTGTCCAATGATCTTTCAATCCGTCCAACGACTTCATGGACTGCTGTTTCAACAGGTCTACCTTTCTGGTATGCGTGTTGCTTGGAGTGTATGGGATTTACTAATAGTGCATTAGCCCTTAAATGCCTGTCAACCAATCGCTCTTACCATTTAAATAGAAAAGAGAACAGGCTGATAGGCCGAAAACTTTTTGCCTGGTCATATCTAGGTTTTCCATCCTTTGGGATGAACACTACGCTGACTTTTCTCCAAGATCTTGGAATATACTCTAGGGCCAAACTGGCTTTGAAGATGAGTTCAAGGTGGTCTAGGATAATTTTCAGACCTTCCTGTAAAAGAGCCGCCAATGTCCCGTCTGGATCTGGTGTTTTAAATTTTGAGAAAAAACCGATGCTCAATCGGATTCTATCTTTTGTCACCACCTTCGATACCAAACTCCAATTTCTGAAACTTGGTAGTTGGTGTGGGAATTGATAACCATAAACTTCATTAGAATTCTCACTTTCGGGAAAATGAGTTGTCATTAGTACATTTTAAGCTTCCTGACTTGTACTCGTGTGAGTTCCATCAGGTTTCTCTAGAGTTTCGATAGGGCTCTTCATGTTCCCACAGATAACTTGAATTTAGCAGTTGCCGTAAGACTATCCACTTCCTCACAGAAAGATATCCATTTCGATGTTTTTTGACTTCGGATACATTTCTAGATTTGTACAAGTCCCAATTTACCGTTGAACCAGTTGCCATGGCTTTGTTTAGAAGTTTTCTTGTCTGTTTCCCTCAGTCCTGCCAACTCCATAGTTCACCATGGTGTCCCAGTCCTTTTTGGCTTACTTAGAAGACAGCACTTCTCAATGGCGCTAATAAGTGCTTTTTCAAGTTTGTCAGCTGCCCTTTTCATTCCCCGCACTTGCTAAATTTCATTACTGAAGATAGAGTAATGTCATCTAAGACCATCCAGGATGAAACTTTTCTACTAAACTCCGTGAGGAAGGAGTATTATCAATTACTTCTTGCCTTGAGGATGTCAAAAAGGTAGGTTTATGGCCCACATTTGCGATGACTAGATCAGACGCGGATAGGTATTCCACAAGGAAAATCCCTCTAGGATTAATATAGGTACTGCGCCAGCATACGTGATGAGAGTTTGCATCGCATCCGGCCATGATTGGGATATCATTTAGTTTTGCGGACTCTTTTGCTTTAATAAACTCTTGAGTAGGATGATGAAGTACCGAATCGTATGGGAAATAGGCGGAGATCACTAGAACCTCACGTCGAATACCCTGTGTTTTTACTTCAACGACGACTGCTGTAAGGTCATTACAGCAATTTTCAATAAGGAGTCTGTAATTTATGTTATTACTAACAAAAACGCAGGTATCACTAATCAGGAGAGAAGCTGAGGTCCCTAGATTGAGTGAATCCACGGTCCTTGAATTAAAAAGATGTATTTAGATAGTAATGTATTGCAGTTTTTCATGTGTCGTTCTATGAGAGAGGATCCCTTTGAATGCTTCAAATTTATCTGTATAAACTGTATGCCAAAAATTTCCAATCAAGTTGGGATGGTGGAAGACAGTTTTTTCTTGACCCTCCCCAACTCTTTTTGCGTCACATTTATTGTGACCCTACTAAGAGCAAAGACGGGTTTAAAACCAAGTGCTTCCAGACTTGGAACAGATAGCTCATCTAGGCCAAGTGTAAAGTGTGCCTGTCGGCTCCCTCTTTTAGACAAAGGTGGTCCATTTGTTGGTCTTTAGTCCCGGATTTTGATTTACAGGCCTGGGTAGGTCGCAGAACAGGATACACTCCAGCTCTACTGCCTCCATGGGATGTAGAGTCGGTTAAGCTTCGAGAAACCACTGCATGCTAAGCATGCCGTTGTACAAACCGCAGCCCTCAAAAGCCAAAGGATCTCCAGAAGCACAAGGTGTGTTTATCACTTTCCGAGCAATTAACTCGAAAAGTGATGAACGTCGTCCCTCATCAAGATCCATGAGCCTGTCTTTGACAAACACACGGCGTTCGTGAAGTGCAACTTCTTTGAAACTCAGTTTCGGAATTTCTTCCGAACTTAAGCCCTTCTCCCGGTTGCCCTGTGACTTGAAGCCAGAAAATACCCTCTCTGTCTTTTAGTCTGGTTCCCTCGGGAGGGCGTGGTCGTATCCGACCGGTTTCTTCTTCCAAAGGAAGAAGGAGTTTTGCCGTCAAAATCAACAAGTGAAGTTTAACTTCTTGTATTTGCCGTCGCTGGTAACGCGATATCCTCTTTTAGCTGGGGCATCATTCTTCCCTGTTAAAGGTTCCATTGATGCCGCACCAAAGATATGTTTTATAGAGAAGCCGAAATACCTCCAAGTTATTAAGCTTGGATGCAATGTTTGGTCCCTCTAAATTAATCTAATTCCGTCCGCGCAGAGATCCGATGCAAAGATAGGTCTACGTGATCCGGAAGGGGCGTGGTATCCGGATATACCGTTCAAGACTGGGCTAGTTTTTAGACTGGGCTCCAATCCAGGTTGGTTATCGGCACGGTACGGTTGATATCTTAAACTGGCCCAATTGTTTAGCACTGTGTTTTTGCCTGGCTCTCAAAGTGGTTAGCCAGTTGCCCGGTGGTCACCACGATGACGTAACAACACCTATTGTGGAAGCTGCAAAATAAGGATTTGATACAACTAGTGCCAACTTGATTCCCCAAACAGCTTCACACCTGACCACCCCATAGTATTACTATGGGTCCAAAGTCAATTATGGCCAATTGTAGAAAACTGAATCATAGACTTGTACTTCTAAGAAGGATTCTTATTGCCTATGATAGTGATCTATTTGAAACACTTTTCAAATTTTCTGACCCTCCAAGTTCTTTGGAGATAAGCTACTTTGAAATAATTTGTAAGGTTTTTTAACTCTTATTTTAAACGTATTTATTATTAAATCCTGGGATGGGATAGAATAGTGTTGTCCGATGAAAATTTTTATTTTTTTTGGGATGAAAAAATGGGCTAACTTCACTTGCTTGAAAGAGTTGGGTATATGCATAAACCGCTAAAAACAGGTATACATTGGTAATATACCAATACACATATTCTACTATCTGGATTGAATGATAACCCATCGGTCAAAAAAACGGAAAACCGTTGTTATGAACAAATGACGTTTACAAACGAAATAAGAAAAATAAATGAATTTATAAACAACGTACGAATAATCGTAAGATCTAATTACTAATGCATTGGGTGTTCCATTAAGACCGATTATTTTGCCCAGCCCGTGTGTATAACTGATCTGAACAGTCTTTGTTTATTGACAAATGACAAGATCACACGGTTTAAAAAAATAAATTTTGGTCATAGTGAGATGCTGGATCACTCGACTGCCGGGCATTGAATCAGGAAATCTGAAAATGTCAATCCTCCAGCTATATTGTTCGTTCATCAACGGGTTGCGAAAAATGTCACTATAATTACGAGGTAGTACGGAACCTAGGTTCGTTCAAAAGGATCAGCTAAATGACTTAACTAAAGATATAGAATTGTTCCAGTCTTAAAATCCCAAGAACGATTGTGGCCCATTTTAGGTGGACTCTGCGATTTGGCTGTAACAATTATATTGATACAATGCAGAAACCGAATATTGAACGAAGTTTTAAATCGCAGCCATAAACACCATATCATCTCCACAAAACGAGCGGTCCTGCTTCTCACCGAGACTAAAATTTTGAACTCCGGTGACTCTTCAGCCATCGGTATAAAGGGTTACTCCTTAATCGATCGGTTCATTCACCAAAGAGGGTTGGCCATTTATATTCGCAATGATATACCTTATTCCATTCCTAGTTTTTTAGGCCAAAGTGTGAATATTGATTTAAACTTTATTTGGGTTGAAATCCATATCTCGATACACACTCTCTTCCTGTGTGGCCTTTATCGAAGCCCTAATATTTCAAACAGCGCAGATCATTATGGAATTGATATTCTGTCAGATTCCATTGAGCACATCCTTCAGAAGTCACCAAATGCTGAAATCGTTGTGGCAGGTGATTTCAACGTCCACAATGACAATTGGCTTCCATATTCGAAATCCGTTACACCGGCTGGTGAGGCGGCCGAAATCTTTGCAGCTTTAAACCATCTTACACAGCTTGTGGATCAACCTATCAGAATTCAACATCGGTTCAACGATACAGGTCATCTCTTGGATCTATTTTTAACATCTCATGCGGAGAAATACAATATCTTTGTTGGTTCTCCTTTGGGGAATTCTGACCATCGGCTTATTACAGCGGAACTTCCAACGTCGTGGACTTGTCAAGAGAGGGTTCAACCAAAACGGCGATTGTGGCACTTTAAAAATGCTGACTGGTTAGGAATGAACAAGTTCTCTCTAGAGTTCGTTCCAATCCTTGGCACAATCACGACTGCAGGAAAGCAACCGCCCTTAAAGAAGCCTGTCACCGCAAGTATCTCCAAAACCCGTCCGCTGAATATCTATCCGAATTCAAGGTGGCTAGAAACCTAGCAACACGAACGATATCCAAAGCTAAACTAGAATACGAAAAGAAGGTTAGAGCAGAGTTGCGGCAGATTTTAGATACCACCAACAGCAATCGAACGTTTTGGTCATTTGCTCGTAAAGTCGAAGACAACTTTGTGGAAAGTAGGAAATCGTCTATACCGCCTCTTAAAGATGGAGAAAATATTTTTTCCACTGCTCATGAAAAGGCTAATCGCTTGGAAAATTGCCCCGTACAGAAAAAGGGCAGCAAGTCGGACCCTTTGAATTATCATCTAATCGCCATTGTCTCGGTGCTTTCCAAAGTACTTGAGACGATAATCAATTTTCAACTGATGAATTATTTGGAAGATCATCACCTAATTTCAGATCGCCAGTATGGTTTTTATCGAGAACGTTGAGCCGGAAACTTAATTAACGTCATCCCTTAAAAAAATGGAACAGATGTATCCATCAATCTGGTGAATCACAAGTCAATGCGCTTGATATTTCGAAAGCATTTGATCGCGTGTGGCACAAGGGTTTACTGTGCAAACTGAGGGCATTTGGCCTTCACGGTGCTTTAATTCTATGGGTTGAGAATTTTCTTTTCTGTTGTAAAATCCAAGTGGTGGCGGATGGGACGACTTCCATTAAACGTTGGTGTTCCTCGAGGATCCATCCTTTTGTCCAACTCTTTTTCTAATTTTCATCGATCATCTTCTATCATCAACGCTCAATCCAATATATTCTTATGCTGATGACAGCTCTCTTTCCTCCTCATACTGCTTACCTTCTTCTTCATCGCGAAACGATGTTCTCGCAGAAAGAATTGCTATGAAGGATCGCCTTAAGCGTGATCTCATTACAGTTCTGGAATGGGGTGAAGCCAACAGGGTTGAATTCAATCTCAACAAATTTCAATCCTGCATCTTTTTGGATTGGCGAAACCAGTTTGGCTACATCTGACTCATTTTCGATTCTCGGCTTGACTTTAACAAAGAAAATGTCCTAGAATGAACAAATAAACAAAGCAGCGATTAGTGCAGCTAGATGTCTTGGATTTCTATGAAGGTGTAAGTTTTATTTTCCACCATCTGAAACACTTTCAATTTACAAGACCTATATAAGACCCAGACTAGAGTATAATTCTCACATTTGGGCTGGAGCACCCAAAACACATCTGGATCGAGTCCAAGGCCGAGCATCTAGAATGATCGCGGATTTAAATGTATCTACCCACGCGCAACTTAAGAAAACCTTTACACAGATATAATCTGGAAATTAAATTCGCTAGGACCAATAGGTTCCAGAACTCGTTTTTGTTCGGAGTGCGCGAACGTGGAATGAGCTGAATTGTGGAGCGTTTCCCTTGGTGTATAGTTTACAAAGATTTAAACTTAATATCAAAAATATGAAACTTGAAGACTAAAACCCTTATTCGTTGAGTCCTTTTTAACCTCCATCGTTTCTAATTCCTTCCCATCCTTATTATTAGTAGTGCTGTGTGTTTAAATTAAGGATCCTAAGTGCTACATAATCAATAAAAAAAAAATCCGAAATGGAGGATAACAAGCTACTAGAAAATCTACACCAACAAGTCGTGTGCCGTTCTCATATACTTGATAAAATGGAATTGACATGTGTGTGTGTGTGATGGGAGGCATGACGTCATTGAAACAGTAATTCAATGACGTCATGCCTCCCATCACACACACATACACACACACACACACACACACACACTTACCTACTGCAAGACAATGTCATCAGTCCAGCGGCTCTCAGCAATCAGAGTGGCGTCAGCTTACCGAACGGTATCACACGATGCGGTCCATGTCGTTGCATCATGCCCACATATCGACATCTTGGCAGGAGAACGAGAACGGCAACATTGGAGGAAGAAAGAAGAGCATCGGAAGGTCCTCTGTGACGAGGAGAGACCTGAGAGTCTTCGTCTCTGGCAAGAGAGATGGGACAGCTCGACGAAAGGTCGGTGGATACATCGGCTGATCCCAGATGTCACCAAATGGGTCACTCGCCAGCACGGGGAAGTCGGATACTACACCACCCAACTCTTGACTGGGCATGGATGCTTTCGGGCATACCTCCACAGATTCAAGAGAAGCGACTCCCCAAACTGTCACCACTGCCGCGATGCGACCGAAGATGCGGAGCATGTGTTCTTTAAATGCCATTTCTACGAAGGGACACGGGCGGAACTAGAGAGGAATCTGGACCACGCCCTCAGTCCAGAAAACATAGTGGAGTGTATGCTGATGAGCCAATCGGCATGGAATAAGATAGCAGAGTACGCGGAGTCCATCATCAAGGAAACAATAGACGAACATCAAAAAAAACGCCCCGGCGAAGTAGTATTTACAGAGAGTGCCACCGGGAAACCACCGTTCCAGGAGTAGGTTTAGAGGTGTTTGGGCAGGTATAGGGCGGTAAGAATCCCACATAACTCGCCTGGCAGGTAGATGGTTTATCCAGGCGAGTACCTTTTGAAGGTTCCCCCCTGCACCTCATTAAACTAAACACAAAAAAACACACACACACATACACACACATTCAGTACGAGATTACGCTCGTCAGTCTAATTAAGAATGGTGACCTAATGGGACACCCTTTACATATATGTGAGATTAATTTGACTTATACTTGCAGTTTTGATCTGAGTGATCAGTTCGAGTGTTAATTTTGAAACGATCTGATTTATTCCCAACAAGACTGCGAGTGCATTAATTAATTACTGGAAGTGATTAATTCAAATCGAAAATAGAAGTGGATTATACTCGACCGCACGCACTTAAGGTAATATATGTTCGTTAATAATTTGTCTTTGTTCTAATAAGCTTTGACTTCAAATCAATGAAATTATGTCGTATTTAGTTAGATTACATTAACACGTGCTTATAGTACACAATGTTACGGCTATTGGTATCCACAATGCTCCTACTGGGCACAGGTGTAGTGATGAAAAATACGCTTGGGGAATACACTGCACCAACACTAAATTATCCAGTTATTCGCGATCAACAGCTGACGGATTTAATTAATTCGTTGTTCACAACTGAGCGAAGTATAGGAAAGGCGCGCACTCCTCTGTTTGTGAATCCAAACACAATATCTTCGGTAAATCTTCCAGTCAATCCGTTAGTAAGCCAAAACCAGCACAACAATCTGAATAGCTTCGTTAGTCCGTTATTTACAACCGAGCGAACTATGGGTAGTATATACCCAACCGCGTTGCCACCAATAAATCAACAACAATATCCATCGGACCGAACTACATTGATTGACCTCCCACCAGGCGTGCCTATGGAAGATGTAAGTAAATTACAATTTTACATAAAATAAAAGTGCAAAGAATTGTTTTTAACCCTAGAATTGCGACGATGGCGAAGAATGTGTCATCCACTATCAATGCCTGAACAATACAATTATCACAAATGGCGAAAGTTTAATCGATTTTCGCTTCAGCACCGATAAACCACGCAAATGTCGTCACTATTTGGAAGTATGCTGTCGAATTGGTAATAAAGTTGACGGGCCATTTGTACCGATATCATATCAAACATCAAAACCAGTTGGATGTGGTTACCGTAATACCGATGGTATTGGCTACAGAGTCCTCGGCAACGACAATGAAGCCCAGTACGGTGAATTCCCGTGGATGGTCGCAATTATTAAGGAACAACGGGCTGGCAATAAAATGCTAGCTGTATATCAGTGCGGTGGTTCGTTGATACATCCACAAGTTGTACTCACGGCGGCACACTGTACGCACGGTCGAGCGATAAACTCATTAAAAATTCGTGCCGGCGAATGGGATACACAAACGAAAAACGAAATATATCCGGAACAAACTCGTAATGTTGCCGATATTATTGTGCATCCGGACTATTATAGGGGTGCGTTGTACAACGACATTTCATTGCTTGTCTTGGGCGCCCCAGTTGATCTTGAAGCAAATGTGCAAACAGTTTGTCTACCGCCACAACATGCGGTATTCGATCACAGCCGATGTACAGCATCGGGCTGGGGTAAAGACGTTTTCGGAAGTCAAGGAAGATATCAAGTAATTTTAAAGAAAATTGAGTTGCCTGTGGTACCACGAACAACATGTCAATTTGCACTTAGACGCACTCGTTTGGGTCAACGATTTAATTTACACGAAAGTTTTATGTGTGCGGGTGGTGAACCCGGTAAAGACACATGCAAGGGTGACGGCGGTTCACCACTTGTGTGTCCGATCGCAAACGAACCAGATCGGTACTATCAAAGCGGTATTGTTGCTTGGGGCATTGGTTGTGGTGAAAATCAGCTACCGGGTGTATATGTTAATGTCGGTCTATTTAGAAATTGGATCGATCAGCAGTTCGCACAACGGGCACTTAACACCAGCTACTACACCGCATCGTAGTTTAAATGGATTTGTTGAAATAAATAAAATATCTGCCGTCTGCTTGAAAACTCGGTTATGTTTGTTCTTAATTTGAATTATTCGACCTATGTCGTTTGACTTGGCTTGACTGATGATGTTCGTGTAATGCCGTTCTATGGTGTCCATGGGTAGAGGGCGAGTAAGTATTCCCTCAGCATATCTAATATGCTGACTCTCGATATCAGTTGACTTCCAGATTTAATAAGTAATTCCAGCGGTTCTAGAGTCGACTAATCAGATGTTTTCCGAAAAGACTTGGCATCAAGATTCTAAAACCAAAAAAATAAAGGAGAGTGATGCTCCCAAAACGACCTCTCTCCTCTATCCAGTCGAATCAAATCCAACGGATGGTCGCTGTATATGAACCAAGAACTCCAACCCTCAGTCAATTTGCAAGTATCTCTGGCGATAAGAATTCTCGGGCGAGAATTTACACCGGCCATAACGAACCGAGACACGAAACAGACATACGTTTCAAGAGTCTACATTCAAACGTATGTGCTGATCAGCCAAGAAAGTTATAAATAGCCAATTGCACAATGGAACAACTTAAGAAAAAAGGCACAGATTGTGAGACTCCTAAATGCATTTCACTAAGAGAATGAGCTTCCCAGTGCACAAATTGTATTTGGTAGCTTTCCAGACAGGGCTGATTTGCCCATGAATTGCTGATATGTCAAGAAAGACAGTACAAAGGCAGCCTTTCGCATTCCATGTATCCAACGAAATAATTTTGGCTTTGAGACGCTTCAGATCTTTCGGAGAGTGACGGAGAGAAGGCACTTAAGTGTAATCCTAAAAAGAAATTCGTAAAGATGAAAGTACATTCACCTGGCGGAAATACGGTGCAACAGAGAGACTTAAGATAACGGTAGTATTGTAGTAGCCCTAGAACTGGTATTTTAGTGAGCTTGCTGGTTGACTGTTTTCCCATTCATCTCAAGGGATTTAGTTGGAATCATGATATAGAGATTCAATAGTAAGAGGAAAAGGATTCAGTGGTTCTGAACCGCCCAGGTGGCATAGTGATGTCGAATTTAGAATACACGGGCCGTCCAATCGTTCATACTATAGGCTGACATAGAGCTATGCAATCCGCAGATATTTCTACGAAAAATAGGATCTATAGCCGTGCATAAAAGTGGTATCACAACGGGCCAATCACCGGTCTAAGTGTGCGTTAGCA
Organism: Tipula lateralis; assembly: GCA_963932295.1. Lineage (NCBI taxonomy): Eukaryota > Metazoa > Arthropoda > Insecta > Diptera > Tipulidae > Tipula > Tipula lateralis. Next base: position 73,090,379 of record OZ010737.1, read on the forward strand.
GCCGCAATAATATGTTATGTTACAAGTAAGCACCAAAATAATTAATTCCTTCAGTTAACGCCACAATCAAATAAAATCGATATTTCGAGTTGTGTTCTTGTAATTCGCTAGAACTGACGCGTCACGACTAAGGTAGATATACGAATCGCACAGTACGAACATCAAGTCCCGTTGCATATCCCTGATGAGATGGATTTGATCTTTTCGATCATACTGTCGTTCAATCACGTCATGATCAGATCGAAACCGGCCTAGCGAATTACAACAACATTAACATGACAACATCGAATAAAAGATACTATCAAAGGACCTCAAAACTGAAACTAGGCCTCCTCATTCAGAACGAGGATGACACTTTACCAGCAGGAAAGGCGAACTCGTAGAATACTCCTTGAGGATACACTTTGTCTTTTCAGAGACATCAACCAATCAGACTAAGGTGACATATTCAATGAGGTGAACCTCGTTAATTCATTTAAACCCTTCACATCTCCTAAGGAAAGGATATTTTGCCATCTTTGATTCAGACGGGATGATTCTTGGTTCGTTTTCTTTAGAGTCAGCTTCATCTTTAATTACATCCCTTAATCGTAAAAAAATATGATCATATCTTTTATAGTTAAAGGCAGGGGACAGTTACTCTTACCTCATTTCTTTTGAAGAGAATCTATGCGAATTTTTGAGGATGCTGCTAATTAACCCATTATAAGTGAGTTCACTTCATAAAATACAGTTCGCTTACTACTATGGTAAATCTACCATCATATCTATGGTTGAGAGATCAGTGCGTTACTGACATTGAGGATTCTTTCGATAACACCTGTCTTATTTAGTAGAGCAGCAAAGGAGAAAGAGGTGTCACACATTATATTTCCGACATGAAGACTTTTTCCACTTTTTCGATGGTATCTGGGAACCAACGAGTCTCTATCTGGACTGAGCAATTGTGAATTACCTGTCGAGGGTTGCGCGGATGATCCAGTCATAATACCACGGGACTAGAACCTAAAAACCTACTGCTTATATTGCCCATTACTAGACCCATGGTCACATATGCCTCGGTATAGGGTGGTCAAAGATTGAGGTGTTAAATGCGCATACTTCACTCAATAAAGTACAACACATAGCTTGCATTGGTATAACTGAATCCATGCGAATGTATCCGAATGAAGGCCTAACTGCATTTAGGATGCAATTAGAGCGTAAATTTAGTGGGTCATCGTACCCATTTCTATGCCTTCGTGTTGTGGAGCCGAGGCGAACCATCATTGGGAACAGTGGTCAAATTATGATTGGTTACAGATATATGGTCGAACAGGGATACGAATTTTTGGCTCCAAATCAGTCGAGATGAACACCACCGTATCTCAAACAAAAATGCATGTGATAGAGCTTCGTGCAGAGTCTACTTTAAATACTACTAAAGATTCAAATGGTGGCCAGGTGTGAAGCTGTCTGGGGAATCAAGTTGGCACGAATTGTCAGCTCCGTATCTTGCAGCTTCCGCAAGTGTTTGTGTTACCTCCACATGGTGACCATCGGGGAACTGTCAGCTCCGTATCTTGCAGCTTCCGCAAGTGTTTGTGTTACCTCCACATGGTGACCATCGGGGAACTGTCAGCTCCGTATCTTGCAGCTTCCGCAAGTGTTTGTGTTACCTCCACATGGTGACCATTGGGCAACTGACTAACCACTTCAAGGGGGAGCCAGGCAAAACTACAGCGCTAAGCAACTGGGCTGGGTTATGGTGTCAACCGAACCGTGCCGATAACCAATCTGGCTGGAGGCCCAGTCAAAAACTAGCCCAGTCTCTAACGGTGTATCTGGATACCAGGTGCCCTGCGGATCACGTAGCCTTATCTGCGCATCGGATCTTTGGACAAACGGACACCTTTTTCTCCACTACTCGTGGGAGTATTTGTGGATAACTATAAAAAACTTAATTTAGAGGAACCAAACAGTGCAACCAAGCCTAATAACTTGAAAGTGGTTCGGGTTCTCTAGAAAACGGGAGAATGGTGCCTCAGCTACTACTTTAGACACTAACGCACAACCGTCGGGGGTGCAAGTGGTCAAAAGCTGTTCAACTAAGAAGAGGATATCGGGTTACCAGCTACGGAAAAGACGAGAACTAAAACGTTTACTTGTCGATTCTGACTGCAAAACTCCTTCTTCCTTTGGAAGATGAAACAGGTCGAATACGACCACGCCCTCCCCAGGGTACCAGACTAAAAGACAGAGAGGGTATGTTTTGGCTTCAAGTCACAGAGGAATCGGGAGAAGCGCCCAAGTTCGGAAGAAATTCCGAAACTGAGTTTCACAGAAGTTGTACTTCACGAGCGCCATGTGCTTGTCAAAGACAGGCTCATGAATCTTGATGAGGGACGACGTTCATCACTTTTCGAGCTAATTACTCGGAAAGTGATAAACATACCTTGTGCTTCTGGAGATCCTTTGGATTTTGAGGGCTGTAGTTTGTACAACGGCATGCTTAGCATGCAGTGTGCAAACGATAGAACTCTTGAGTGGGTCCTTGAAGCTGTACCGTCTCTACATCCCTGGGAGGGAGCTGAGCTGGAGTGTATCCTGTTCTGTGACCTACCCAGGCCTGTAAGGGATACAGTTTTTGTCCCGGGCCCGATTCAAAAATCTTCAGATATTCTGAAGGGACTAGAAAATCAAAACCCAGGACTAAAAACCAGCAAATGAACCATCTTAGCCAATAAGAGGGAGCCGAAAGGCACATTTCTTCATCTTGGCCTAGATGAGCCATCTGTTTCAAGTCTGGAAGCACTTATTTTTAAACCCTTCTTTGCTCGTAGGGTCACAATAGTAGGGTCACAATAAATGTGATGCAAAGGGCGCTGAGTATGGTCAAGGAAAAACTGTCCTCCACCATGCCAACTTGATTGGAAATTTTTGGCATGCAGTTTATACAGATAAATTTGCAGCATTCAAAGGCGTCGTCCTCTTTCATAGATGGAAAACTGCAATACATTACTATCTAAATATGTCTTTTTGATTCAGGAACCGTGGATTCACTCAATTGAGGGACCTCAGGTTCTCTTCTGGTTAGTGATACCTGCGTTTTTGTTAGTAATAACATGAATTACAGACTCCTTATTGAAAATTGCTGTAATGACCTTACAGCAAGTCGTTGTTGAAGTAAAAACACAGGGTATTCGACGTGAGGTTCTAGTGATCTCCGCCTATTTCCCATACGATTCGGTACTTCATCCTCCTACTCAAGAGTTTATTAAAGCAATAGAGTCCGCAAAACGTAATGATATCCCAATCATGACCGGATGCGATGCAAACGCACATCATGTATGCTGGGGCAGAGCACCACAGACCCAGGAAAACCAGTACATCGGTAGATTGGGACTTGTACAAATCTTCACAAAGACAGTACAAGAAATGTATTCGAAGTGAAAAACATCGAAATGGAGATATTTTTGTGAGGAAGTGGATAGCCTGACGACAACCGCTAAACTCAAGAACGTTCTCTATGGTAGCATGAAGGTCACTATCGGAACTCTAGTTCTCTAACTCACACGAGATGGAACCTGATGAAACTAGTTCATGCCAAGGGTACATTCCAAGATCTTGGAGAAAAGGCAGGGTAGTGTTCGGATTAAAAGATTACTGGACAACCAAGAATTTGCCTTGGAAGCGTTTCTGGATATTAAAGGCGTTTTTGACGATGCGTCCTTCAATGCGATGATCTCCTTCAATGCAGCTGAAAGACATGGCATCGAGACCACACTTGTTCGGTGGTTTAGCGTCAAGCTTAGGTAAAGGAGAACTACTGCAGACTTAGGTAGTGATACGACGACGCTGACCGCCCAAAAGGGATGTCCTCAGGGAGGAATTCTGTCTCCGCTCTTGTGGTGTCTTGTGGTCAACTCACTCCTAGTCCAACTTAACGACAACGGATTGTTCTGCCAAATAAATCCCATTCTCTTTGGAAGTCAAGTATCTGGGGGTCTGGTTAGATCGGAAGATTACTTGGCAAAAACATATAGAAGAGAAATGCAATAAAGCAACATGCAACATTTACTGGAAATGCAAACAGACATTTGGTAAATCATGGGGCCTGAAACCTAACCGCGTGTATTGGCTATACGTTTCAGTGGTCAGATCCATAGTATCGTTTGCCGCATTCATTTAGTGGCCTAGAACAATGAGCGGGATTGGTGGGTGGGAAATCGGTTTAGAGGTTCAAAGACTTGTTTGTCTTGGTATAGTAGGAGCTATGCACACCACTCCCACTGCAGCTCTTGAGATGGCTGTGGGTCTGCTGCCACTTGATCTTTGGATTAGAAGGTGTGTAGCGCAAACAGCCACTCGAGAGGTAGGCCGGCATATAACTGCCCACATGCCCTCAGACATTATGGTGACGAAGCACTCAATCTCATATAGGACTATTCAGCACATCCTACCGGAAACGATATGTTAATCTTTACTGACGGATCAGTATGCCGTTATCTAGCTGATGTCGGGTTATACATAAAAAATCCTGAGCTTGAATTATCTATCCCGCTTGGTAGGTGCGCTACTGTTTTTCAGGCAGAAACTGCTGCATTTTGAAAGCAGCACTCTTTATAAAAGGGGTAATTTGCAGAGAACGACATATCTGCATTCTTTCTGACAGTCAGGGTGCCCTGAAGGCGATTGGTTCCAAAACTGTTTCATCGAAACTTGTTTTGGAAACGATAAGTGCCTTAAATCGACTAGGCAGGTTGAATAAAGTTAGACTCCACTGGATACCCAGTCCCATGGGTATCAAAGGGAATATTTTGGCCGATAAATTGGCCCGATACTTTTTGTGCTCATGTTCTTCATACTCTTCCCATAGACTGCACTGTTTCGGCTCACAATTCCTATTTGAGGACCAATTGCCGACCTTGAGAATACCGGATATCCTGGACTTCATTAGAAAAACAAACAGATTCTGGGACTGAGAGTGTTCGCCTGGGAAGGGATGTCACAATGAGCCAATTGAGCCTGAGTGACTGGGGAAAAAAAAGATCCAAATAGTGTTTCGAACCGCCCGGTAGCTTTGAAGACACTCAGGTCAAACACCTGAGAATCAAAACTGGTTTTGGTAGTATTTCAATTAGCTCTTATGTGAGTGTTGGGGCATACTTGAATGAACGGAAACGAGGCCATTGATGAACTAACTCGTTTATCCCCGCTCGATAAGGTAAATATTTTAAATTGTTTTTTCCAATTTTTTATGATTGACGAGACCAGAATTTTTAATTGGTGACGTACTTTAACTTAACAACATGGTATAGATAACGAATTAAATAAAATATGTGGTGACCTCTAAAACTACATGGCCAAATGGGTGTATGTATGCCGGCAGCAATTAGTATAAATCCTTGATGTCACATATTGATATAAATCCACCTTTGTTGAAATGCCAACTGCCAATCAATATATCACTTGCCATAGTATCCATAGTATCAGAGCGTGCTGTCAAAATATGACACATCAAAATTGAATTCCCGACACAGTTTTGTCAAATAAATTTTGTAACTTCGATATGGAAGTATATCGTATAAAAATTACGATTAAATCGTACATAGATGTACTATGCTACCTGCATCGATTGCGAATCCCAATGCCATACGATAATCTGTTTATACGACCCGAATCAATCGAAGATTTTGCCGCCCCAACTCCAACATACCAAGATTTTGGCGACTACATTCGAAGTGTCCTGTTTCCAGATGGACCCCGCAATTATGCTGCCGAACAAATTGCCGGTGGAATAATACATCAACTCATCTACAAGGATCTATTGTATAAAGGATTTCCGACCCGCGACGATTATGAACTACACGATCGTTTGATCAACGATGAAACGTTCAGTGCAACATACGATCAATTGAAGCGATTGGAACAAATTTGCCCATCGATCCTCGTCTATCCAAATTACTACGACTTTCATGACCAAATGGTCGATCTACACAAGAAGGTATTACGTGAGAAGGGTTTCGTTACCTATATACACTATTTGCAAAATGAAGCGATCAAAAATTATAAATCGCAAATCGTCGAAGATCGGCGCACCGAACGGATGAATTCGAAATTTTTCCAGACACCAATCGAAATCGAGTTGAACAAACGTTTGGATACGATTCGGATGAGAAATCAAATAAAAATTTTGTGTAACGAAATTATTTCGATGCTCATCGATAAAGTGATCGCGTACAATAAGTACGATCGGAAAAAATTGTGCACATCTTGTATGACAAAATAAATTGTGTCGCTGTCAATTTTGATATACTCGTACATACATACATACATAATATATACAAAACGATCATTCAATGTCATAATTTTTTATTGTCACCTCTCGCCTATATATTGAGATCGACGCAATGTAAACAAAATGTATCATTAATTATAGTCGTGACACACAACATATGTCGAAACACTATATTCAGCAATTTGGAGTTTTTACACAATGTGCCATCGGTGGTGTAACACATTTACAGACATCACACGCATCACTACTCTTGATTTGGTCACCAACTTGTAGCGTCAATTTTCCAAATTGGCATTGAGCTTTTGGATCGCTCGCTGTTGTCGAACGACCCTCCGATGGGATCATTACATCGCTGTCCTCGGCTGTAAACAAACATATTATAGCAATGAACAAATTTATTTATATAGCTGTGAGATACTTACGACATCGCCATCCAATTGGGCAACAACTCGTTGTGCCGAAATACGTTGGTATACAACCATCGCGTACTCTATCGAAATATCTCAATTCGAAACCACAATTGATTTGTCGACACGCCGGATTATCAACGATAGTCGAATTATCGAAATTTTCACCACAAACACATTTATAACATGATTCGGTTTTGGGATAAATGGTTTCACCGATATGAAACGACTTGCCATCCAATTCACATGTGCCACTTGGCAGCGTTTTCTTTTCGTCTTCGGTGCACAAATATTTTGGGCAACAGTTATCCAATGTCGATTGTTTTGTGCACCGATTTAGTTCCGCACTGAAAAAGTGGGCACACTCGATTTGGGCACATCGGAATTCGGCCGGTCGACCTTCTGGGTACCCTCTGTTGCACATAACAAAAAAAAAATAAAACTTATTGGACCGAACTAATGAATAAAACAAAAAACTATATTACTCTGAACAATAGCATGCAGCCGAGCATAGTGGTGTTGTTTCTTCGGTTGGTATTTCCTGGCCAATATTAAACGGTTTGCCCTTCCAATAACACTTGTCCAGGGCAAAATTATTCGTATCCGGACATTCAAATCTAAATTAACCAAAACAACATTATGATCTAGACAAATAGTTTGATTCATTGTACGTTAATCACCTCGATGGACAACACTCGTTATTTTCTTTAACAGGGGTGCATCCAAGCTCCTCGTAATGTTTTGGAGGAATTGGACAGTTAACATTATCACAGTCACTATCACTAGACACGGCCACAATTAAGCATAGCGTTGTAATTATTTTCGTAAACATTTTATTTATTTATGTTGAGTATACGTGTGATACTCTCAGCACAGTGGTAAATTTTAAACTGATCATCTCAAATACCAGCTCGGTGTATTTAAATAGTCGAGGAGACGCGAAAACAACGATCGTAAATTGAAATAATCGTGAAATAAACAACATCGTTCGTATCGTACACAATAATCTTCGTTGTTTGTATCTGTGCAATTAACCTTCGGGGTTCTTTGAGTCAGTCAATCTGACTGAATATAATTTCGGTGCGTTAGTACATTCCAAACAATTTACAAAGTTTATATAAAGTATATGCAGATGTCACGCGACACGATTCTCTCATTTTAAACTGATGCGATCATTAAAAAAAATTCACTTCTATGAACCTTGCATCGAGTTATCACACTGTTCAGAGTACATAATCTCATTCGAAATGTAGATTAACCGGAGATCTCATATAGAAATTGTAATCGATTGAAGCTCAAAAAAATGACATGTATCGCATATTTAACCAACCTAGCTTTAAAGAAATTACTAAGACACATAGACAGTTTGAGGTTTTGACTTTTCACTCCCATCTAATACCTGCCCCGCGATAGAAAATCAGAATTTTCTCTATCAACATAAAACCAGGAGACTGGGGTATCATCAAAGATACAAGAAACGGAATATGTTACGTCATCTCAGTGGAATTTGTCAAAAGATGATCATACTGCAGCGACTTTTGCTTCCTCGTCCATAAGGAACAATATAGGGCTGCGAAGCCTTCCCCCAACCATAGTAATTGAACTAGCAAGCAGTCCTGCAATTCACTGTCATAACCATATCGGCCATTTCTCTAAGCCAATGCTGAAATGGAAATACCAAAATCGGAACTATAACTCGTATCGATCTATAACCTACACCATATCCTTATTGTCCTACCATAAGTCCAAATAGTATATAGCTGGGGTCGCAGTATTAACGGTTTGCCAATATTAAAATTTACTGTCATAAACGCAAGTACACCGCGAAACGGAAACCTGGGAGGAGAGGGTATTTTTACCAATCTCCCCTATATATAAGTGAGTAAATACGATTAGTCTCACTCTCGCGCTTGACAGGACGAAAATTAGAGATAACCACCGATAAAAGCAGATAAAATCAGAAAGCTCTCGCCAGAAGATGTGGTGAAGAATGACATATAGCTAAGAGGCGTTAAAAATGACGGTCGTCCAAATCCGATATATAGAAACCTCGATAAGAGTACATGGGTATCGGATATATCGAACCGAGCTGCTGTATAGGTTTGTGGTAAATTGTTAGCTCTACGTTTCCCGGCTATGTCAGAGCAACGGTCAACGGTATTCCAGTTATAATTGTTATGCTCATTCGAGTGCATAAATTGAGGAGTTTATCAACTACCTTTCTTTATCAACTAAAGAACAAGTCACGTAGCCGAAACCCATTGCTGATAGATGGTGACCTCAATGAATGGGTCATCAAAGGGGCAAGCCGTGGGACAAATATCATACCGCTTTGTGAGAAGCCCTGGCATATTTACCGGTTGTAGTACTAATGAATACCAAAAAAACATACCTTCCAATGGGTTAAAAGTTTAAAGTGTTGAACGAGAACATCTTTCATCTTATGCTGGAGAATGTTGTACTAACCGCAAACGATAAGGCCACTTAACTCATTAGATAAATTACAATAGCTTGTGATTCAGCAATGCCTAGAAGAATAGTGGACAACCGTAGGAAGCTTGTCATCTAGTGGAACAACGAGTTTTTGAAGTGTTTCAAAGCCTGAAGATGATACCAACAAGCCCGTTATTTGGTGGTAAAGTGACGCTATATAGACCGGAACTGAAGAGAGCCAACAACCTAAGTAGAAAGATGATCCATCAGTCATAAAATGACAGTAACGCAGTCACAATGCTGTGTCAAAGTTGAGAACAGGCTATCGAGAACTTTTGCAATCACTACTGGTGTTCGACAAGGAGATGCGCTGTGCCCCGATACGTTTTAATCTCATGTTGAAATACATCCTTCGTAAAAATGAAACACCTCAGGACAATATCTTATTCCGACAATCCAATCAACTTCTTGCATATGCAGATGATATCTGTGTAATTGGATTAAATGGCAACGGAGTGAAAGTGAAAGAGACACTTGATCCACTGAAACAGTTTTCAGCTTCCGTTGGTCTGAAAATCAATGAGTCCAAAATCAATTATGTGACCTCTGGTTTTCGAGACCAAGACGCAAGTGATTTCAGTAGTGGTAACCACACGTTTGAAGGAGTGATGAGATTTAAGTATCTTGGATCTCTCATTACTCACGATAATAGTGTGGGAGAGGATATCAAAGTTCGGCTTGCCGTTGGCAATCGGGCTTTATATCCTCTACGTCCATTGCTGAAATCAAAATATCTTGCAAATGCGGCTAAGCTGAAACTGTACAGAGTGTTGATCAGACCCGTTGTCATGTATGGATATGAGAGTTGGACCTTGACCTATGAGTACGAAGATGGTTTCTAACATTTGAGAGAAGAATCATGCGTGTGATATATGGCCCAAAACGCGACGTTGATGGCACATACCGAGTTCGTTTCAACCACGAGATCAGGAATTTAATCCTGATATCGCAAATTCCTGATATCGTGCATGAAATAAAAGGACAGCGAGTACGCTGGCTCGGTCACGTTCTGCTTGCGGATCCGAACAGAATGATACAGCGATCTTTGAAGGGAGGACCGCCTTTTGGTAGGCGAAGAGGTCGCTGTCGACGACGATGGCTCCACGGCGTAGAGAGCGATCTGGCATCTTCAATATGAAGTGCTGGCTCGTGATCGAAACCGATGGAGTCAGATTGTTGACACGGTACGGGCCAGTAATGGCAGTGTCTGGATTGTTTAATAAGATTACTGCTGCGGTTCTTTGAACATTGAGAGCAAATCTACGAGAGGAAAAATCATTCACAACCATCAAATCGGATTTTAATAAGAACACGCAGCTGTGGAACGATTTCACATAGAGTTAGTTCAAAAATCTGACTATATTCGCTCAAGTCCTCCTCTGAAGTGGTTTTAGATGTTTTCTAAAGTTTCATTAAAATATGACATACGGGTTTTATAAATAGTGTCCCAAAATTATTTGACAGCATGACCGTTGACAGGTCACAAGAATTTTTGGTTTAAATAAAAGCATCTCAAACAGTTTCAACTAATCGATAGTAAAGTTTTTGCCACATTCCGTTAAATGAAGGGTTAATCAAATTAGAAGGTATCATCCAAGATTTTCTTGAGTTGGGAGTTCAAGATTTGTCCAGTTATTAAATCGTATCCAGGAGCTTGTTGTCTCGGACCGAAATGGTTTTGTATTTCTTCTTTATTTACTTCATTGGGAGAGATTAAGACAATTTCTTCATGAAATTATACATGTTCATTGTTACTGTCTTGAATTCGGTTGAAATATATGCTTTCAAGATGTTCTGCAATCTTTAAACTTCTAGAATAATATTTCTGGCCCATCTTCTATTTTCATTTCTTTAAGTAGAAGCTCGCCCTATGGTATCCAATTTTTATGGTCAGCTTTCCGTTCGATCATAATAAAATTCAAAAGCATACAGTCACCTTGGTATGTAGTACAGGGTGGGGTAAAAATCCGTCTACCATTTTAATTGCGCGCCATCTTGGTTATATGACGTTTAGCTCAGTTTCGCTTTAACCATATTATGTTGAGTAGACGGCTCAATTTTATAATGAATAAATATACGCCACAACAACGAACAGAAATAGTGACAATATTTATTGAAAATAATCGTTCCATTATTGCCACTCAGCGGAAATTGCGTCAAAAATATCCTAATCGTCCAGTGCCCCACAAAACCATTATCGTTTACATGCGAATTTTCGACAGCAGACAGACCTCCTTCTGAAAGACAACGGACTTCTCGTAGCGCTGAAAATGTGGCTCTGGTGCGCGATAGTGTTGCAGAGTCTCCAGAAACATCAATTCGGAAACGTGGTTTTCAGTTACACATTTCTGCAGTTTAAGGCGAATTTTGAAAACTGATTTGAAAATTTTCCCGTACAAAATTCAATTAGTCCAAAAATTGCTACTGAGTGATCCTGATCAACGAGTGAAATTGAAGATTTTACGTCTAAATTGATAATGAACGATGAAACCCATTTTCATCACAGTATGGCCACGTCAATAAACAGAACAGACGGTTTAGGGGAACACAGAATCCTCAATAATTCATCAAACATCATTGCATCCACTTAAAAAAAACTATATGTTGTTTTATTCATGCTGCGCAAACACTAATGATGTTTCCGCAGCATGAATTTTTTCTTTTAAATGACCAAGATGTTAAAGTTAATGTTACTACCGGACAGAGAGGGAAAACAGAAAACAGAGACGGAAATGCTGAAATCACGAGAAGAGGTCTCCCAATTTTCATGCTAACCTTCGACAACCAAAAACAAATAGAAAATATTTATAATATTAAGGCTATCCTCAACCTCAGGGTTAAAATAGAAACACCGAGAAAGGTCACTCGACTAATGCCTCAATGTAAAAACTGCCAAGATTATAATCATACACAAAAGTACTGTCACCGTGAAGCAAGGTGTGTTAAATATGCAGGAAAACATACAGGAAACGACTGCGCAGTTCCCCTGCTTGCGTTCGCAGCAGGCAAACAGCTAAAATGCGAGTATCACTCAGGCAGTGCACCAACCTATTGGCCTACGTATATCAGCAAGACTCCAGATCTTCTAGACTTCTTTATTACAAGAGGGAATTCAGAAAATTATATCCATATAGAGAACAGTGAAAGTCTTTCATCAGATCATTCACCAGATATGATACTTAGCCAAACTATGATTATGAAAGAGAGCAATGCGAAATTAACAAACTACAAAACCAATTGGGTTTCCTTCTTCCAAACACAGTTAACAAAAAGAATAAATCTGCAGAGCCCAATACAGGGACCAGTCCAAATAGAAGACGAACTAGATAAGCTCATTAATGATATTCAAAGTGCTGCCTGGGAAAGTACTCCAAATTATAGTCAGGAAATGACACGCAAAGGTAATTATCCAGAAGTAGTGTGAGAACTTCTTAAAAATAAAAGAAATCCGGAAAATAAGAAGGTATTTAACCATAAAATACCTAATAAAAGACATTAAAAATCAGTCAGTTAATAAATACCTTAGCACTCTAACTGGGCAAAAAGGTACTGATTATTCATTATGGAAACCAACTAAAAACCTTAAAAGGCCCAAACTCCAGGTTCCTCCAATTAAAAATAAAGAAAATTGGGCTCTAAATGCTAAACAAAAAGCAGATTTGTTTGCCAATCACCTTGAAGAAACATTCCAGCCTTACCCCAAACAAACAGAAGAGGAAAATATTACTTCAATATATAAACAGGATGAAATAAAAATTACACCTGTAACATTGAAAGAAATTAATTGGGAAATCAAGAATAATCTGAATGCACATAAGGCTCCAGGGTATGATCCTATAACGAGTCAGATAGTAAAAGCGTTACCAGAGAAAGCGTTGACGAAACTAGTGCATATAATTATTGCAGCATTTCGACTAAGATATGTACCAAGACAATGGAAAGTTGCAGAAGAAATGATGATACTTAAGCCGAACAGACCTCCGAATGATAAAGCTTCATATAGGCCAATTACTCTACTACCAACATTATCGAAACTATTTAAAAAGATTAAAACCAATTATCGAACAAAGGAATCTAATCCCCACACATCAGTTTGGATTTAGGGAAAAACATTCTACGATAGAACAAGTACATCGAATTACTGATGTAATCGAGAAATCACTTGAAAACAAACAAATATGCTCAACCGTATTCCTTGATGTAGCGCAAGCTTTCGACAAAGTATGGCACCAGGGGCTAGAATTCAAACTTCACCGAGATCTTCCGGAGCAATTTTTTCAAATTTTAAAATCATACATATCAGAGAGGCACTTCCGAGTAAGATATAATGAATACTCCCAATTAAAAAGAATAACAGCAGGAGTACCACAAGGGAGTGTCCTTTATCTCCTATATACATACCAATTACTGAAGCAACATTGGCCACTTTCGCCGATGACACGGCAATACTTGCAACAGCAAATAACATCAATGACTCCACTAGTAAATTACAGAGGGTTACTAACCTGATATGTAATTGGACAAAGAAATGGCGAATTAAATTAAATGAAGCAAAATCAATCCAAGTGAACTTTACAAATCTAAAAGTTAATTAAGATAAAAACGATAGCAGTACCGCATGCAAACACTGCTAAATATCTCGGCATGACTTTAGATGCTAAACTTAGATGGACTAAACATTAAATTCAAACAAATGTATTGGCTATTACGGAGACAATCTGAACTGGCGATTCACAACAAACTGTTCTGTTATACAAACAAATTCTAAAACCTGTATGGACATATTGCAGCCAACTCTGGGGTTTTGCCAAAAAGTCAAATATCAAAATCATACAAACAGCTCAAAATAAGATCCTTCGATGCATCGTTAATGCACCGTGGTACATTCGAAACGGCAACTTCCATCGAGATCTAAAGATCAAGCTTGTCGTGGATGAAATGAATTATCATGCAAGATAACATTAACAACGTCTGCACCAGCATGAAAATCTGGACATACGCTGTATGCTGACTATCACTCCAACAAGAAGACTGCAAAGAACCAAACCGCTGGACTTATCGCGACCGGGAGGTCAGTAGACTGAATAAAATCTGAGGAGGAGTTAGATGAAACTAGGGATAGTCATGTGATTACTCCGACTAATGAAATACGTACTAAGCAATATGTAAATTACGAAATGGGTACAAGACTCAGTCGTAATATAAAATATAATAAAAAAAAAAAAACTACCGAACGGTACCAAAACATATGATTCGAAATTTTCTTGTGCCTGAAATGAAAGAGCAAGGATTAGAGGACATGTGGTTTCAGCAAGATGGAGCCATAGTACACACAACCCGTTCAACAATTCAATTATTGAATGAGGGTTTTCCACGAAGACTAATTTCGCGAAATGGCGATTAAGCATGGCCGGCCAGATCTCCGGATTTGCTTAGTGAATCGCGGTCACCATTTAGCCGATATAATTTTCCAATCATAAAAAAAATGCAAAGACCAAATAAAATTTTAATGAAAACCAAACCTGCCTATCTTTTCTTTGAACAAAGTTATAGGCAATCAAAATGGTAGCGGGACTTTTGCCCCACCCTGTATGTACGAACTTCAAACTTACATCTAGAACAGAGGATCATTCGATTAACTCGAAAATTAACAAATTACTTGCCATAACTAAAACGAAACGGAGTGTGATCTTCATTCCGAAACCGAAAACGAACTCACAATGGTACCTGAAAATCCTAATCCGTATGCAGGAATTAATCAATCAAATACTTAAGACCAAGATGGCCATATCCAAGCTGAAGGATTCTACAGTAAAAAGACGTATAGTCAGAGAAACATCAGGAGATAGGATGCTACCACCCATACTTTTTGATATGGCATTTGATGGGTTGCTCTTGGAACTGGATAGGGAGGAGATAGGAGTAGGCATTTATAAAGACGATGTAGTGTTCCTTTATCAGGATTGTACAATTGTGTATACCGTTCCACGAATGGCTGAATACGAGTAGTTACATAAAAACATCACTACCACCGATCTTATGGTATGTCCTGAAAGTGGGGTATGTCCTGATCCCAACCCAAGACATATACAACAACCAATTAGCTTTCTTGAAAAGGTGCAGTATCAACTCATTAGACGTGAGTTTCTCTTCAAGAATAGAAATAAGAACCCATTCGCTTTCAAAGCTGGCAAATCCGCCGAGATGGCCTTAAGAAACTTAAACTCTACGATTAAGAGATCATCGATCAATTGAGGAAAACCAAATTGCTTTATTTCTCTTTTTTACATTGAGTGAGCTTTCGTTAACACGTCTCTTACTTTTCAATGGTACAATACTAAAGGAAAAATCGATGACACGCACTTCGTCAAAATGGATTCGTTCAATGCTCAAGTGCTGGATAATCATAACTAAACCGGCAAATCAGTCGCCCATCATTAATTCCGAGAAGTGATGTCCTCAAACTGGCGTTCTATCTCATTTACTTATCTGGTCATTATTTTAATAGAAAATTTCATGGAACCTTATTTGATCTAAAGCAAAAAGTCATCGACATAGAGTGGAATTGGTGCATACAAATGAAACGTAATGTCAAGTCAAATAAATCAGTGATAGTGAGCCTCCATTTTGGATTTGGGTATACAGTGACCCAATTTTTTAAAGATTTTCTTCAAATCTAGATGTAACCCTAGATTAAAAACTGGCTTAGAGAACCGACATATCAGTTTGGTCTTTAATAAAGCAATAAGAGCTCATTGGGCCTATGTTACGCTTTATGGTATTGCTTGGTGATCGATTTAACCCAGAAAAAATTAAGGGATCATATTCACCATTATTAAACCTATGGTCTAATAAAACATGCCCACATGTACTCAGACACTATGGTGATGAATTGGCCGAAATTCCAGCAATTTCACGTTCAATATTGGGTCTTGCAACGTCGCCGGCTTATTGGCAAATACCAATAATTTCACATAACCCCAAAGAAAATAATCTAGAGGTGTCAAATCACACGAGCGCGGCGGCCACTGGACGGGCTCATTTCGCGAAATAACTAGCTCATCGAACTTAGTCTTCAATAACGCGATTGTAACGTGTGCTGTGTGGCATGTGGCCCCGTTCTGTTGAAACCACATGTCATCCAAGTCCATTCCATTCAATTGCGGCCAAAAAAAATCGTTTATCATATCGCGGTGTCGATTTCCATTAACAGTAACGTGGCGATCGTTATCGTCGATGAAAAAATATGGCCCAATGACGCCGCCGGCATGTAATCCGCACCAAACAGTGACTTTTTTTGGATGCAACGGTGCCTCATAAATCACGTGTGGGTTGCTTCCTGCCCAGTAACGCATATTTTGCTTGTTGACAAATCCATTTAGCCAAAAGTGAGTCTAATCGCTGAAGATGATTTTTCGGTAAAAATTCTGCATCATTTTCGATTTGCTCTTGAGCCCAATTCACGAATCAGTGTCGCTTCAAATGGTCAAACGGCCTTAGTTGTTGTGTCAGCTTGATCTTATTCGGATGTAGGCCAAGATCTTTACGTAAAATTCGCCACAATGATGTCACAGAAAGGCCCAATTGTTGCGAACGTCGTGTGAGCGACAAATTCGCGTCTTCTTGAACAGAAGCCCTGGCGGCTGCGATATTTTCAACACTTCGAGCACTTCTTACTCTCGAGGGCACCGGAACATTATGTGGCGAAAACGTAGATTCAAATTTTGCCACTATACGGTCGATTGTCGAACGGGCTGGCTTATTAAATGGACCGTAAAATGGCCGTAATGCTCTTCAAGTAGCAGCAACAGAACGATTATTTATTTTGATAAAAAAATTTGCACGATTTGCAATCGCTGTTCACGTGTGTAGCCTTCCATGATGAAATGTATACTAATGAAGTTTCCAAATGACAAAAGAACAATAAAAAATATGGCGTCGTTCGCCGTCCCTATCGGAAAAAAGTTGAAGCGCACCTGTTGAAACACCCGTTACATACAAAATCCTGAGGTTGAATTATCTATCCCGCTTGGTAGGAACGCTACTGTTTTCAGGCAGAAACTTCTGCAATTTTGAAAGCAGCGCTCTTTGTGAAAGGAATAAACTGCGAGATCGTCGTATCTTCATTCTTTCTGAGAACTAGGCTACCCTAAACGCGATTGATTCCAATACTGTTTCATCGAAAACATCCACCATCCACCTTTGTGGGACCAGAGCCCACTCTAGGAGTAACATCACTATCTCTTAAGCAAGAAATTGACTATTACTTTGGAGATCTGCATCAAAAGGGATGGGATAATCTCATCTTTTGTCGTTTATTCAAAATCTTCTTTGGAACAGTAAACCACCAAAGATCCCAGTCTTTCTTAATTTATGATAGACTCACTTTAAGGATCTTGCTGGGCATTCTCAAGGAGCACTGCTCCCAGAATAGTCATATGTTTCGAATGAAAATACCATCGAAATACCTCATACTGCGAACAGTTTGTAGACGGGGAGGAAGAAACTGTTGAGCACTTTTTGTGCTCCTGTTCTTCATACTCTTCCCATAGACTGCACTGTTTTGGCTCATAATTCTTATGTAAGGACAAATTGACGACCTTGAAGATACCAGATATATTGGATACATTAGAAGAACAAACAGATAGTCTGGGAAGGGATGTAACAATGGACCAATTGAGCCTTGTGACTGGGGGAAAATTAAAAAAGTCACTTTACGTCCAAATGACGGGCTGAGAGGGTGCCATCAACTAAGTGTTGAGTTTAATTGTTCAAAGTGAGTAGACGTATTTTTCTGCAGTGATTACATAAAAAAAACAAAAACAATAAAAATAAAAAAAAAATAAAACATTACTGTGCACATTGTGCATATTATGCATATTGTGCATATTGTGCATATTTAAAGTGAAGTGTGTGGTGTAAGTGTGTTTATAGTGTAAAATGATAATGACCTAGATTTGTGTCATTATACTTGAAATATCAACACATCAACACAAAAAATAAATAATTTAAGATTGGATACTTCAGAAGTGATGAACTCTGATAACCCATTTGGAAGAAGTTACATAGTATCAAGATCTCCAACGAGATTATATGCAATGCATAAATCAGAGAGATTTATTACTCCAGGTGGTACTTCAGTCAGCCGACTGGACAATCCATCCTCTTCGAAGGCGGGCCCTAAGGATTCTGAAGAGGGTCAAACACTGCAAGACAGAAGTGATGCCAGCGGTAATTTTACATTGCGAGCAGCTGGATCCAGTGAAAAAACTATTGATCTAGAAAAGGAAAATATGGATCTCTTGGGGAGGCTACAGAAAATGGAGCAATCATTTGCCAAGCTAAGCGAAGAAATTGAGTATCTTAAGCGAGAGAATGAACTTCTAAAAATGAATCGAGATGCTAAAGAATATAGTGAACCAGAGAGTATTGAACCAGAGAAAGTCAACTATTTCACTGATGAGGATGAATTAGAAAGGGAAACAGACTGGATCCTAAAGAAGAAAAAACAGTCCAGGAAGAGTAAGAAAAGAATAGCTGAATCGTCACCTGAGGTTGAGCAACTAAATGGTAGTAGAACTTCAAGTACCGAACCGAAAGTTTCCCAACCCAAGGTCAACCAACCAGAAGGTAGTATATCTACCAATAACATTGCAACAAAAATGGCGCAACTGAAAGAAAAACCACCCCCGCCAATAAATATTGTGGGCGTGAACTGTTACCCAAAAATTCAGTCTATAATGAAATCAGTTTCTGACAAAGAGTATAAAGTAACAGCGCTAAACAATGACGTTTGGAAAATTAATACTCTGGACTCAGAATCCTATAGAACATTATCTATGAAATTGAATGCTGAAAAGTATCAGTGGTTTACATATGAGGACAAACAGGCTCGACCTATAAAAGTTATGGCAAGAGGTTTGCATCACACTTGCTCAACTCAAGAAATAATGGAAGACTTACAGAATAAAGGCCTTCAAATACTAGATGCTGTGAATATTGTTAAAAAAGAGAGAACAGAAAACCAGGAAGGAATCTCAACTCTCAGAAAAAGGGGACTCCCTCTTTTTATGCTGGTATTTGATAACAAAGAGAATGTTCAAAACATTTATGGTATAAAATCAATTCTTCACATGAAGGTCAAAATTGAACCAATGAGGAGAACCAATACACGCATACCCCAATGCAAGAAATGTCAGGGATTTAATCACACTCAAAGATATTGCAGCCGGGATCCGAGATGTGTAAAATGCTCAGGCAAACATATTACCCAGGCATGTACTATAGGGAGAGATGTGCCAGCTAAGTGTATAAATTGTAAGGGTCAACATCCGGCCAATTATCGAGGCTGTGAGGTTGCTAAACAACTACAAAAATTAAGAGATACATCACGAAAACTACCACAAAATCATGAAATACGAAGGATTCAAACCTCAAATCAGATGGATCAAAATCCACAACCAAGCAACGCAGGGCAAAGAAGAACATTTGCTCAGGTAGTGAAAGGCTCAGGTTCAACCAAATATATGGGCTCTGAAAATAACCGAATTATAGAAAACATTATGATCAGCATTGAAGCTATTACAAAGTGACTAGATAACCAAAGTAATCTGACCAACATGATCTTTGATCAACTCAAGAAAATGCAACTCCCACAACGCAATCCGATAAAAAATGTTAAGTAAGAACTCAACTTTCAGAATAGCAATCTGGAATGCGAATGGGCTTATGCAACACATTCCAGAAATAGAAATATTTTTAAATACAAAAAAAATCGACATTTTCCTAATATCCGAAAGCCATTTTGTTAAATCTTCATTTGTTAAAATCCGGGGTTATATCTTATATTATTCCATCCATCCAGCGGAAAGAGCAAGAGGTGGCTCGGCATTACTAATAAAATAAAATATAAAACACTATGTAGAAACAAAAATCGAAGAAGAATCAATGCAAGTCACTACTGTAAGGATTCACATTAAACACAGACAGCTTACTGTCTCTGCAATATACTGTCCTCCCCGGCATAACTTGAAAAAGGAGGACTACATTAAACTATTTAAATCACTAGGACGTGATTTTATTATTGGAGGTGACTTTAATGCGAAAAACACCTATTGGGGATCTAGACTTACGACGTCAAAGGGTAAAGAATTGCTTCAAGCAGGTCAGACATCAAAATGTGAATTTTACTCTGGTGGTTCCCCAACATACTGGCCAAGTGACGAAGCTAAGTTACCGGACCTAATAGACTTTTACGTAGCAAGAGGTATATCACAGAACTACATTCACATTGAAAACAGCAACTCTCTAGTATCGGATCACTCACCGGTTATCATGACAGTCAGTGAAACGGTAATTCAAAGGGAAAGTGCACCCAGATTAACAAATTCAAAAACAAACTGGGATCTCTTTCGTAAATTAATGGAGGAGAAAATCAATCTCCAGGTACCGATAAGAAATTCTCGACAGTTGGAAAACGAATTGGAACAACTCAATGAAGTAATTCACTATGCTGCGTTGGAAAGTACCCCCACTTTACAAAATAAGAAGACGCTAAACGTATCCTACCCAATGGAAGTGAGAGAGTTGGTCAGAGAAAAGCGACGGGCTCGTAAAACCTGGCAAATTAATCGAACACCGGAGAATAAAACAATTCTTAACAATCTATGTAACAGTCTTAAATCCCTTCTTAAGGAAGTTAAAAATGAAACAATCAACAGATATTTAGTTAGCCTAACTGACGAAAAAAATTCTGATTATTCACTGTGAAAGGCGACGAAGGGACTTAAAAGACCAAAAATGCAAGTACCTCCACTTAAAAAGGATGATGGGACCTGGGCAAGAGGTCACAAAGAGAAGGCTGATTTGTTTGCGGAGTATCTGCAGGAAACCTTCCAACCGCTACCAAGACAAACTGCCAATGAAAATATAATGCCAATTCACAAGCTGGATGAGTTTGATATAACGGGTGATTTTTTAAGAGCTTGAGAACTTTTTTTTAAAAAAAAACGCATAAAATTTGCAAAATCTCATCGGTTCTTTATTTGAAACGTTAGATTGGTCCATGACATTTACTTTTTGAAGATAATTTCATTTAAATGTTGACCGTGGCTGCGTCTTAGGTGGTCCATTCGGAAAGTCCAATTTTGGGCAACTTTTTCGAGCATTTCGGCCGGAATAGCCCGAATTTCTTCGGAAATGTTGTCTTCCAAAACTGGAATAGTTGCTGGCTTATTTCTGTAGACTTTAGACTTGACGTAGCCCCACAAAAAATAGTCTAAAGGCGTCAAATCGCATGATCTTGGTGGCCAACTTACCGGGCCATTTCTTGAGATGAATTGTTCTCCGAAGTTTTCCCTCAAAATGGCCATAGAATCGCGAGCTGTGTGGCATGTAGCGCCATCTTGTTGAAACCACATGTCAACTAAGTTCAGTTCTTCCATTTTTGGCAACAAAAAGTTGCTATAAGTTGCCCAAATATAAGTTGCCCAAAATTGGACTTTCCGAATGGACCACCTAAGACGCAGCCACGGTCAACATTTAAATGAAATTATCTTCAAAAAGTAAATGTCATGGACCAATCTAACGTTTCAAATAAAGAACCGATGAGATTTTGCAAATCTTATGCGTTTTTTTTTAAAAAAAAGTTCTCAAGCTCTTAAAAAATCACCCGTTACAACCAGTAACTCTCAAAGAACTAAAAGAAGAAGTGAAAAGTAACATGAATATTAAGAAAGCCCCAGGGTATGACCGGATTACTTGCCAAATTATCAAAGCTCTACCAGACAAAGGATTTCGTAAGCTATTACACATAATCAATGCAACTTTTCGGTTAAAATATGATCCGCATCAATGGAAAGTAGCAGAAGTAATCATGATACCGAAACCTGATAAACCACCTAACGATAAAAAATCATACAGGCCAATTTCTCTGCTGCCAATTATGTCAAAACTTTTTGAAAAATTATTACTAAAGCGACTTAAACCAATTATTGAGGACCGACAACTAATTCCTCCACATCAATTTGGATTCAGACAAAAGCATTCTACAATTGAACAGGTGCATAGAATAACAAATATAATTGAAAGAACGTTAGAACATAAAAAAGTATGCTCAAGCATATTCCTGGACGTCGCGCAAGCATTCGATAAAGTTTGGCACAGTGGTCTGGAATACAAACTGCATAGAGATCTGCCGAGGCAATTCTACGCCATTCTAAGATCTTATTTATCCAATAGACATTTTCGAGTGAAATATGAGGATGAATACTCTGAGCTAAAGAAAATCTCTGCCGGTGTCCCGCAGGGGAGTGTATTAGGGCCAATCCTGTATTTACTATATACAAGAGACATACCAACCACAAATGAAGGAACCATAGCCACCTTTGCAGATGACACAGCAATTATGGCAATTGGAAGTAATGTCGCCGATGCAACGAGAAAACTCCAGAGGATGACCAATGCGGTTTATAACTGGACAAAGCGTTGGCGAATCAAGCTTAATGAAACAAAATCCACACATATTAATTTTTCATATCAAAAGGCTTACCATCTACCTATCGAAATTAACTCGCGACACGTGCCATATGCAAATACAGCTAAATATCTTGGCATGACCCTCGACGCCAAGCTCAAGTGGAGAGAGCATGTCAAAAAGAAAAAAGAAGAACTTAACATAAAGTTCAGAAAAATGTATTGGCTCATAGGTAGAGGCTCTGAGCTTACAATTCATAATAAGCTGCTGCTATATCGGCAAATTCTGAAACCGATATGGACCTACGGTATACAACTCTGGGGATGTACCAAGCAAACAAACGCCAAAATGATACAGACGTTTCAAAACAAGGTTCTTCGTAGCATCGTCAATGCTCCGTGGTACATACGAAATGAAGACCTTCACAGGGACCTTCGGATGGAATACATCAAAGATGAAATAAAAAAGCATGCCACAAAACATGAAATAAGGCTCCAGCAACATGGAAACCCCTATATTCGTCATATGATAGATAACCCTATTGTTGAAAGAAGACTCCAAAGAACGAGGCCACTTGACCTAGTGAACTTACCAAATTAAAATTAGTAAATAGGTTTAATTAATTATGGGACTAACCAGTGGGTTACATCCCAACAAAAGTGCATTGTAATAGAAACATAAAAATTTGTATTTGAAAGAAAAATTGCTAGATGAGCGCAGTCTCAGTCGTAATAAAATAAAGCAAAAAAAAAAAAAAAAAATCAACTAAGCAGAAACGCGGAGAAAGATGCTTCACCGGTCACTAAGGAAGGGGTGTTTAAGGTATTTCCAGAACGACCAACAAATCTCCAGATATACTGGGTGCTTGTAAGAAGGCACTTTCACTCCTGACATCACAATCGTCCGTTACATTACAATCGTCTATAGTCTGATAAGAATACTCGACACCTAATGTATGCATTAAAAGATAAATATTCATTCTGCTAATGAATTGAGCTATTAACATTATATAACCGGTCGACCAAGATGACAAAGTAGAAACAGAACTTTGCAATGGTTTCCTTGAAATATAAATAAATAAGATAAATATTGATAAAAACAACGATTAAGACGCTTCATTCTGTTTAGATGCAATTTAATTGTTTGATGAGACGCCCAATACATTGCCAACCAAATGTCTCCATCAATTCATTTTAAATACCTGTTTAACAACTTTCCTTACTTGAAATTTATATAAGAAAGTTATAATCTGCGATTCTCACGTCACATTCGTCGTAATCTTATATTGTAGGATTACATAATCTTAATAAAAATTGTATGTTGATGAGTGCGATTCTTATTTAATTTTATTTGTTTGCATTGAACTTGAACTATTTTGTGTTGATTGTATGCGAGCAATCGCGCTTTTGCCTTCTTATGTATAGTTGAAATGAAATACAAGATTTTTTTCTTTTTAAACTTAAATATTTGATTATAGTTGTTCCATTAATGGAATAATAGAGTCACGGATTTTTGAGATTTGTTTACAAAAATAAATTTCTTAAAAATTTGTAAGTGGTATACGTTAGGCAAATAACAACAGCAATGTGAAATTTGAAACGACTTAGATTTGTCCGACCGATCGATCAATCCTTATTGAGATATCGTCAAAAGTGCAGACTCGGTTTACAATCACAAGAATAAATAAAGTCGTTCTTGCTAGAATGACAGCTTAATGCATTTGCAGACAGAAGTAGTGCGAATACAACTCAGCAATGAGCACAATTTTAAAGAAATCACCGAATTGCACCATACCATAAGATCTCGGTCAACTGCCATTCGAGCCCAGGATAAAAACCTCTGTGTTAACGTCGATGCAGTACTCGATACATGGCGTGAACATTTTTCTGATCTACTCAATGTTCCACATGTATCACAAGATGAATTGGAATACCCTCAAATACAGACCTCAGAGGCGTTCATTCAGGATCCACCCTATTCACCATAGTCATACAGAGACTAAAAAAATCGTTCATTCACCACGAGTTGATTGTATTAATTCAGAGTTCTGAGGTCTAACTATGTTAACCTGTCTTTTCAACCTAATACGATTGGTATGGCGAAATGAAATTATGCCTGAAGAATGGAAAGTGGCCGCGTTTGCCCAATATTCAAGAAGAGTGACCGCTTCAAATGCGAGAGTTAGCTCTTCTTTACACAGCATAACAGTTACTGTCAAATCTTGGGAAGAATTACTCTCCTGGCGGAGGAAATTATCGGTGACTAAAAAGGAAGATGACCACTAAATCGGTCAGCCACTGATCAAGCTTTTTCGCTATGTATGATTCTTCCCAAGTACTATGAAACATTTCGATATACACCAGGTATTCCTAGATTACAAGCAAGTCTATTACTCGATCAATCGAGAGAGACTGTGGTATGCGCTTGAATATTTAGGAATACCAAACAAACACGTACATCTATGTAAAATGACAGTAATGCAATCACAATGCTGTGTTAAAGTTGAGAACAGACTATCGAGAATTTTTACAATTACTTCTGGTGTTCAACAAGGAGATGTGCTGTGCCCCCATACTTTTTAATCTATTGTTGGAATACATCGCCTTCGTAGAAGTGAAAGACAATATCTTATTCCGACGTTTAAATCAACTTTTTGCATATGCAGTTGATATCTATTTGATTGGATTGAATGGCAACGGAGTGAAAGAGTCCAAAACCAATTATCTAATCTCTGGTATTCGAGACCAAAACGCAATTGATTTTAATTGATTTGGTAAACGCACGTTTGAAGGAGTGATGAGATTCGAGTATCTTGGACCTCTCATTACTCACGATAATATTATAGGAGAGGTAACCAAGGCTCGGCTTGCCGCTAGCAGTCGGGCTTTATATCGTCTACGTCCACTTCTGAAATCAAAATATCTTGCAAATGCGGACAAAAAATTCTACAAAGTGTTGATTAGACCCGTTGTCATGTATGTATAATAAAGTTGTCCTTCACGGTTGAGTACGAAGAAGACTCCTAACATAACGCCCTAAACGCGACGTTGATGGCCTAATTTAATGCGAATTCCTGATATCGTGCATGAAATTAAGGGACGCTGGCTCGGTCACGCACTGCGTGCTAATCCGAACCGAATGATACAGCGGTCTTTGAAGGAAGGGCCGTTTCGGCAGGCGAAGAGGTCTCTGTCGGCGACGATGGCTCCACGGCATAGAGTACGATCTGGCATCTTCTTATTGTTTGCAACAGTATGAAGAACTGACTGTGATTGGAACCGATGGAGTTAGATTGTTGACACGGTACGGGCCAACAATAGCCTGTGAAAAAAATAGTATACTGAACGTATCGGGTGACAATAAAAAACGCGGGTGACCGATTACATTCAAAATATGTATAAAACCTTGATATATAACCTTGACTTTTGATGAATTATGTTTGTATTGTTTGGCGATATTTCTCCTAAGACTATACTTCAACCACTTGACTAACTACTTCAACAAGAGTTCCAATGAGATACATTTCTTAAGACGTTCATGGAATAATTTAAGCGATAGTTTGGCCATTGCCTACCGGAGCTGGTACACTGGCTCTACACTGCCGTAGTAAGACCCGTTCTTATGTATGGAGTGAGTGTTTGGTGGCCAGCAATGGATAGAGTAACCTATAGAAAGAATTTAGAGAAGGTGCAAAGGATACATAGCCACAAGACTAACGGCCGTGTCTCAGTGGAAACACCTTCAGGCAGGTCACTCGACAATAATTGGTTCGCTAATGAAGGAAATGGCGAACCTTGATTATATTACACCGATATTATGCTTCGAAAAGGGTTTTCAAACCTTAATCCCAACAAGAGAATTCTGGGGGCATAAGCTAGCATTGGAAACCGAAGCTATACAATTCTACACGGACGGCTCGAAGCAAGATGGTATAAGGTCGGAGCTGGGCTGACCTGTGGAGCATTAAATATAAGCACTTCCGTTCGTCTCCCTGACCACTGCAGCGTGAATCAGGCGGAGGTAATAGCGATTGAGGAAGGCTTGAGCTGGTTGAGGCATAACGTGATATCCAAGAAGGATATCACGATTTATGAGGACAGTCAGGCGGCTATCAAGTCGCTGGAAGCAGTGCTGTTGAAGTCTAGGGTGGCATTGGGTTGCCACTCGTCTCTTAACGAGATGAGTGAACACTGTAATATTCAGATTATCTGGGTCCCCGGCCACTCTGACGTCGAGGATAACTGCAGGGCAGACGAACTAGCAAGGCAAGGTACAACTATTCAGTTGAAGCCTGAAAAGGCCAATGTGGGGAGGCCTACAACGGAGCTTAGACTGGCTTTGAGGAAAAGAGTAGGAGCTTTAGCACTGGAGAGGTGGTCTAATACCCTCACATGCGAGAGAGCGAGACAAATGTGACCAAGGCTGGATTTGAATCGCTCCAGGACCTTAATCTCTCTGGAGAGGAGAGATCTAAGAAGAATAGTAAGAATATTAACGGGACAGTGCCTTTTCGGTGAACATGCGAGAAGGCTGGGTCTAGAGACAAATGACTTTTGTAGAAGCTGTATGGACGAGAAGGAAGAGACGCTTGCTGTGCTCTTGTCCTGCACTGGCACTTAGAAGACATTTACACTTGGGTAGGTATGTAATGCACAACCTTTCAGATCTTGCAGATATTAAGTGAGGGACATTTTACACTACATTAGTAGCTCAGGATGGTTCGGAGTTAGGAGTATTAGGGGACTAAGATCCTGTGGTATCACAACGGACCGGCAACGGTCTAAATGAACGTTAGCAGCCACTCTTACTTAACCTAACCTAAAGCCTTAACCTAACCTAACTAATTGCCTAAACTAAAGATTTAAACAGTTGACAACCTCCCTCTGAATGATTTGAAAAATTTTGTTTCTTTCGTCACTCAGGCACCGTACGGTTTATTGTGAGATGAACGAACGCTTTCAATTCTAAAATTTGTTCGAATGTATGCCAAGATACCTGGAATCTTTAACGTTGGTAGTTTATTCTCAAAAAAGAATCTGAGAATAAGTTAAGCGGGAAGAACATTATCCAGTAAGAATACTCAGCAAGATCCTTAAAGTATGTCGGTCAAAGTTGTGCCGGTTAATTGTTCCAAGGTGGATTTTGGATAAGCACCATGAAATGAGTTTGACCAAAATACGGATCGGTGATGACCATCCGACTCGTGCCATATTTGGCTGTATCCAACATTATTGAAATGATTATCCCTGTCTTACAAGTGTGCGGTTGTATTTTCTGCAGTGGGTTTTGTCAAGCAAGACTTTGAAGGTGGTTCAGAGGTTTTCTTCAAGATTATTGAAAAGGTGATTATGGGTCAAACAATCGAAACCACATTTCCAGTATTTCTTACGTTTTCCGATCTTATCCGATTTCGAGATACTAAACATTTGAATAAAGCGAGAGGGCATGATCCCCAGTTTTAAGAACACCCGTTCCGGGCAGTCCCGATAGTGGTTTGACTGCCTAAGTTGGCAGTAATTCTCATTGATTTAACCATGGCACTGAACCACTTTATAAAATGGCCTTCATCCCATGTCTCTCAAACATTTCTCTCAGTTGCGGAGATCAGAGCACTAGAAGATACGTTATCAAATGCACCTTCAATTTTTCATAAAGTGCTGTTTCAACAAATTTATCTTCTGAAAAGAGTAAAGGGTTATAAGTCAATAACTTTTGGCCTAATCATACCTATGCTTGCCCCATCCTTTAGGACGAATAAACTACTTTGGCTTTCCTATATAATTTTAAAATGGAACCAAACTGGCTTTAAAATTATGTGAAAGGTGGTCTAGAATAATTTTCAATACATCCCATAGAAGGCCAGAAAGCTTTCTACCGATGCTTCATCGAATTCTATCTTTAGTCACTACTATCATTAGTTATTATCTATAAAAGCTGGCAGGTGGTTTGGAAGATGATAAATGTCATTCGAAGAACTGTCGTTGCGCGTTTGTTTTATTTCATGACTAGACACTTCCCGAATCACTCTCTTACCGTTGTAAATCGACATAACACTACTCTCAAGTGAAACACATAAATTGATTAGATATAAGTAGGCCCAGTGGCAACGAAAGTAAAATATATTAACATGTCGTTAAATCACAGTTAAAAAATTTGACAAAACCCAATCAATAATCTTATCAGCATTAAAATTTTATTGAGTTTAACTGTCACCTATTCGGTGCATTATTAAAAATTGATTGTCGGCCCTCCCACTCTAACCGGATTTGGAATGTCATTGACAGGAATAAATTCATGGATTTTTCTTTGGACAGCAGACTAGGGTACAAGCTTAAGTAAAAACCAAAGAATAAAGACCGATACAACAGTGCTATAACCTTTTAAACGATTTCCTTAAATAAAAGATCTTCGAAGCGCTACAAATGAAATTAGATAGGATCCCTATCATAAAACCTAATTCAATAATACAGAGTTAGTTTAATTTTTTTAGTAAAAGTCCAAATAATTTTTATCTGGCCAGTTCCATTTATTTTAAGTACTTCGAAAACATATCTTCGACCAATTGTTTTTTATTTATTTTACCCATTGCATTGCGAGGAATCGTATCAACCAGTCTTATTATAGACGGAATCGTGTATGGCGCCATAAAAGTTTTACACCAATCCTTCAACTCTTTTATATCAATATTGGTTACTTCCGATTTTGGTACAATCACAGCCGCAATCTTTTGTCCCCAAGTTAAATCAGGCAGGCCAACGACAGCAATATCTTGAATATACGGATAGTCGAGTAATTTACTTTCGATTTCGAGGGCTGATATTTTGTAGCCACCCGACTTTATAATATCAATACTGGTTCGGCCCATAATTTTAAATATTCCATTGTCAATACATGCTGTATCGCCTGTTTTAAACCAACCATCAGATGTAAATTCTTTTTGAGTAGCTTCGGGCTGTTCAAAATAGTGTGTAAAAACATTCGATCCTCGAATATATAAATCGCCGATGATTGGCTTTTCTTTTGGTGGGCCACTAAATTGAGGTGGTTCCGATTTCGACCAAACGTTTTTATCATATTGGCCTCGTCCCTCGTACAATATTTTTGACGATGCTGTATCAACAATTCGAACTTCAACTCCGGGCAGTGGATTTCCTACGGCACCGGGAATTCGTTCACGCGACTTATCCTGTATATATGTATTGCTTAGGGCCATTCCTATTTCGGTCATACCATATCGTTCCAATAATCGATGTCCGGTGATAGATTCCCATTCGGCAAATACTGTTTGTGGTAGAGGTGCCGAACCCGAAATCATTAATCGTATTTTACTTGAACAATGAACTTTTATAAATTCACACAATCTTATATTTTTGCTAAATTCCTTTTGGTACTCTTCGATCAAAAACATATAAATCGTAGGCACGGCCATGAAAAGGTTTATATCACTCTTTGAGTTTTTATGTAAAATATATTCCCACACTTGTTTACTATTAAACTTTTCTAGCATTGTGATTTTGGCACCATTGCTAAGCGGCAACATTAAACCATTAACAGTACCATGAACGTGATTGAGTGGCAGCACATGAAGTAGCGAATCGTTATGATCGATATGCCATGCATTTGTTAAGGAACTTATCTGAGAATCCAGATTGGAATGTGATAGCACAACACCTTTTGGATTGCCAGTCGTGCCCGATGTGTACAATATCAATGCTGGTGTATTGCTACTGTAGAAACCGGTTTCAAGTAGACTGGTGTTATCATGTTGTTCATCTTTGCTAAACATTTCCTTATCTATAATCAATAACTTTCGATCTAGATCGTTGGCGATTGGTGCAAGTATACTTTCATATTCTTGTGAAGCAATTAGAACTTTCGATTTGGAATCGTTGATATAGTATTCTAATAGGTTGCGAGGATGTTTTGAACTTAAAGGAACTGCAACATTGCAAGACATCCAAATCGCCCACTTTGTGGTTATGTATGAAATGTCATTGGGGCATAGAAACGATATTCGTTCGTTGGATCCAACACCTTCAAATAGAAGCATTTATAGAATTACGAATAAAAATTATAAATTTTATAGAGTTACCTGCTAATTGTGCAATATTGTTTGAAATATTACGAGAATGGTGATAAACCGATTTGTAACTGAACTGCCCATTCCGATCTTCAATTGCAATGCGATCGTTGTAGATTAAAGCTTTTTCAAAAATTGGTGTAAAATCACTTTTATTCCTAGTTACAGTTGTGCTTAACGATAAATTAAATTTATACAAATTATTTAATAACAAAATATATCGACGATTTATAATGGAAGACATTTCTGTATACAAATTCTAACTTTTTACGTATATTATTACAAAGTTCAATATCGAAATAATCTACAGTATAATGAAAAACATATTCAAATAATTATTGTGATTTAATTTAAATAAAATTAGGGTTTAATACATTTTCCGATTTTATTCAGTTCCCATTGTATAATCTCTGAGTGACAACACTTTATGCTCAAATGTGACGTCTATGTCAAAACATGGTGGATTCTGTAGTTTTTTTATTTTGAAATATTATTCGATAATACGAAATAATTTGTATTATGGATTAAGGCTAGTTTCCAAATAAATAAACAGACGGTGACAATGCAAATACAAATATTTTAGATCTCGGAGCTTTGATATTAATTTTATAAAATAACTACTATAACTGTACAATAAAGATATATTATATTCTTAGAAAAACAAGTACAAAAATGCTTAGGAAATAATCACAGTCCACAACATAGTCAAAATCTATTCATTTAAATTGATATTTTGGAATGAATCCAAAATAGCTTCTGGTGGCATGGCAGCTGGTGCATTTTGTCCATCTCGCTCAAAGTACTTGCGACAAGTCACTCCCGTGTGTACAGCATTACAGGTGCGACAGTTAAATACTCCGCACTTCGGACACCCAATCAATTTAACGTCTGTCGGAAAGTTGTCAATTGTCATGTAACCAGTGCATCCAACCACTTTACACCGGAATTCATAGCCCCCGACAACTGGAATATCCATTTTGTAATGAAAAGGTTAATCACTAATTTCTCTAAATATTTATGTTAATTAGTTTTCAATTCCAATAATTTTATTAATCAATAACAAAGCAACTAAACTTTTATTCTCAACAAATATTATTGATCTGACACTTGACAGTATGTATGGTTTCCCAACCGGTAAAGAGATGGAGTGTTATATCGGGCGATGGTCAAAACGTCAAGAAAATATTAGCCAATACACTATAAATGTGATAAGAATGTGGTTGTTAAACATGATTAAATTTTCCATCTATTGGTCGGTCTTTGAAATATAGCATTTAAACAATTTACTGGTGTAATAATACGTTCAAATAATACAGTTCCAAAATCACTGCCAATAGTAGCCCTACAATGCCGATAAAGCTCGGTAAAAGCTGTTTAGTTCTTTTGATTCAATAAACAGAGTTTTGCTTACGGCGAGTAACAAAATTGTTCTACTTTTGTTTTAAAACAAAGGTTTAGATTTTCTCTAATCAAACGTATTGGTGGGGCTAACATATAGACTGTTGCCACGGCACCAAGTCTATTATAAATAAAACTTTATGAACAAAGTTAGATAAAATAGTGAAGTGTTCCCCAAAAACAGCCCTTAATAAAAGAGCTTACAGGAAAGTTGATGAAAAACTAATGAGTCAAAATGCATTTGGGTCTCCAAAAGCAAAATATACCTTTGTGAAAGTAAACCCCAGCTGGAAAAGCCGCAATGCAGATACACTAGATTAAAGGGTGCACAAGATGAAATGGTTAAATATAAAATTGGATTATTGCTCTGATATAATTACACTACGATATGACTATAATTCGGCAATGAGGTCGGATTTAATAATAGACAGCATAGGATAAAATTTCTCGTCTGTTGAAGCGATCCAAGAATCGCCTCAATTTTTGGCTTTTTCGTAAGCAGTGAATGAGTCATCAATTAATACAAATAGTCAGAAGACGTAAGGTCTGGTGAATACGGACATCCCATTGAAGCTCCATCGAAGTTACCTTGAAGAATTAAGCAACATACCGTGGGGCCTATTCGTACTAAAAGATCACTTTGTCGTTGATCGTTATCAACGATCTCCAATGATGGTTTCGTTAGGCTGGGGTAGCTCATAGTGAACTCTGAACTGATTTTGCTAGATGCACAGCATTAGCAGCACGGCCATGAATATTCTATTTTATCGCAAAGTTCATTACTGGCCGGGATTACCTCACGATTTTTTGAACTTTGGGTTATCGTTGTGAATCCACTTGGTCCAATAAACCTCCCACACAGCATCTTCAAGCTGCACTGACCTTCCTTCGCGTTCTTTGTGTGGTAACAGAACTTACATGTTTTATTGATGGAGCATATTCTCAGTATGATTCACATAGTAATCACTAATCAGTATCACTTTTCTTTAGATTAAAACAAAAAACCGACACCACGCAAATTGTGTTTTGTTGGCATAAAGGTGGAGGTGATTAGAGACTGAAACAACATGTTGTTTACACTTCAGCGTAATATCAAATACTGATTTTTGAAAACCACTCAAAACTTAAATGTAGTCAATAGTGACAACTGTCTTCTTTGGACCAGAACTTTCTTTACTCTACCGATAGCTAGAAGGCAATCAATTTTCTCGCGTAACTTACGCCGGATGTAGCTTAATAGTTAAGAGAGTTTTTCATCACGCCGCAGTCTCGAGTTCGATTCCCGCCGTTGACCAAATTAACATGCAACCGGATGACATAAAAACGCGTTTGTATGTAAAAACATTCGTTGGGCTGACCACCTACAATGCGGACCATTCGTTAACACTGGTTCGTAAGGTCTTAGTTGAGACGCGGTAAGGGCCGTTTACGGCCTCTAAGCTATAGATTATTTTTAACTTACGCCAGACAGTTAAGAACTTGAAGTGTAGAAAAACTTTTAGATATTCTTTGGGTTACTAAGAAGCCTGCATGTTCGACAGTATGGCTTGATTTTGTGATTTGTGAAAGATTCGTTGTGATTATTTTGCCTAGTTATAAACGGATACCAGATTTCGAACACAATAGTTATATTGTAGTTCTACCGGTTAGAACCATCGTAAGTTCTATCACTTGAGTATCCATGTACTTGTGAGAGCAGTCTGCAAGTTGAACGATAAGTGACAAGGTTAGCTTGCCTTAGATAACCAAACATAGTCAATTATTTTACATCTATGATCAGAGGAAAGAATAAATCTATGTTTACCATTGAAACAGATTTATTTTATATAGCAATTAGAATAGAGAGATATGAAACAATTTTATTTATCAAAAAATCGAATTTTCCCGAAATAATAGGCGTAATCGATGGCACTCATATTCAGATTATTAAATACCACAAAAACGAGAAGCTATAGTTGGACAAAAACCAAAACATAGCATAATTCACAATAATTAATTGCTCGTATTAATTAAAAATCATTTGTTGGGCTGACCACCGACGATGTGAACCAATACGTACACTCCTGGAAAAAATTAACGCATATTTTGTTTTTGTAATAAAAAAAATCGCGCTGGCCAATTTCAGTGGAACTGGTATCAAATGATCCGAAATTTATAATTTTCTCAAAAGAATGTGGCGTTATGTAATTATAGCGGCTATTTTTCATTGCAAAATGTTAAAATGTGTCGAACTATATTTTAAAAATTTTTAAAAGCGGTTTATAAACATTAAAACTAGCTTTATTACAATTTAATTTGATTAATTTAATAATGAGTATTTCCCCCCGTGCCCTTATTACAGCTTTCATCCTTCTGGGCATACTAAGTAGAATGCTTTGTATCATTTCTTGCGGAATGAGATTCCACTCTTCTTGCGCTGCAACTTTCAGCTCTGCTGTCGAATCTGGTGCAGGATTTCTAGCTCTAATACGGCGTTTTAGAATGTCCCACACGTGTTCAATCGGATTAAGATCAGGACTCATTGGTGGCCACTTAAGTGCAAGAATGCCAATATCTTGGAGATATTGTCGTACCGTTGCAGCAACGTGGACTGGAGCGTTATCATGCATTAACACAAAACTGTCATAACCTATGAAGCCCACATATTGCAAAACGTGATCGCCAAGAATGTACGAGCATACCAGTCTGCATTCATCCTCAAACCAATCTCCACCAGCTCCGTACGGCCCTCCCAACTGATTCCACCCACCCCAAAACATTATTGAACCTCCACCCAAGCTTACAGTTTGCACCATGTTACACGGTGCGTAGCGTTCTCCAACTCTTCTGTATACAAGATTACATCCATCTGGTTTCCATAGTTGGATTCTGGTCTCATCTGAAAAGAGAACAGTGGATCAGTTCCCCAATGTGCATGAGTATGAGCAAATTCTAAACGGCTGGATTTGTGGCGGGGAAGAAACCGTGGTACATTTTTTGGGCCGTTTTGGAGTTAGGTTCACTTCTTTTAATCTTCGTCTAACTGTTCTGGCACTAATATTCACTTGACGCGCACTAAGTAACTCATTTTTGAGTTGAGTAGAAGTTCGCTTCCGATCTCGTAACGAATTCATTTTTAAAAATCGATCGTCATGCTCGGTTGTGCAACTTTTATGTCCTAGTCCGGGCATTTCTTTTATACTCTAAGGTCTCACGATACCGCTTAAGTATTCGTGTAACCGAAGACTGATTAATTCCTAATTTTCGTGCGATTTGTACTTGTGTATAATCTTCCTGATACAATGTGACCACTTTAACCGCCTCCAGCTCTTCAACGGGTGCCATATTACAATGGATTTTATATTAGGTATTTGCTTTAGAACACATTTACAAGAACTAGTGGTACTGCATTTAAAAATAATTGATATGCAATGGAACAAAAGCCGATCGTTGCGTTGGATTTCAAACACAATGCACTTTTGATTAAGCATTTTCGAAAAATTTAATTGATTGGCTTGCAGTGGTTTCTGATAAAAAAAATGTGCTATCATTTAGGATTTTTTTTTATTACAAAAAAAAACATATGCGTTAATTTTGTCCGCGAGTGTATTAATGGTTTGTACGGTCTCAGTTGATAAGTGGTGAGGGCCAATTATGGCCCTTTAAGCCATAGATTAAATAAACATTTCTAATTTAAAATTTTACAGTTTGAGGTTTGCTGCACGGTGTCTATCTTTCTACAACTCTTATTTGTGATTATTAAACACAGATTTCTAGAGGAGTGAGTGGTTGGTCAAAAATCTTATTTTTTTTTGGTTGAAATGTACAAATTGGTGAAACGAATACTCAGTTATTGTTTCACCAATTTATACATTTCAACCAAAAACATTTTTTGACCGGCCACTAGCTCCTCTAGAAATCTGTGTTTTGCATCGTTTGGTGGCGCGAACAATTTCTAGCAGTTCTAGTTCTTAATATTGGTGGGACGTTGATCTGTTTCGATGCAAATATTACATCCAATTTAATATTGCAATATTGCACGACGTGTTATCTGCATGAATCTCATTTAAAAATATTAATGTGCATTTTAAACTTAAACGTCAACAAAAGGAAGGATATTGAATTGAGCGTTAAACAAATTCTTGATCCCCTAATACTTTGATGTTCCCTTCGAAATTTTTATATGTTTTAAAACCTGCCCATACGTACATTTTGTCAAATCATTTTATAAATAATTTATGGAATGTTAGTTTCTTACCTTTGCCAAAACGTTTTTAACAGAAGGCCCTTCTGTATTTAATCATCCAACCAATCTCTAACTATAAAATCAACTATTACCTCAAATTAGTATACATCTGTTTGTTCCTGCCAGATAAAATAATAGTTACTAATGTATTCTCAAAAAAATTATTTTGTTCACATTAGTCGCATTTCAGGACTCCAACTGATTCAGATCAGATCACATTTCCATCGAAACCACAGACACATTTTGATCAAAATTTCAGTTTGGCTCAAAATGTATAATATATGGAAAATGTGATATGATCCGGATTAGTTAGTATCGTGCGGTTGTTATTATGCGGCTATTATAAACCAGTTAGAACAAGGTACTCACATTTTTATGTTAAAAATTAATTTATTTGCTCGTTCGACATCTTTCTTATAACAGAAATTTTAATTCTTTTTCGCATGTGGAACGGATATGAATATAAAACTCGTATCCACTGTTTTCAAATTCTGATAGATCGAGCGAAGATTAGAAGTTAGATTCGTGGGATAGACCTTCTTGGATTCCAGCTAATTTCTAAAAATTTTCATACGTTCTTAATCAGTCAAATTTTGTCTAAACATTCTCCATGTTAATTCCACATTCGTTAAAAAAAAAGGTAATATTTTTGTTATTAATTAAAACTACAAATATTTACAATGCAAAAAACAAATATTTTTAAGTATATCTTTATTTTATTATTATATTTTTTTTAGTTTTAATTTTTTTCAATTTAAGTACATTTTAAAAAGTTGCAATAAATATATTTCTAAACGTTAAAAAATATTGACAGACAGAAAATAAAATAAAACTATAATTGTAAATATAATAAAAATAATTAATTTTTTTTTGCAAGTAGAAAAAATAAAATAAAATAAAATTATTTTTATACTTAAAATATGTCGAAACAAAAAATATTTATTTTTTAATTACATTTTTGTTTCTTTATTAATTGGCTTGATTCTTTTTATTAAATATAACATTTAAATTAATGTTTTGAGAAAAAAAAATAAATAAAATATGCAGTTTGTATCATCTTTACAATATTTCTACAAATAAACAAAAAAAAT
The DNA here is from genome assembly GCA_963932295.1 of Tipula lateralis. Taxonomy (NCBI): domain Eukaryota; kingdom Metazoa; phylum Arthropoda; class Insecta; order Diptera; family Tipulidae; genus Tipula; species Tipula lateralis. The sequence continues at coordinate 73,127,827 of OZ010737.1, forward strand.
TGACTTTATTCTTGTTAATTACTAAATTAATTTTTTTTCTTGCTTCTTGTATTAAAAATCTACATTGAACATTTTATTTTTGCTTTAATTAATTAATTTAATTTTTTTCTCGGTTTGTTTTAATTTTTACTGTAATAATAGTTTATTAAATGCTATATAAATTTTGTTAATGTTTTTTTTGTTGTATATTAATTAAAATAAATATAATAATAAAAAGTAATTAATTTTTATATTTAAATTTCTTTCATAATTATTAATACATTTATTTAAAAAAAAACTGTTATAATTAAATATTATATTATGTGGTAAATTGTTTTTTTTTATATAAATTAAATATTAACAAATTTGTTTGTTCACTTATTTATTAATCATTTTATTTTGTTTTAATAAATTTTTAAATTGTATTTCTATTATTGTTTGCGTCTTATCAATTAATTAATATATAATATAATATTTAAACAACTTTTTTTTTTTAATATTATAATTTTCTTATATAAAATTAATTATTAATTAATTAACATGTTATTTTTAATATTAATATTTAGTATGTTGTTTTTTTTGTTTTGTATAAATTAATTGAATGCAAATATATAATATATGAATTTGGAAATGAATTAAATAATTACGTTATTTAAAATTTGTATTTAAGGAAAATATTTAGTGAAAATAGTTTTTTTCTACCGCAATAATTAATTTTGTCAGTCGAATTATTCATAAGATTTTTTATTCTATTATATTAATTATATATTAATGTGAGATTGCTTATAAAAGCGATTAGGTTACTTGAATGAGACGGCGTGTGAGAATCGCGACGAGGTTCGCAATAGCGTAAAAAAAGCGTGGAAATTTATAAAAAAAAACAAAAAATTATATAATATTTAATTTTCCAATTTTACTATCTAATTTATTTATATAGCTTGTAACCATCAATTCGGTATCGAAAAAAAAACTATTTCCACCGATTAAACACAGCAACTTTTATTATTTTCCTTGAATTTCGTATCCTAAATTTTAATTTTCATCCACTAGTTTCTAAAACCAAAAATAATCTCATTTTAACACAAAAAAAAAGAATAACCTCCTTTTTTATTTTAATTATAAAATATCTAAATATTGTCATTCAATTTTTTTTTCTTTTTAATTTATTAATAATAATCGTAATCTTTTCTTTTTTATTATTTATTTAATAATATAAATACTTTCGAAATTAAAATAAATTATAAATATTGTCTACTGAACTAAAACAAACAAAAAATATTCGGTTATTATTGACTGTATGTTGTGTTACTATTTTATAAAACAAATAAATATAATTTTTTTATTTTTATTTAATATTTTGGTAAAATAAATACTGCACCAATTTTTATAAAACAATAAAATAATATTAAAATAAAAAACCAGCTGGATTTATTATTCATAAACGAAATAATTTAGTTTTTATCACAATTATAGGCAGACTGCTTGAATTGAGTGGCGGCTTTAATTGACTTTTTTTTTGTTTAAGATCATAACTATATTCGTTGTGAGAAATTGATAATCAAAACATAACCATCTAAATAGTTCCAGCACATAGGTTTTTGTTTTAATACACATAAAAAAAAGAAGATGATTGCAATATACTCTACTACTATTACTATTTATTTAATAAAACTTAAGAATCATAACTTGAACTTAAACGATCCCCAACAGGAGATGGTGGACTCGATACTGTACTAGAATTATTACTAGCGACGCTGTGCCGTGAACCACTTTGCATATCAACAACCTAGATTAGAATAAACAACACGATTTATTGAACCATCCATCAGATGATTAAATATGATCTCCTACCTTTAACACATCATGCAACGATGACATACTACCTAATGGACTTGGTGAACGGGGTAATGATGGCGGTTGCTCTCGTGGACGTGTTGGTGCTATCCGTTTTGCGCCTAATTATCGGGTTAGTAAAGGGGTTAAATATATATATTTTTTTATGTTAATCAAAGTTAGTTTATTTATTATCGTCATTACCATTGAACGGTGGTAACACTGGACGTGGTGGAGCTCGTGGCGGTGGTGGTGCATGTCTTATGGCGGATAACTATATAAATACAAACATTATGTTATTATAATAATGTAGATAGACGAAACAAAATTTGAATATTTCTTTACATCACTTACCCGTTGCTGATTGGCTTGATCAGCAGTTTCGATTGTTGTTGGTAAATCGAGTAATCTTTGTTTTTGAATACCATCGCCCGGGCCCATATGAGATATATGATTAAAATTAGTTGGCGCTGAGATCATTTTTGATCTTCGGTCAGGTCTGGAAAAAAATAATTATAAATACAACATTTTTAGATTAATTCTTCACACAACGAGGATCTATCACGAGGAACAATTTGTTGCCATCGATAGTAAATTTCTTCATCTATCGAAAAGCTACATCGTGAAGATATTTTGATATAAAAAGTGAGACGTAAAAAAGCAATAGAGAAAGCTGATATAATAGAAGCACTTAAGCGAGACATCGGAGATGTTGACGATGCAACTGTGTATGATACACAAACTAGCGATAGCGGTCAAAGAGTTGCAATAGTCCACCTCACCAATTCATCGGCGAACAAACTTTTAGCTCAGGAAAATATCAAAGTTGGTTGGGTGTATGAAAGGATCAGAAGAGCAACAGTTGATCGAGGCTTTAAATACCTGAGGTATGATCACAAGACAAATGCGTGTGAAGGTGTAGACAGGAAGAACTGCTGCTTTAGGTGCGGTGGAGAGGGGCATCAAGCCAAGAGTTGCCAAAACACTAAACGTTTCATGCTCTGTAACGAAGCAAGCAACACGTGATGCATAAAGCTGGATGAAAAATTAATGAAAGGTGACTTCTGTTTACAAGTAAATCTGAACACGAGTAAGGTTGCAAATGATCTCTTGCAACAAATAATAAAAGAAAGGCTCTGATATTGTCGTAATAAGCGAACAATATACAGACTGGAATTCCCTCAATTGGTATACAGATGAGCTAGGCACAGCTGGCATTTGGATTCCAGAGCCAAGATGAGCGACAATTATCGAAACTGAAAGACGTGACATATTCAGCTGCTATCTCACTCCAAAAAAACGTATAACAAACTTCAAAGGAAAGGTGGATCGCCTAGAAGAAGCGATCGTAAATTCTGTAGGCGAAGTATTTGTGTCTGGGGACTTTAATGCTCATGCATTGGAGTAAAGAATGTCTTATTCGAGCTCATGGGGCAACTACATACTGGAAATAGCCTCCAGGACAGGTCTTTTGGTGGTAAACACCTGTAACATACCGACTTTCCGACGTCCAAGGTACACAGGGATCCTATCCCAGATATTATGTTTGCGACGGAACGCTTAAGTCCAAAAATCAAAAACTAGAGAGTAATTGAGGATTATACCGGCAGCGATCACCAGTACATCATATTTCACATTGGTGACCCACAGACCCCAGATAGAACTTCGCAGGAACCACTGCTTAACTGGAATCTAGAAAAAATAGATAAAGAAACATTCGCTAGCACAATCGCTAGAGGCACAATAAAAATACAAAACGGGAAAATTAATGACAGAACGGGAGTGGAAGAATTGGTGGACAACACTATGAACTTAATCGTTCAAGCATGTAACGCATCTATGCCCCAAAAAATCAACAAGGCACGGTAAAAATCCCGTATACTGGTGGACAACTGAAATAGATAGGTGAGGTCCCGTATTTCTCCTTAGACGAGCTCGACTCGGCATAAACGTTTTAAAAACAAAAAAGCACCAGGCCTCGATGGTATACCTAGCGAAATACTAAGAAAAGTACATCAAATAAACCCGCATTAGCTACTTAACATGTATAATGCTAGTCTTAGTGTGGGTACTATGTGCAGCAGCTGGATGATCGCGCACCTTGTTCTTATTGGTAAAAATAAGGGAAACCCAGATATAGCGTCGTCACACCGCCCGTTGGTAAAGTCTTAGAAAGGCTAATTAAACCCAGATTGATGGTTGCGATTGAGTAAACCGTGCCTCTGCCCAAAGACACAAGTACAACGCAGGGAAGCCATTAAAATAGCCTTCGCCTACCGCACAGTATAAGCAGCAGCGGTACAAGCCCTCGCTGGTGCAATCCCTATAAAGCTTCTCACCATGGAACGCCAAGCAATATTCCGAAGGAAAATACAAGGGGCAGCATATAAAGAAATAAAAGAGCAAGAGAGAAGACACACACTTGTGAAGTGGTAAGAATCCTGGTAACAAGAAGACAGAGGGCAATGGACTACTAAAATAATTCCGACCTTGATGCCGTGCATTGGACGGAAACATGGAGAAGTAAATTATTGCCTTACTCAGTTCCTGAGCGGGTATGGGTACTTCCGAGAATTCCTCAATAAAATTGTGTCAAACTCTGCTGAATTCATGGAATGTGGAAGATGGTCGACACAGAGAAAAGAAATGGTATTGTTGGTCGGGCCATTTTGCATTGAAAATGTAATCAGTGTTATTCTTTAAATGGATGATGAATGGAAAGTGGTAACATAATACATCAAAAGCATATTACGAATAAAGAAAAAGACTTGGATGGCCTTCCTAGGAAAAACCGAAGCGTCTAACTAAAGAATAGCAAAAATAGGGGGTGTTTTAGTCGGTATGTCAATCAGAAGAGGTTCACACTCCGCTCATAAGGAGTTCGACATCCTCTAGCAAAAACAAAAATTCTTTAATCTTATTTACTTGAATATTTGGTTGGTACTACAGAAATCGTGGCTTTTAAGGCTAATGGTACTGAGAAGCTGATTCATATTTTCGTATATTAAATGCCGTTGTCGCTGTTTTCAAACACCATTGATTTGCGGAAATAAGTGTTCACATTTTGAAGCACCGCCTCCAACTCGAGATTAAAATTTTCGACGACAGTACATTTTTGAGATTATCGTTAATTAGTCCTTCCCAGGAGGATCGCATCGTACATTTTGTTATACTTACTAACGTAAACGAACAACTTGATCGTAGCTTTGCAATGGCTAGGTGGTTACAACCTATGTATTCGGTTAACAATCAATACGGTCTAACGTCTTTTAAAATCAACCATCGTCAATTTGGCATCGTGGTGATATTTGTGCTATTAAGATAATGAGCAACTGTAAAGTACAATATTTTGCTCCAATTTCAGTTGCAGTTGCGAGTCGGGAGTACGACTCTGGCACCCATAAATTAAGAGGAGTAGATAAACGTTTAATAAAGAGAAACTTAAGAAAGTTTTAAAAATCGGTCAACTGTAATCCGGATACCACAACTACATGTAATCAATAATCATCATACAAGAGATTCACAAAGGTGAGTGAGATTTGATTTATAATTGTCCAATTGTGATATTTCTTCTTAAACGAACACTCTTAGCTTTGTAATCCGTTTCTCCTTTGAAATATTCTCTAGTTGGTCCACATATAGGAATCGCAATTCATTATTTCCATCCATTATTTCCTTGTCACTCTTTTATTAAATCATTGGTTTAAAGTGATTGTTCAGAGAACAATGTGTAGTGATAATAACAAGCTAGACCCCTAAAGTTAGTTTATTATGATTGGAATTTTCGATGATCTAAGCGACATGATGATAATGGTCTATACCAGTGGAGATGGGGTTTCATGCTCCCTTTTAAATAATACGAACGTCACGCCTAATGGTAACTCGACATAACAAAAGTGAAAGATACACCCGACCAGTGAAATCGAACTTTATTGCCAAGTCGATTCAATTTTTCCCAAACCATGATTTGAAGAAAGATTATTGTCAGAAAGAATGCAAATGCTTTCAAAACTTCAGCAATTTCCATTTAAAAATTGCCATATCTCCGTCACAAATTTTTTTAACGGTTTTTAAGGCCATCATTGGCGTGTACCGTATCAATACCATCGGCTATCTGAGTCCATCGGTCCACCGTATCTGAGTCCATCGGTTTCGATCCCAAACCAGCTCTTCATACTGTTGTACACAATTAGAAAATGACAGATTGCTCTGTTTGTTATTGAGCCATCGTCGCCGACAGCGACCTCTTTGCATACCGAAAGGCTGATCATCCTTTAAAAATCGCTATATGATTCGGTTCGGATAAGCACGCAGAATGTGACCAAGGTAGCGTACATGCAGTCCTTTAATTGCATGCATAAATATTAGGTATTTGCATTAAATTCTTGATATCATGATTGAACAGAACTCGGTATATGCCATCAACGTCATACATGACCATGGCTCAAAACAACTGCATGTACAATTTCAGCTTATCCGCATTTGCAAGATATTTTGATTTCCAAAATGGACGTAGAGGATATAAAACCCGATTACCAGCAGCAATGTGATCTTTGATATCGTCCCCCCACACTATTATAGTGAGTAATGAGAGATCCAAGATACTTAACTCTCATTACTCCTTCAAACGTGTGGTTACTACTGAATGCAATTGACGCATATTGGTCTCTAAAACCAGAGATCAGATAATTGGTTTTGGACTCGTTAATTTTGAGAATAACGGAAGCTGAACACTGTTCTAGTGGATCAAGTATCTCTTTCATTACGTTGCCAAGGATGTATTCCAACATGAGATTTATAAGTATCGCGGAGAGCGCATCTCTTGCCGAACACCGGAATTAATTGCAAAAGTTCTCGATAGCATGTTCTCAACTTTGACACAAAATTGTTACCTTCGTTACTGTTATTTTACACAGATATACGTATTTGTTTAGCATTCCTTAATATTTAAGCGCATACCATAACCTCTCGATTTATCAGAGAGATTGTAGGGGTTAGTATAGTTACATTTACGCTTGAGTTACATTTACGCTTGAGATCATAGTGTATGAAGGGATTTTGCCAGTGATGTAACTGCCCTCTCTCCATAGTTATCACTGCCCAGCAGTGTACAACGACTCGTTATCCTACATTTAGGCGTCTACATTTAACTGTCTGAACTGCACACTTTCTGATCCAGCAATCGCATCTCGCTATACGATGTGTCATGAAAGATATTCAGAGGTTTCTCTACGACCTACTTATAGTACTGATAACAGAAACGTATAGTCAGCATACAGCTGGTTAAAATTCCCATTTTTATCGAATGATTGTTTACATTTCCAGTTTTAGATGACATTGTATTAATTGTACCCCACATTTGATACCCGGTCCTAGCGACTGGACCCAGTCTCAGCATGCCTAATGTAAAGGGAAATATGTGGACACAGCTCTGCACGCCCTGGTAAGTAAATTGAGAAATCAATACTCTTGGGTGCAGGATGGTTAACTCGGAGCTGGGGGAATCCACTATTAGGGTGGCTAAGGCAACCCCGCAGGGAGGTTTCCTGTCTCCTCTTTTCTAGAACATAGCAATCAATGGGTTGCTGTTAAAGCTGGAGAGAGAAGGGATCCGAGTGATTGCTTATGCCGATGACGTAGCGATAGCTGTCTCTGGTAAATATTAAAGCACGGTAAAGGAGGTAATCCAAAATGCCCTCCTAATCATTATGAGGTGAGCCATCAGATGTGGACTAGCTCCTCCAAAACTGAACTGATACTATTAACTAGGAAATATAAAATCCCGGCAGTAGATCCACCTCTTAAATGGTAGGAGACAAGGCAAGGTTTCTAGGCATAATCTTGGACAGTAAGCTAGTTGGAAGCCCAACATATTGGAAAGATATAGCAATATACTCGTGCTAGAATGCCATCGGAAAGAGATTGGGCCTGAAGCCGGAGCTGGTACACTGGCTATTCAATTCGGTAGTAAGGCCTGTACGTATGTATGGAGTGAGCGTGTGATGGCCAGCCCTTGATAAAGTAACTTACAGAAAGGGGCCGAGAAGGTGCAAAGAACGACCTGCATGCTAATACGCGTAGCTCTGAGGGCAGCACCAAAACGTGCCTTGGAGGTTAGGTTTCAAGTTCTACCCGTCGATATTTATGGTAAACAGATTACGGCCCCCAGATTAGCTATATTTCAGTGGAAGGATATTCGACGGTAATTAGATCGCCAAGGAAGGAACTGGCGAATCTAGACCGTAGTTCCGTACTTCCTGTTGCGGTAACGGAAGCATTGCCATTCTTTACGGCGGCTCCAAGCTACACGGTCAATTAGAAGCTGGAGTCTTCTCTGACCACTGCGGAGTGTACCAGGCAGAGATGATAGCGATTGAGGCAAAGGTGACAGCGATTGTATCCTCGACTGATATCGTAATCTATTTGGACAGTCAGGCGGCAATCAAGTCGCTGGACTCTGTTTCTCTTACGTCTGGAATGGCGTTGAGTTGCCACTTGTCTCTGAATGAGATTAGTGAGCATTTACATAATTCAGATAATCTGGGTCCGGGCCACTCGGACGTCATGGGGAACTGCAGAACGGACGAACTAGCGAGGTATGGTACAATTCTCCAACTGCTATCGAAAAGGGTAAAGTTGGGGAGTCCCATTAAGACACTCAAGACTGTACTTAAAAATAATGCGATAGCCTCAGCGAATGAAAGGTGGACGAACACCCTTTCATGTAGTGTAGCAATGGAAGTCTGGCCAAAGCTGGACTTTGAATCGCTTAAAGACGTGAACTAATAACGATCGTGGGGATACTCACAGGACACTATCTACTTGGGGAACATGCGAGGAGGCTAGGTCTAGAAGCTATTGACTTTTGCAGAAGCTGTATGGACAAGGAGGAGGAAGAGACGATAATCCACCTCCTATGCTCATTCCCGGCTTTGGCACATTAAAGGCATGAATATTTGGGTAAATTCTTAATGGACTGCCTCTCTGATTTCGGAAACTGTACGGTGCGAGACTTATCACGCTATATAAGTTGCTCAAATAGGGAAGTTAGATCCTGTGGTATCACAACGGATCGTCGCCGGTCTAAGTGTGCTGTAGCAGCCACTCAACCTAACCTAACCTTGATACCCGATTTATATACAGAACTTCAAGTTAGATATTATAATGAATAATTTACTCACCCTCTCGCATTTCTATTCCCTTCTCGTATTGAAAATCTTCGCTTTGGTTTACTACGTCCATCTCGGTCCAAGGAACCTGTATTAAGTAATTCTCCTGTAATGAATAAAAAAATATATAATTGTTAAGGATCACATCAGGCGTCTCTCTTTCAATCACTTACTTATATGCATATTAGCTAAATACACAACTAATGGTGAATCATTTAAATACGTTAATGCTAAATTTCCTTGATTACTTAGCGCACGTGAACGTTTTAGCCCAATGGACTGAACCCATTCCGCTGTCTGTGTATTAAATATATCTAAATGTGTTTCAGAAAATACTAATAAATGACCATCACAGTATGCTAAAACCAAAAAAACATGTTAAACATTTCACAAAGGGAATCGTCGAAATTCGAATGACTTACTTATATGTGTTGGAACAGCAGGATACATAATTTCACGATCACGTGATTTTCTACCTTGTAAATCTACATAAATTGCTAACGTTTGGAATACTAACAGTAATTCACCGTGCCCACTGGCTTGACTCGGCTGAATTTCTATGACACGCCACGCATCCACTCCCGAATAATTTAAAAATGTACATAATTGATTTTCGGGATGAACAAGCGCTAAAATATTTAATTAAAAATTTAATAAAAAATAATATATTAAAGCATTACAGTATACGTACACATCGCTTGAGCTTCGCCCTGCAAATAATACGCAGTGAAACCGCTTTGGTGTCCGACCGCCAATCGTAAATCGGATAAAATTTGTAAACTTTGAACGGGATAGGCTACAGTAAACTCGCACATTTTATGATGTCGACTACGATTTCGATTGATTTCGTACACAACAATTTGTGACGTACTCTGTCGCTTTAGTGCGATCACAATACAATACACATTCTGTGATGCTGTTCGCCTTATAATACCGGTGCATGCGGTAATACAATTTTTCGATTCGGCTACTTTTATCCATTCCACGTCGGCTGCTTCGAGTGCACGAATCGGTAGAAGACGCATGTGTCGTTGTTTTCCGCACAATACAACAAGTATTTGTTCTTCCGCAATATGCCATAGCTGAATGATTTTTTTTGATTCACCAATTCGAGCGATTTCACTTCGATCGAGATCTAAGCAAAATAGACCATCTTCGGTGCCTAACAATATTCGTTCGGGGTCTATTATTAAAGCACTTAGTGCGTTTCGTATTACAGTGAGCGAACTATCGAGCACTTCCTTAACACGGAATATTGCTGTATTTGGTAGATTATTTCGCTTTAATATTCTATGGAGTTCACTTAATGCGACTATCCATTTAGTTTTTTCAGATTCTGTGTCAGCCAACATAAGGGTGTTTGAACTGGTACCATCATCTATCAACGATGTTGTTATCTGCATAAATAAAATAAAAATAGTAAATTGATGTGATTAATTAGTGCACTAAAACTCTTACTTTGAAAATACACGGAACATCTTTTTTGGCAGCATGAATAACATCACTTTCTCGTACTCCGGTTACCGCAAATTCCGGATCTCTCATATCGAGTACCTGAGACACGTGCACACTTGGCAATGCATTACGATCGGTTGGTATATCATACAAAAATAATTTAAAATCACAAACGACCACAAATTGTCGTACCCATCCACGTTTAACAGCACCCATTTTTGGTACTTTTACATAACCCTCGTATGCGGTACCAATTCCACGTGTTGGATCAATACCTAATGGACGTTTTGTTTGATCTGCAGGTACTGGACATTGGGTTGGAACTTTTTGGCAACATATCATGTGACACGCAAAACCGCATAATTCACATACAACACCTTGCCGCGTTAAACCAACCATTAGCGATGTACAATGATTACATTTGGTTGGGCTACTAAAGGTACGCACTAAAAATTGGTGAACTTTTTGTTTTGGTATAATTGAACTGTGCATACTATGTTGATCCTGGAACCGAAAACATACCACATTATAAATATTATTTAGTTGATTAATGGTTACAAAACTATACGCACCATAGAATTATCACTTAAATTACTTTTAGAACTAGATAAACTGTGAGCACGATTATCCTCAATATCACCCTCCTCGCTCTCCATCGAATAACCCGAATGATGCAAATGCTGCATTTGTTGTGTTGAATACGAATGCTGGGATATTGTGTCGCGTGCCGCCTGCTGTTGCTGTGGACCGGATGATGGTGGCAGCGATGCTGCCTGCATATTATTCGATGACGAACTTGTCGACGATATATTTTGAGCGTTTTGCGGAATCGATTGGGTTAACGAATTCGACGATGGATGCTGAAATTAGACACAAAAATAGCACAATTATAACATTATTATTTATAATATTGTGCGCTACTCACTGTATTGGCCGCTAGTGTTGAATTTGTGTGCGTTGTTGAATTTGATCCTCCGCCACCAGTTTCTTTTAGGAAATGATCCAAGTACGACATTTGAGATGAAGGACGGTCTAAAACTAAGTTTTTAGTTTTGATTTAAAATTTAAATTTGCAAATGATATACAAAATTAAATGAATTGATTTATGATTTATAATCCAGCAATTGAGGTAGCACAATCAATAATGGTAGTAGTGGTAGTAGCAGTAATGAGCATATTTTATTTTAAGCCGCATTTAGAAATATATGAAAAAAGAAATAGGCGTTTGTTAATAATTTTTATTTCAAAAACTTAAAAAATATATTTTTAAGAACGACTAGTAATTAGATTGCCCTAGAGCATAGGGATTACGAGTCGTTAACAACAACAAAAACAAATTGTATTATTTAAAATCAAAAAATATAATTAGAGCAAACAGTAGTTATGTATAAATCCTGGCTTAACGAAAATTTGGATAGAAAATAATTTTGGTTTGGAAATTTTTTGAATTCTGATTTTGAGTCTTTAAAATTTAGTTTTGTTTCATTATTTATTTTTAATTTAATTTGTATTAAAAATTATGATGATAATATATAGGAAATAATTATGTTTTAAATAAGAAAGCCAATACTTAAAAATATAAAATTTATATAAAATAAAGAAAGGTTTTGGTTTATTTTATTTACATTTTAAAATCAACAGAAATCTTATTATTTTATTTTATGATCACTAATGAAAAGAAATTAAAATTATTTAACTAATTACATGATTTAATGAATTTTGTATTAATGCTAATTTTTAGGACTATCTTTTCATAAAATGAACATATCATAAACCGCCCCTCTCTCTCACATAGATTATAATAGAGTTGAGGCGGTTAACATAGAATAAAAAATTTGTATAATTATTTAATTTGAAAACAAAATTTTAATAAGTTATGTTAACAAAAATAAATAAATAAATAAAACAAACAAAAGAAAAATTTCAAACTAATATAAATTAATAAATAGAAAATTACCTGAATAATTAAATTATAAATTGTACATAATATAATAATAAATATATTTATAATATAAGCTAGCTTTTAAAAATGGTTTATGTTTAAAATTAAAATTTTTAAATTTACAAAAATCAAATAAATTTTTTTTTGTAGAAAAAAAACAAACCATTGATGGCTTTAGAGAGCCAAACGTTGATAGATTTTCCTGAATTGCGTGCTTTTTTATGATAAATAAATAAAAAAAGTTGTATAGGAGAAAAATAAAAATGGAAAAATTTAACGAAAGATATTTTATTTAGTAAAATCATAAATAGTAGTAAAGAAAACCTCAAAACTCTAGTTTTTACTTCAACGTACACTTATAAGAAGATTGTATAATTCGAAGGACCACTCGATTCATACACAAAAACAAAATTAACAGTGATTGCATTCGAAGCACATTCTGAACTCAACACTTATATAGTTGTTCAAAATATTAAACGCGGGAAAATTTAAAATTTTGTTTCGTTAAAAAAATTCTGTTCAGTTCATTCAAATCGTATCCGGTAGCAGTTTAATGGAATAATTATACCTTTCAAAATATTTAATTTAGCGAATTAAGTAAGGGAAGCTCTAACCAAATTGATTGATACATGATGCAGCATTTTGTATGAATAAGCCGCAATAAAATGGGATTCTATCGTCGATATATGACAATGTATGAGACATGGCTTCACAATTACACACCAGAAACAAAAAGACAGTCAGCTGAGTGGATAACAGTAGACTATTCTTTGACCATCTCCAAAAAAGAACCACCATCAACAGCGTCTATTACTGTGCACTTTTGAATCGATGAAAGGCTAAAATCGCAAAGAAACGGCCACATTTGCAGAAAAAAGTTTTGTTTTTGTACCAAGACAATGCACCGTATCACAGATCGATGAAAACGATGGCAAAATTGAATGAATTGGGTTTTGAATTGTTCATCCACCCGCCATATTCTCCAGATTTAGTCCCCAGCGATTTTTTTCCTGTTTCCAGATCTCAAGAGAATGCTTGCTGGAAAGAAATTTAAGCCCAACGATGAAGTATAATCGCTGAAACTGAGGCCTATTTTGACGAGAAAGAGAAACTTTATCTATAAAAGTGGTATCGAAAAGTTGGTATACTCGTTGCATCGCCCTCGAAGGCAACTATGTTGAGTAATAAAATCCAGTTTTGTCAATATTTCCTTTGACATTTCTTTCATAGCATACTTTATTTGTGTTAGGCAACTGTTTTTCTCATCTATCCCTATCTAGAAGTCATATTAGCTAATTATTTTTTGCCCTGAAGCTACAAAACGCGGGCTAGTTCAGGCTATAACGAAACTTGTATATACAGATATCTACAATCCTAGTGTTACCAACTTCACGCAACAAGCTATTGTTCGCCGGAAATGGTTAAAGAAGTGAAGACCAGAATTCAACGTAATCTACGAAAAAGTGCAGTTCAATTGGCAAAAAAACCCAATATATATCTGCTAATTGTAGCTTGCGAGGCACATAATTAAAAATGAACTACGATTGAAACCATTCAAAATACAAAAGTGCAAGATTTACCACTTGAACAAAACATTGATGGCGAGCTTGAGAATTTTATATTTTCTGATGAAAACGATCGTATTTGATTAAAGTGTAAGTTAACAGACAGTTTAAACCATCGAATTGTTTTGTAAAGCAAGCGCCTGCATCAGTGATGGTTTAGGACGCGGTCATTGCCAAAGGACACTCACCACTCGTATCAACAACTCTACTGTGATTTTTAAATTATGCTCACGTAAACAATTCGGTAGAAACCATTGGACTTTTCAACAAGACTCGTGGAGTTTTCCATATTGTTCGTTCTGCAGGCCAAAGTATTAACTAAAAGTGTGAGATGGTCGACACTTGAGACAAAATATCATCACATCACATTTATGCACCGTAATAGCATCGAGTCTGTCCAAGAAGGATGTATGTAAAGTTGGCCCACAACTCAACCCAAAAACATGCTATGGCAACACTTAAACTAACCCTTCTATCATATTTTAGTGTCATACCAAAAATAAATTATATCACGACATATTTTGATGTCAGTCTAAAAGAATATATCTATCGTGACACTGTCATTGTATCACGACAGTAAAAATTTATAGTCAAACATAATACTCTCAATCCAGAATGTATTTATTTATGATTTGAAGATAGTTCATATTTTATTCAACACCAGTGGAAAGTATTAGACGATTACAATGGAAATCTCATAGCCATATAAGCCCATATAATGCTATTCGAAAAATCACTTCATTTCAATGTATGTGAACATTTTCAGTTTTGGTCATCGGATTCACTTTACGGGGTATCGGATTCACTGTCGGATTCACGTTGGGTTAACTTACTTCAAGTTTGGGTTGTTTAATCTGAGTTCCTGATCATTTGAGCACAACTGTAAACTGCATGGTGCATGGACTCACTTGACACGACTCAACCGATCAAATACTGCCGATCGAATTTATTATGTTGCTTCGGAAATGCCTCTTTTAGTGGCGGCATAACAATAATAATAAAGTTTTGATGAATGAAAGATAGGCAATCACCATCGTGTGGAATATAGCAACACAATCCTATAGTAATTTCAACTATATGTCGACAAAATAAATTTCCTGAGCAGGATAAATTGGAACCGCAGAGACTCCCTAAATGACAAATTAAAAGAGATAACAGGATAGAGATAGCAAGTTTTGCCTTACCATTTTTGAATCCCTGATGAAGAAAACGCTATCATATTTTAAGTATAGTTCTGCATATGTATGTGCTAGAGACAAGTGATTGTCTGTTAAACCAAAGGTCTCAATATTAGAAAACAGATACTTTAGCATACCGCCAGCCAGTTTTAAAGGCACTCAGGTCAAACGCCAGCCGAGCTCAATAAAGAAATGGGTCTCATATTCATGGCAACAATAAATATGAGACCACTTATATGGGTGCCAAAATATACTAGAATTGAGGGAATTAGGCTGCTGACACAGCACAGCCATTCTTTGGACAGGAACCTTACAGCTTCAAAATAGACCACAGTTTGGTGTAAAGTTCCAAATTTTAAGAAATCTAAGAGTTTAATCTCTTCAGTAATTGTCTGTTACGAGTATATCAGCTTCGAGATCGAACAATAAGTCCTAATAGACTTATACCTACACCGGTGAAACATAAAGTTGGATTTATTAAAAGACTAAATATATATTAGACGGAACATAGCACAAAAGATAGTTTGGATCCCTGCTGTTATAATAATATTCCTAACAAAATTTGGCCTAGAATTTCAAATGCAATAGAATATTAATTCCACTATAAAGACAACGTGGAATAGAAATAGACTGTTAAATAAATCGTCTGCTTCAGTCTGACACTAGCACGCAGAGGGAGGGCATATGCACAACGATGGTTACATGATGAACTTTCTGATGGATCTGCTTGGTAAAACATTATACGGAACAATTTGTTTCATCAAGTTGTTTGTAGCTGAAATTATAGTATTTAGAGCTTTTGTCTGGTAAATCGTTACAGCGTTAGACATGTTGCAAATGATTAAATATTATTTTAAAGATTAGTTTCGAATATGCTAAAAATATCGCTGCTGTGCGTTTGAGTGTAAGGGAAACTCTGATCTAGTCAATTTATCGTCGTTTACAAGAACTTAGCATTTATTCGACCTCACAAATTTTGGGTCGGGACTTGATTTCTACCCGTTTAAAGTCCAACTGCCCAGGAACTTAAGGTAAACGACCATAGACAATGTCGTGTGTCTCAGGATTAAAGAAGAGCAGTTGAAAGTTGACGAATATGGTGCGTTACAAATCTAGTAGAGATACACTATAGCATCTAACCCATTCCTCGAAAGTCAATGTTTGGTGTGCATTTTAGAAAGAGTGGACGTTTCTTCCAAAACGAAACTGGCATTACCAAAACGATCAACGAGCGCTACATATCGATAATAAGCAATATCTGGATGATATAGAGACCAACGGCATGTGGTTCCAATAAATCCGAACTACGTGCCACACATTGTAGGGACGTAAACTAGTTGTCAAAATTGATTCGTAAGCGATAATAGAATCTCATTTGGAATCACCAAACAATCACAATGATTGTAATGATTGTTATTGGATAAATGGAAGTTGATTAGGACATTATAAGAAATAACGACCCGACTAAAGATCAAAAGACTCATGTAAATCGAGGTAATCAAAGTAACTTTTGTTCTTAAAAACATCTTTGACTTTAGCAGAACCAAACGGTCAAATTGCTTTACATATATGTTGGGCCTATTTAAAATTAATTGCAAAGTTGAGAAGACTTGAGGGTTTCGTAGTAATGAGTAACACCGATGAGCACATATTATGCGAATGGATTTGCCAACATCGATAATAGCCGCTGTAATTGGGATTATCAAAATCCAGATTTAATTAGAGACAATTACAAGCACAATTCATTTAAGTTAAATGTTTGGGCAAGTGTTCTTGGCAATCATATTGTAGGTTTATTGTTTGAATCTAAATGGCGATATGAATTTGGATCTACTAATCAATCTCGTTGGTTGTCCAATAATGAATATACTATGATGATGAAAATATGATTGAGGATGATCTGGAGGATAACATAAGTGATTTAGTTTGTATTTGACAACCTTTGAGAAATAAAAGAAACAAATGATATAACAAAGGTTTATGATAACCTTGCATCTTCGATTGTGCCAATAAAATATAAATCAAATTTAGAACTTCATCAAATAACGTCAGCATGTCCAATGAGACAATAATGATGAAACAAGATTTGAGTCACGATTAGTTTAAACTAATTATAAACGTAAACGTATGATAACTTAAATTGGGGAATCGAAGATGTTAAAACTCAACTTGATGTTGGAGTCAATGTGTGATCACAATACTCCAGAGAACAAGAAGCAGACAAAACGGTGGAAATCCGGACCGGGAGGTTTTTTAGATTTGTTTAAAATTTTTGAACTGTTTCAACGCTGGTTGAAGCAAAACTCTTTTTAATTTCTTATAAATCAGACTTGGATTTGATTTTACATCCACCATATTTGACTCTGACGATGAGATCATTGCTGAAAGAAACACACATTTTAATTGATTTGAAAAATTTAAACAAACTTAAGTTTTACTTCAAAAATTGTCTTTTTGTTAATTGTCTGACCCATTCCGGTGCATGCAACTTTTGATAGTATTCAATCTGAACTCGAACGGATTCAGATGATTTATATGGCAAAAAAAAAAGAAAACACTGGAGCTGTTACGATTAAATTCAACATAATCAGGATTAAAAGTAAATAATAGAAATTATAAAAAAAAATCAAATAACTAAAAGTTGATAGGTGAATCTGTGATGACCGATACGACGATATTATAAGGAAGTTGCAAGTCCAAGTCACTGGAAATGTTTAAGATGGTTTAACCATGTAAAATATTTTCTTTGGAGTAGTGGGAAAACCTTAATGAACTCCCATTATTGTTTGAACCTACACAAATATTTTTGACAATGTCAGCCTGACAATGTAGATTCTATATCTTGATATTTGTGCTGGCAATACAAAGAGTGTCTCGCAAAAAAACGCTTACTTACAAAAATAACGGCTAGGGCACAAATTTAACACAACATTCAGAAAAAGTTTATCCGTGACTTAATTAGGAAAGGTGGTTGGGAGTATGATCACGAATTATCATACCATGAAAACCAGCAGCGTTTATGACAAATTCTGGGCTATAAAACATACAATATAGTAACTCTGGCAAATAGACGTGAGCTTTTAAAGTGCTCGTTTGTTACATTGACATACTGGACAATTTACAAATTAAAGTACCCAGTAGACAACTAAGAAGAAATGAGTTCCTGCAAGTTGATGCACATAGAACCAACTATGGTTCTAACAAACTGATTAACATGATGTGTAAAACCTTTAATCAGATAAACCACCTGTTCGATTTTACTTCCAGCAAGGATACCTTTAAGGTGTAGGTTGAAGCTACATTTTGCTTTTTCCTGATTTAATTATTATTTATTACTGTTTTATATGTCTGACTATAGGAGCATTGAAAACTCTCAATTATATACTAAAGACCACTGTACCATCGTAGAGTAACTGTATGATGCTCCATTTAGGCAGGTGACATAATTGAGACATATTTCTTTGGAAATGGTAGGAACAATGGTGTAACAATTACTGGTAATCGAAATTAGACTTTTAGAAGATGGGGTTCCAACAAGACGATCTGTACACTCCTGTATTCTTCCTATGGTATTATTTGAAGAAAAAGATGTACACTAATTAACTATAATCTCGATGCTTAAGGTGCTTCATGCTTTTTACAACATTTGAAACAAAAATAGCGAGAATAACAACCGGAAGTCTGAAAAAGTGTTTCAAAAATGAGCTGACGTTTGTGCCACGGGCAGAGGCGAACACTTGATCGACATTATATTTCATACATTATTTTTGTGAGAGTTAAATTACATGGAATTAAACATGAAACCGGTCTACGTAAATAGGACCTACAATTTTTGGTTATGGACGGAAAAAATTAGCAACCAAACAGCTAATAGTGAACCAAACAAACATATAAATATTCACAATCAACTTATCCAGTTAGATATATTACTGATCGATATTAACATATTTATTTAATAGATTTCAAAACTGAACAATACGTTGAAAAC
The DNA here is from genome assembly GCA_963932295.1 of Tipula lateralis. Lineage (NCBI taxonomy): Eukaryota > Metazoa > Arthropoda > Insecta > Diptera > Tipulidae > Tipula > Tipula lateralis. Next base: position 73,146,936 of record OZ010737.1, read on the forward strand.
AGTGAAATAATTTTTTAGTATCTTAATAATTTATAAATACTATCTTACCAAAAAATTATTATTTTAAACAATTGACTAGTAAAACCGTATTTATTAATCATGATTTCGTTGTAATGTGTCACTGCTAACTATGGTTTGCAACTTGGTTTAAATATAGTTTCGGAATGAGAAATTGTTTCCCATTCCATTGCATTTTAGTGATACTGTCGCTGCAGTTATATAATTTGTGAATTCTGAAAACTATAAATATTGTGTTTTTTCATGTTTTTTTTTTATTTAAGTTGATGAACTGTCAAAGTGACAAATACGATGAGAACTGTAGTGTGTCACTTAATTTCATTTCGCCAACCATAATTTCATAATCATGGTTTCGAAACCAGATATGAGTTGATAGTTCTACTCGAATCGTAGTTTTTAAGTGGCCGATTTGAATGAACGAAACAGATTTGATTCAAATTTTAATTTTCCGCCCAAATTCCATCCAAATTACCATTCCCAACAAACTTATAATTAATATAAATAAAAAATAATCAATACGCTAATAAGATTTTCTTTTTAATTTAACCATAAATTTTCTTTTTAACATACATGATATATATTCTCTTTTATATAAATTTTCAATAATCTAATAAAAAAATATTAAAAATTAAAATAAAACAAATGTAACAATTAAATTCTAAACAATATATTAATATAATCTTAAGTCATAAATGGCGATTTATGTATTATAGACATTTTTTTCACATAACATGCACTGGACACAGAGCATTTTCGTATACTTGTATATAAAAATAATTCATGCCATTGTTTATAATAAATAATAATTATTAAACAACATCAAATAATATATATTATAACACAATGTATCACATAATAAATAATTTTATTTTCAATAAATTTACTAAAAAATAGTTATTTTTGTCTAAACAATTTCGCTAAATATAATCTAAAATCGACAACAATCAAAAAAGGAAGACACATTTATTTTGTTCATAATTTAATTCAATTATACATTAAACTACTGTACAAACAACTTATAACACTACTATTCGAATAATAATTAAATATTATATTTTAAGGGCTCGATTTAAGATAGCCCACTACTAATGGATTTTTTATATTTTTTTTTTACGTTTTTGACTAGAAAACTTCACACAATTTACACTACAAAATTGTTAGTTTAATTATTAATAAATAGCGAACACACTACTTCAGGATAGTTAATTATAAAATGTGATACAATTGTACATAAAAAAATCAAATAAAAACTATGGAATTACTTTAAATAAATTGGCTTGCGTAAAATTACTAATTGGGAGAAGGAAAAGGTGGTACTCGTTCTTTTGTGATTTAGTAATGGGTGAGACATCTAGCGTTTGGAGTTAGAACTACCGGTTATTTCGAGTGTACCAACGTTTCGTGTTATAACAGAAAATTAGTTTTGCGGATCAATTTGAAAGACGAGTTCATGAAACGTGCAGCCGAGAACATTGTAGCTGTTGCACAGAATATGTTTGAAGATCCATCAACATCAACTCAACATCGTGCTAAGGAATTGAACATATCACATTGTTCTGTGATGACAATTCTGCTTAAAACTCATTCTAAAGGCGTATAACGTTCACAATCTGAAGTGCACAATCTGAAGCAAAATGATTATCCGCAATATTAAGCGGTTCACGAATTGAGTTGTGGAACGAAGCAAAATTTTTGTATTTGGGGTTGAAAGTATCCACTACTAACGATGGAGAAGCCGATGCATCCACAAAGAGTGACTGTTTGGTGTAGGTTTTGAATCGTTGGTATCATTGGCTCATTTATTTCAAGATTGGCAAGAATTTTCCCTGCCAGTCAATAGAGATAGTTACCGAATCATAATCAGTTTTTGTTAACCAATATCGGATTTTTTCAGATACCAAAAAATTCCGATCCAACGCGAATTTTCTTACTATGAAATTGTTTGGTCAAATTTTTTCAAGAATGTGAAGTTAGCAATAATATGTTTGTAGTTCACTTACACTTGCTAAATTTTAATTTGTTTTAATCCGAAAGCAGATTTTGCTCTTATTAAGATCCGATATCGAAAAATCCGCTATTATGAAACTAAAAAAGATAAAATGAAATCGGATTTTCCGAATACCGTTATTCGACTGCTATTTAGAAAACGAATTTCATATTGTGCAATTTTAAGTGAATCATCATCTTACTTAATTGTATCATTTGTAAATTCGACCCAACAATTTTATAGTTGGAAAATTCGAAGCGGATCGAATTGTTCGATATCGAAAAAAAATCAAGAGGGCAATTATGAAATAATCCGATATCGGAATTTTTCGATATCGGAAATGCCGATTCACCTCGAACTTTCCTACTATGAAATGGTTTGGTTGAATTTTTCAAATGTAAGCATGCTAAATTTTATTTTGTTGTTGTGTCTTGATTGACTAATGACTTCAAATAAAATCTATTATTGAAATCTTTCTCCTTAAACTGTGGAGCATTCAAAACGTACAAATTCGATAACACAAAATAAATTTCGTCTGCTAACGAGCAAATGGATTTTGACATTCGATTTTCGGAAAATCCGATTTCGTTTTCTCTTTTAAAGTTTCATGATAGCGGATTTTCATAATAGCGAAATCCGCTTTGTGATCCGATATCGAATTTTTCATAATAACCCCCCAGAAATTCTATTATTTCATAATAGCCCTTCTGATTTCGTTTTGTCTTTTTAGTATCATAATAGCAAAATCCGCATTCGGATCCGATATCAAATTTTACATAATAGCCTCCCAGAATTCAAGAGGACGATATTTGATTTTAACAGGAAGATTGCATTTGTCGCACAGAAAACAAAACAATCGATCTTTTACACATTGTCTTCGAGGATCTTATAATATTCAGCCTTAACGTAAATGTCAATTGACCACCACACAGCTGCGTTTTGGCGCTGTTGATTTTTTTTTTGTGGAGTTACATTAACCAATCTAGAGACTATCCAAAACTTGAAAGTCAAATCAAAGTTGTTATTGATGATATAGGAGCCCATGCAATGGAAAATATTCTAATAAATTGGGTTGATAGAATGGAGCACTGTTAACCCAGTCGTGGAACGGAGAACGTTGCAACGTTAAAAAGGGCGACCCTGTATAAGATATTGAAATTATTGAACGATATGACTAGTTAAGCATTCTAGTTTAGCCTCATGATATGGGTATTAATGGATATATGTTTTCAAGACCATGCAACAATCATTATCCTTGATCAACCACTATAATGTGGATCATCCACTGATTCCTATTTGAAACTCGTGCCATGCAGTTTTAAGAATGACGAATTTTTCTAGAAAATAAATGGCAGCAGCAATGGAGGTTCCTGTATGAACTATGGTAAAACCAGTCAAAGTCACGTAGTGGTTAACTTTAAAACTATAATAACAGCAAAAACGTTATTAACAATATTTTCGTTTACAATATAACATTTTTTTAAAACTATTGAACGAATACGTTGATCCACCATCTATATACGAATAGAGCACTTAAAGAACATAATTTTTATAAAGTTCATTAAATCCATACTTATAAACAACTAAACCATGCAAACACATCACCAAAAATAATTTTACAACATTGATCAATCTAAAATAATTCCAAGATAAATAAATAAATAATAAATAAATAGTGATAACAGAAAATCATCAAAAAAAAATTATTATGCGAATTCAATTTCAACAGACATTAAATTAGTTAACATCGATCTCAGAGCACATTGCAAAATATAAACGCATACTTAAATATTTAATTGTATAATGTTTAAGAACTTCTAGTAACTTAAATGAGAATTACGATTACATTATGCATGCAGCTCAAAATAATTAAATATAAAACTAAAATTAAACAGCCATTTTAAGAAAATTAACATAAACGGCCATTTTGAAAAACTAAAAATTTAATAAAATGTCCGCAAACACTTAACGCACACTAAAACAATTTATGCATTTATTTTTCGCAATGTTTAAGCTTAGAAAAGCTTAAGTTATTGAATTGGAAACAAAATTTATAAACAAAACGCTTATTTGTTATATATAAACAATTAGATGTTGTTTTTTTTATACAACAAACAACAAAAATGTATATCACATCACACATTTTCCCCATTTTTAATTTTTCGTTTACGTTTTCTTCGTTTTTTCTTGGTTTTTTTCTTATTATTATCATCATTATTATTATTATTATCATTACTAATATCATCACGATCATTATGATCAATATCGTTATTATTATTGTTTATATCGTCATTTAGATTTATTAAGTCCATTTCTAAATAACACGCTGGCAATGGTGATACTGATGATGATGATGTTGAAGTCGTCGCTAGTGATGTCTTAGTAGTATTCGATGTAGTTACTTCATCTGCCAGTTCTTCGTGAGGTTCATAATCATTTTGTGGCCCATTTAAGTTTTTCATATTGTTATCATTATTATTACTGTTATTATAATTTTCACGACTGCTTTTTTGTGTATATATAAGATTTAATTTTTTCTTTCTAGTAATTTTAAATTTTACTCTATTTAGTTTACTTAGTGTACTATTATCATTATTATCTGGAATAGAAATTTACTGATAGTATAAAAAAATAAAATTTAACAAAAAAAAAATTAAATTTAAAAAAAAAAAATTATAAAACAGCTGTTTTTAGGCAAAAAATTAATTATACATTATTAATAAAAGAATGGCCATCACTCTAAATGATAATTTATTTTTGATTAACAATATTTTTAGGCGCATAAAAATTTTAAGCATTACATATTAAATATATGTAATTAAATATAATAAACTGTTTTAAAATTTTCACATAAATAAATGACAAAATAATAATTATTCCAAAATTATGTAAAAACACAACAGAAACTTGTAAATCATTTTTTATTTACACAAATACACAATAAACTAGACACACCACTATTTTCCTGTCTCTAACCATTTTCTTTTATATTACAACCAATCACCGTTTTTTTTTCATTATTAAATGTCCAACCAACGTACAAAATCCACATCTTGTTTTAAATTTCGACTATTAAAAACAGGAAAATATTTTGGAAATTTAGTTGAAAGTTTTTTATTAGAACATCCCATTGGGAAAAAGCTCGAAAATTTATTAACGATGACTTTTCAATGTTGAACAATTTATACTCGAATTTCCTAAATATCTTTTAAAGGATAAGTTCGTTGCTAACGTTAAACTTAAGCAAAAGCATATCGTTTCGAGAAGCAACGTAATACTTCATTTAAACCACAGACAAAAAAATAATACAGAATGCTAGAGTATATAAAATAAGATACTATCATACTATCTCTTTCCCTCTTTCGTTATTATTAGTACAATGATAAACAACATATTTGCAAAACAAATCAACTTCATAAAAATATGTAATCAAAACAATGAAAGTGGAAAAGAGACACTATGAAATTTTTAACCATATGTCTGTTTCATATACCTTTTTTTAATTTCTATTTAGTTTACTTTAAATATTATATGAGCGTGTTCATCTGTATAAATGTTATCTGTGGCAAAGGTATAAAGCTAACCCCTTTAATATATCGAAATAATGTATTATAAAAGCTTAAACTTAGCTAAGGATGTGACTTAAGCCAATTAATCACTTTAAAATATATTTACATACTATGATCAGACTGCAAGAACTTGATCGGTTTCGTAGATTTTAAAATATCAATTTACAGTACATACATGGCCAGATTTGTTGGTACTTTCTAAACTGTTCTAAACAAACTATTTAACAATTTGTCATATTAAAAGTCAAAAAATGTCATTTATCTCATCATAGAGTCGCCAACAACACAACAGCGCATTTTGACTGTCCAAAAACAACCTTTCGACGTCCTACTTAGCATATAACTGATTATTGATCGTTTTGAAGAAACTGGTCCAGTGGAAGATCGTAGACCGTATCAACATATTCATCCTGTTCGTACTCCGGCTGCGATAGCAGCTGTTATAAAGTGTTCGTAATGAACCAAGAACATCAACCAGACATCGTTTACAAGAACTAAACATTGCACAAACCACATAACGACTCATTTAGCACGATGATCTTCATTTCCATCCAGACAAAATTCAACTTAATCAAAAATTAATGCCACCAAGACCATTTAAATCATCGTCGTTTTGTTAATTGGATGCTTAAACGAAATTAAATTTTTTCATCAAAAATCATCTTAAGCGATTAAGCACATTTTCATCTTAATAAGCAAAGTTGTCAGTAAACAAAATTGTCGAATTTAGATCGCGCGGAGAATCCTCACGTTATTCACCAAGCAGAACATCTTTGAGCTGAGGGAATCATTGGGCTGTTTTTATTTTTAAACGAACAGGGCATTTGCCCTAACAGCGAATGGAGAACGTTATAAAGAGTGATGTTTTAGAGGTTCACAACTTTGAGTGGGCAACACTGTTTATTTGACAACCCATTTAACAGCTGATAGTTGCGTTTTGTTTAGTTCGGTTTGACATTTCAATTTGTTTAATCAAAATAATGATTCTGTTCGCCAAACTTATCGTGGTCCATTTTATAGCGTACATAATCGTCCTTCAGAGCGGCTAATTCGAATAACAATAGATCGTTTTCACGTTTACTCTTAATAATTATGTGCATCCCATGAGATGTAAGAAATTGTAGCCACTGTACAGGAAAATATTGAAGACGATCCAAATCAATTAATTCATCGCTGTTCTCAGCAAGTAGGGTTGTGCCCTTCCACTTATTGAAAGATTTTACAAAAAGATCTTGGCTTAAAAGCTTTCAAGATTCAACCATCGTATGTGCCACCAATTCGGTAAATGGGCTAAAGCACAAATTAATATTGATGTTGAATTTCAATTCAAAATTTTGTTCTCCGATTAAGCTCATTTTTGGTTGAATGGGTACGTAAATAAACAGAACTATCGCATTTGGAGTGAGGATAATCCAAAAGCTTCTGTCGAAACACCTTTGCATCAACAGATAATTACTGTTTGATGGGCTTTATGGGCTGACGGAGCCATTGGTCCATATGTGATCAAAAACGATAATGGTAAGAATATTACTGTCAATAGTAAGCGATATAGGACATGATTAAACATTTTTTCGTACCTGGATTAGCGATGTGGTTCCAACAGGACGGAGCCACATACCACACAGCGAGCGCTACAATTGATTTTCTCAAAGAAACTTTTGCTGTAAGAATAATCTCGCGTAATGGTTCAAATAATTGGCCATCAAAATCGTGTGATTTAACCCCATTGGATTATTTTATTTGGGATACTCACTTCTCTATGTCGAATAAATGCTGCGAAGTTTGTGAAAATCCAGATTGCGCCTCGTACGCACCAGCCGTGGCGACCACATGGTCGGAATCATATTTAAACATTAATGTCATACAATTTGCTATCCAATAAAGTCCGTTTCATTGATATTAAAAACATATTTCTTTTTGTTTTATTATGATTTTATCTTGTGTAAGACCATTGGCTTCAACAAGACGGAGCGAAATGTCACGTATGTCGTGCAACAATCCATTTATTATCAACAAAATTTACTGATCGCAAAATTTCAAGAAATTGTGAAGTTCCTTGGCCACCAAGAGCCTCGGATTTAACACCACTTGATTATTTTTTGTGGAGTTTTTTGGAAGGTAAGGTGTATGCTTATCAACCACAAATAATTCAACAAGACTAATTTCGAGCGGAAACTTATGTAGGTCATTGACCCGCTTTGAAAAGTTATTATAAATATTGATGGTCGAAAGGCCTATATATAGACGAAGTCGTAGAGGGCATATGAATGATATTGTTTGTATGGTTACCAGTCTTGTTTTTATAAATGGCATTATCAATGGCACCTTCATTATCAATAAAAAATCTTGACTTTTTATCCCAAAATGTGTTTTATTAGAATGTATAGAAGCACACAGGAACTTTTTCTGTCGTAGCAAGACCTATATGTACTTATGTTATATTTATTATAATTTAGTTTGTTATGGCCAGCTCTCGAAATATCTTCAGATAGGAAACTCGAAAATTTAGTCCAGAAAATTTTTAAACCAAGTGCTTTTTAAGGTTATTATGGTAGCATTGATCGTTACCGTAAACTAAGATTTACAATTTTTCGCATATTTGCTCTAAGCGAATGGTAGAGTGGGGCCTGGTATCTTTTGCAAAAATCTGCAATCATTTTTACTTACGGCTAAGGTGACATTGAGTTACTTATATCTGTTAATGAGAAGGGTGATGATTTCAACATTCAGATTATCCTACAGCTACAACGTGCAGTATAGGAATTAAGTGACTTATACAAGAGCTGTAATGACGTAGAGGAAGAGAATACGGTGGTTCACTTTCTCTGCCACTATCCGACACTATTGCACAGAAGCCGTTTATACTTGAATGGTTACGTAATGGATACTTGAATAATTACTGTCTCTCTGAATCATGACTATATTTTTATTTCGTAAATTACTAAATTTTCATGTCGAATTTGGGGTATTATTTACAAAGTAGAACTTAATCCGTCACTGTTTAGTATGGTTTATGGGCTGGTGGAATTATTGGGTCGTTTTTCTTTGAAACAAACAGGAAAATAATCATACAGTGAATTGGGAACGTTAACTGTTTTTGTGGCCCAAATTGAATGAATGCATGTGAACGTCCTTCGGTTTCAACAAGACGGATCGACATCGTTCAACAATTCATTTATGTCAACAAAATTTACTGTTGCACTTCCAAAAAAGTCTTTTTCTAATATAACATTTAACAACAAATATTTCCTCGAAGATGCACTTTGAGGTCATCACCAAAAATCAAGAACAAGGTTAAATTTCATTAAAATTAATATTGAGAAAATTAATGTGCTCAGTAAATATAAAATGTTAATTTCAAAACTTGCAAAGATAAACGAATGAAAAATTTAAGTTTCCTGTTTCGTTTTCAAGTTCAATTCAAAATGCCCTTAACTATTTCCATGGTAATACAGATAAACTAGTCGCACTTTATCCGTTTATAGATAGTCACAGAGATCTCAGTCACTATTCATTAAGACAACACTTTCCCACTAACCTCTAGAATGGACAACTTTATCCATACAACCACGCAAGTGTGGATTTATATTCAACAAAGATTCCTTATTATGCGACCTTGTTTAAAAAAAACATCAAATACAATTAATTAGACAACAGGTCTTTCGATTTCTTAAAAAGTGGCATTCACTATGCAGAACGGAGTGAGAGAGAAGCTCATTAATTAGCACGCCAAAAATTATATTATTAAGTTATAGCATACTTCTGTATATATTTAACTGTATGGATAAGAAAGCTATTCATATGTAATTGAAGATAAATTTAAGCTCCGAATAATTCTAATTGCTGCGCTAAGGCGATTTTTATCTACTATTATCTGCTCTGATATATGTTCGGACAATGAAAGCAACTCTCTGTCGGTGATAACCATTAACTCACCGAACAACAAAAGCCATGTTAAAATTGCAAAATATCATCGAGTCTATTACGGATAGGTGCGCGAGACGATTAAACATTCGTTCATTTCACAAAATTAAGATTGCAAAAAATGCCAACTTAACAAAAACCTCAGATCACAAAATTTAGTTCTGCCTTTTTGTATTTTAAAACTTACTGCAATCGTTTAGTTCCTAGTAGCAGCAGGTTACAGATACCAGGACTCTCTTAGTCAGCATAGCTTACTATCAAAACACGATAAATTTGCCGTTAAACCAAAATTCAGAAATTGGTTTAAATTTACGTAAACATCTCCGTTACTGACATATTTTTACTAATATTCTGATAATGAAAGACTTATAGAGTCTAAAAGCCTTTTAACTGGTGTAATACGAATGTTCAGCTCTCAGACTAAGGGTACAGTACTAAAAACAACACATAATTGTACAAACGAGTGCTGACTCGAAAAAATAACCACAAATCCCAGTTGGAAGAGTAATAGTATTGCTTGGGTATGATTGGAAAAATAATCAAAATTGACTTCACAAACTTCATTTTACGCCTCTAGCGACACCAATTATTTATTTATGAGCTCTAATGTTGTAGCTTAACACGTTCCTAAATTCTGTTTGTGTAAAATTGCTTCACTGAACATTATATTATGTAAAATTTTATTAGATTTGACAAGAATGCAGCAAAATAATCCGAAGATTTTCAAGTTCATACCGATCGCTTATTAAACGATAGTACTTGATAAACTACTTAAAAGATTTGGCGCAAATCTGAAGCAAGATCAAACAAAAAAAACAGATCAAATGCAAATGAAATATATACACACATAGTTTATGAGAGTGGTTGCTTACCATTAGGTTCCAAAAACATTTTCAATATCAAAATATTATTATATTTTAACCCTATGAAGGTGTAGACGAAATTTGTTTTAGCGTTTTCGAAACTAATGCGCAAGCTAACGAAGCAAATTTGTGAATATGATGAATGAAACTAACTGATATTATTAATTTCAAAATACATATTTTTTGTTGGGGGCATCTCTCACAAAACAAAAACTTAAGACATGCAATTTCATAATGATGAGAATGTATATGTGTGTGTTTGTATCTATATATGAGTACTGTGGAATTATATATTGGTAATCGAGACACTCGTATCGTACATTAAGTAGCTAACGAATTTGTCATAATATACAATAAAATATTGACTCGGAAATACATAAAAATTTTAGTTACAAAAATACATTCTAAATAGTCAAACATATATTTTAGAAACAGGGTAGTATAGGATACTATTACTCGTGTGTCAACATTGAGTAATATCAAGGTTTCATACAAATGTCGATTTTGAAATTTTGCCAAACTTCCAATTATATAATTCAACATTAAAAAAATCATCATCATTAATTAAAAAATTAATAAAATAAAAATGATTAAACAACGCAAAAGATTTTAAAAAAAAGTAATAGTAAAAACAAACATTTTAAGTATTATAGGTTTTAGCGAAGTAAAGTAAGATGCCCCATACACATGAAGTAACGCCCACCCACATTGAAAAATTTCTTCGAATTTCTCGTGTTCGATTTCGTCGATCGTTTAGGTTGTGATTATTATTATTATTATTGTGATTATTGTAAGCGGTCAAATTTTCACTGCTACTATATTTGATTGTTGTACGATCATTATAGTAATAGTTATCGTTATTATTGTTACTTGTATTACTGTATATATTGTTATTACTACTATTCGTTATAATATCGTTCTTATTATCATCGAGATTAGCGAGCTTGATGATTCCATCACGAGATGAATCTATTTCATCCACCTCATTTTTAATTATACTGGTGCTGCTGGCAACAACCTCTATTCGACTATCGGCGTCTTCTGCGCATTCAGACAGCAACGGCAAATCAATATCGCCCATATATTTCTTTACAATTTCTTTTTCATATTCTGTTAGTTCACCATCATCACTATTATTATTATTATTATCATCATTATCCAATTTAGAATAATTTTCTAAAATCATTTTTAGTAAATTATCATCATCAATATTATTTTCTGTTAAATCTTTTTCTTCCAAATTATAATCATTATTACTATTACTATTTTTATTATCTTCATCTTCTTTATTACTAAAATTATTATTATTTAATATATTATCATTATCGTTTAGGGAAAGATGTGTTGTCGTTGTTGGTGACAGTACATTTGTAGATGCACCAGAATTTATAGTTGACATCATTTTAACTATACAATTTAAAAAATAATATAAACACGAGACTAAATAATAATAATAGATATATATAGGAATATGTATATATGTATATAATATATATATAGTTATATGTATATATAATATGTAAAAAAACAGACAAAATAAATAATAAACGCATAAATTGTTTAGTGATTTATGTAATTAATATAATAATTTCCAAGCACTTGGTGAGAAATAAATGGATACGTTACTTGATTTATTAATTTCTTATAGTAGGCAATTATTTTACGAAGGCAAATCTATTCTTAAATCCAGTAGCATATCCAAATAGTTTCACCCCAGTTCGAATATATTTCGTATCATGGTATTTTCAAAATGCCGTGTTTATGTATTATGCGTTTATTTTTATTTAAAAACACATTTGTTTAATAAATTAACTATAAAAAAATATTCTAATAAATCTAAAAGCTTTTTATATATATAGCTGCTAGCTTATAGATATTTTTCATATTTTCTTCTCATCAATTCTTTGTATTATTTTAAAACAAAACAAATTTTAAAAACGTATAGCTTCATTTTTCCATAAAATACATAAATTTACTGATAAATTTAAAGGATAACTATTTTAGGTACATAGACCAATTTAATATCCCTGCCTCATCCAAACAAAAAAAAACACAAATATTAAACACAAAGCTCGTTTACGCCCCCCGATAAATTTATCAATAAATATGTAATATTAAATAAGTAATATAGAATATGTAATTTAAAAAAAAAAATCCAAAAATTAAAAAAAAAACAAAAATTTCCATTACCATACATAAAAGACAAAGTAAAGAAAAATTTTAAATCCGTAATAAAATAAATTTCGTTTGTAATTTAATAAATTAAACAATTTTTTTGACTTACAGCCTTCGCTCGATTCTAAACGCTGTTGCAATTCTCTAATTTGACTATCTTTACGTTTTAGGTCGGATCCGATTGAATCGAATCGTTGACGAGTTTCACGTAGATCTCTGTTAAACAGTTAAAAAAAATAATAATTAAAAATCCGATTAAATACTAAAATATATATTTTATTAAAATACTTTTGTGCAGCCACCAAATCTGCTCGTGTTCGACTCAATTCTTCTGATATTGCAGCTTTAGCCTGAATCTCGCTTTGTAGCGAACTTTGGAGATTCAATAATTCCATTTTATCGAGTTTTTGTGACCTTCGATTACGCCAATTTTTGTCTGAACTATTTTGATGCAGTGTACCTATGTCGAATGATTAAAAAACAAAAGAATTCAAAAAGCTTTTAAAAAAAAACTAATCGATTGATGAGATTTACCTGCATGTTTGAGATATTCTAGTTCGTCGGTCATTTTTGTAGCTAAAGCTTGCAAATAACCACGAGCATCTTTTTCGTCAGATACCCATTGGATAATTTCAGAAATTTGACGCTCCCATTGACTGATTGCTTGTCTTTTCGACCTAAAAATAAATAAAAATTTTAAATTATATTTTAATGCTTTAATAGTTTGCTCCTAATATAAAATTTGTTGAGAAACTGATTGCCGAAAGATGCAATTACTTAAAACCGAAATCAACATTTTTGATTTTTAATCTAAGTTTGTATTTGCTAGATCAGTTTCGATTTTATAATGACGCCATTGAATAAAAGCATGATCACAAAGAACAAATCCATGTCATCAGGCAAATGCTACCGGACTTCGTACACATATGTACTCTGTGATATCAAGTGGAAGAATTACAAGATACTTTTACTCAATCGTATCCATTAGGTATCATTGATGCATGAAATAGAAATTTGTTGGCTTAGCCATATTTAGCCCACCCAAAATAACTCATTAAGATCATTTTTCCTACAGTGCTATTATCGCATATATGATGCATCGTATTTCTGCATCTGTGAAAATACCCGACACTGATTTGTTTATTAGCCGCGTACTCTGCGGACAAAATAAGAACCCTACAATATGCATGAATACAATAGATCTTATATTCAGTCCTTAACAAAATTATTTGTGCATCGCAAAAATTTAACAATTCACTCGAGAAAATTTAAACTGTTGACCTAAAAATTAACTTTAAAAAAATAATGATGGATTTGTTATTTGAAATGGCATTTATTCTGTATTTAATTATTATTTGTGAATGATAATTTTATCACAAAATTATTTGTGCATAGTACAAATAATCTATAAAATTGACTAAATAGCTAGGAATAAAAATAAATTTTCAAATTAAGTCAATATGAAGTATTCCCACCATTGTTTTCAATAACTTCATGAAGACGCTGTGGAATGGAATTCACGAGATTTTCTACCATTTGTGTTGGATTTTGATCCCAGACATTATTTATTGCAGCAAAAGTTTCAAATGGCTGCCTTCCAATTTCTACCGCCAATTTTTGTTTCAAATAATTCCAAATGTTCTCAATTGGGTTTAAATCCGGACTTTGCGATGGCTAATCAAGCGTTTGTTGGTCCGAATCTTTTAGAAACGTCGTAATCATTTTGTTTTTGTGAATTGGAGCGTTGTCTTGCTGCAGTATAAAATGCTGGCCGATTAGTACACATCCAGAAACTATTGCGTGCTCGTTCAACAATTCCAAGTATGTACTTGAAGTTACCTTTTGAGGTAACATAATAAGTTTACCAACCCCATTATAGCAGAAACATCCCCATACCATAACTTTACCTCCACCACTATGGCGAATTGGCATAACAACGGAGCGATTTTGTTTTTGTTCAGGAGTCGAATAAAAAAATTTTTCCCATATGTCCCATCCAAACTAAAACATGACTCGTCTCTCCACAAAATATTACGCCAAAACTTCACAGGCTTCGACTAGTAGGTGTACGCAAATTTGAGTCGCTTCCTCATATTTATTTGGTATATGAATGGCTTCTTTTGAATGGTATAGGCTTTGACATTTGCCTCGTGTAGTCGTCTTCGTACAGTCATGTGAGAGATTTTGATTTCTCGAGTGATATTTATATCATTTTGAACATTTTGGATTTTTTCTTGAGGGTTCCGCTTTAAAAGATTAACTATTCTTTTGTCTTCTTTTGCAGTTTTCGCCCTCTCCCTTGCACATTTTTCAAGCTGCTCTTTACTTTTTATTTTTTTATTTGATAAGCAACTGAATTTCGATGGCAGTTGTACATCCGTGCCAATTCTTTTATAGGCATCCCGGCAGAATAGCCCCCTAGAATCGCAGATCTGACTTCCAAAGATAATTCCTTAGTTTAAACCATTTTAAAAAATATCGACTACAAAATTTTAATGAAAAATAATAACTAAAAGATTAACCTGGAACATTTTAGTCAAAATATGAAAATAAATCGGGATTAACGTTCTGAGAGATTTTTTTCTGGCGATGCACAAATAATTTTGTGATTTAGTTTTTTTTGTTTTTAATGAAATAATGAATATTTTTTAATTTTTTTTAATTAAATACAGAATAAATGCCATTTCAAATAACAAATCCATCATTATTATTTTAAAGTTAATTTTTAGGTCAACAGTTTAAATTTTCTCGAGTGAATTGTTAAATTTTTGCGATGCACAAATAATTTTGTTAAGGACTGTATTTCATGGAGCATTATCAATAATTGTTTGTTAAAAACTATTAAATACTAGCTAATAATGGATTCCAGCTCCAAAAGTGTCAAACCTAGTGATCATTGTGACAGAATAACAACAATTATAAATCGGAAACATATACCGTGCAACCATTAGTCTTCGTACACTAAAGATATACCAAGTTATCGGTCAAAAAACGTCCATGATTTTGTTATTCCTGACTCCAAAACTGAGGTTTTAAAATAATAGATCTTGTATGTACATAGATAGACGAGTTAAAGTGTGACCAAATCCAAATGAAAATTTTATAACTAAAAATGTATGTGGGACTGTACAATATGGAGGAGGTGGCCTAATGTTATGGGGCTGTATGAGTGCATCTGGAATTGCACAACTTTGCAGACAAACATTTTAATTTAGACATCGTCAAATAAAACTTACACGCTAGGCGAAATATAATATAAGTGGATCGTTTATCTTCCAGCAAGATAACGAAAGAAAACATACAGCAAATATGGTCAAGGAAGTCCACAGAGTCCAGATATGAATCCGATCTCTGGGTTGCACTCAAAATGAGAATTAAAAATAAGTAAGATCTCGCTGAAGTTTTGAAGAATGAATTGAACCAAATTTAGCTATAAACATCCAAAAAATTGGTTGAATCTATGCAAAGTCGACTGAAGGAAGTAAATAAACACACAGGTGGCCCTACAGATTAATACAATATATCATTTCAGCTTCTAAAATCAATTATCTTATTTTATTGAGAATTTTATTGACAGTGTATCGAGACTAAATGGTTGCACTGTATATGTATAATTTTACAAACTGTCTGCGACACTCACCTATGTTAATGAAAAACCTTAAAATGGATTAACAATTTCAAAGCGGTTCAGTATTTGTAGTGAACTTTTTACTAAACAAAAATCTTAATATCTAAACGCCATCCACACAAGCGATTCGATGTGAAAAATTCGATAAATTTTGAAGCGAATTGATATACTGGACACTGATCAATCTAACTATAAAAATAAACTATGATCAACTGTATTGATGTTAAAACAGAAGTAAATCGGTATTTGTAAGTCCAATTATTTTTTGTGTCGATAACTAATTTATGCGAATGAAGGACAGAATACTTTTGACGATGTTTAAGCTTAAAACATTTACTATTAACTCTCCTCTATTTTATTAGTTCGTTCAAATGCATCAAACGACCAAAATATTGAATTATATACGAGAAAAAAGTAGTAACTTTCTTCCATCCGCAAATTTTTAAATTTAATCGATTCTCGTTTACACATTCCATTAATGGTAGGCATGATGATGTGACATTTTTATCCAAATTATCACACGTTTCTCGACCACTTGAAAACAAAATATTTTGGCTGGATGCAACAAGTAGTAGATTGAACAACACCATACACTTTATCAAAATTGTCATATTTGAGGCAACAAATGGCTCACTGAAATGTTCTTATCGAAATGACTTTGAACTCTTAAGAACGATTTGTGTCATCATTAGAAAAAATACAACCAAAGCGAAAGGTTGCTGATAGTTATACATGATTCAGGGGGGAATCCGTTGCACAATCTCAAAAGACACACCAATTGCATTTTATAAGTCCATTCAATCCGTATATATTGTACGTCTAGTTCTGTGGTTGGGGGGCCTCGATCTTTCGGAAAAATATCCAACGAAACATCAAACCCATTATCACATACATATGTATGAAAGAGTATTGGCTGGAACTCACGGAAATCTTGCAGTTGGATTCCTAATTGTTTGGAACATTTGTGGTTTCCATGTTGCAAATTATTTTCAAATAATAGGCTTCATTTTGATATTTAAAAAAACGAGTATTTTTTAGGAGAAATCAATGAATTTTATTTCATTGAAAGACGAAGATGTGACATTAACATTTGAAAACGATGTCGTCCAAATGGCCACCACGGCTACGCCTGCAGCACCATATCATTTCATTAAATTTTCCATGACCAATTTACATATTTTCTAATTGGTCGAATTCAAACTTTAAGGTCTTAAATCGATTGTCGAGCATTGGCATTATATTTTACGTGGCCTCAAAGAAAAAAGTTTAAAAGGTTTAAATCGCAAGATCTCGATGACCAATTGTAATCACCTCTTCGAGAAACAACACGGCTTTTTCTTGGAAACTTTTCTTGCGATTGTTTTGTTGCTCGCATGGCACGTAGCGTCGTCCCATCAATATCTTCCAATTCGGCCATTAAAAATAATTAATCATAGCTCGGTAGCGCAATCGATTCACCGTAACAGATGGGCCAGCCTCATTTCAAAAGAATAAGGTTAAGTCAAACCGCCAGTCCAAAAACCGCATCAAAATGTGACACGTTTGGGATGGAGAGGCTTTTCAACAATCATTCTTGGATTTTGTAAGCTCCAAATGCGACAATTCTGCTTATTAATGTAGCCTCCGGAGTGAAAATGTTCCTCATCAATGCAGATGATTTTTCAATGAAAATCCGTCAATGAAAATCATTTTGATGCATTTGAAGGGTCTAATCAGCGAAGATATGACGTTTATGGTAATCGATCGGCTCGAGTTCTTAATCGATCGGCTCTCGTATTAACTGAACTTTAAAAGCATTAAGACCTAAATCTTTATGCAAAATACGGTGTAACGTAGTTTGTAGAATCTCTAATTCCAAAGATCGACGAGGAATTGACAAACCTTGGTTTTCTTAAACACTACGGGCTACAAAAGCAATATTTTCTGTTGTCCTTAAGCGACGCACACGATTTAGATTCAACACATCACTAACTTGTCCCAACAGCAATTTTACCACCAGTTTCATTATTGCCGGCCGAGTAGTTGCTTCATGACGGCCAAAACGTGCTTTAGTTTTGCGAACAAAGACAAATATTTTCACCATATTTGTAGTGAATTTTATGAATTACAATGGGTTGTTGATGTCAATGTTTAATATTAAATGTCAAAAGTTAACAGCTTAAAAATTGAAAGCTGCCCAAATAGCAGACATTCAAATTGAAACGTTTTATTGGAAAACTATATATGTATTACGAATTGCTGAAAATTTAGCATTGCCAATTCGCGCATTTGCCAATTCGCAAAAATTGCAGCTAATAGCAATAATCACAAGAGTTTTAAGAGCATCAAATTCATGTCCATTTCTTCGTCTCTCTTATTCTGCTGTCATCGAAACGACAATAGAGAAAACATATAAAATGGAAAATACAGTACGAAAGGATCGTCAGCTGTATACACAATTTATCCTGAAAAATTAGAATAACACACAAATGAATGAATAAAACAAATTTTCCGTTGTAACTCTACAGTAAAATTCGAACATTTGCTGAACACGTAAATTTAGATGTTGCCATTTTTATTTTCATTTATTTCAACTGTTTTTCGATCGATAGGTCAAAAATTACTGGGGAGCTATTATGAAAAATTCGATATCGGGTCCGGAAGCGGAATTTGCTATTTTGAAAATCTGATATTGAAAAATCCGCTATTGTTAAACTAAAAGGACAAAATTAAATCAGATTATTCGAAAATCCTATCTCAAAATCCGGCTGCTACTTAGCTGATGAATTTCACTTTGTATTATCGAAATTTAGCAATTTAAGCAAATAACTTATAATACTATAAGGAAAATCGTATCAATTTTAATTGTTAATGCCAACGACAGCATGATTTCGTTAAATATACGTTTCGGAGAAGATTTCTAGATGGCATACCAATACGTTTTAACGAGAACAATAGATGGCACGCAAAGCAATTTTTTTTTATTTAATTGTTATTATTTATAAATATAAACCCATTTACTTCAAAAATTTCCAATTTCGATTATAAAAATAAATTAACTGGTTGAATATAAAAAACTGCAGTTAAAAAATGTAAACATTTCGTTCAACTACTACTAGTGCCATCTTTTAATCTTCTCCGGAATTATATCATGTTGGCAAAAGATATAGAAGTGATATCATTTGCCAACAATTGATCATAATAGTCCCCCCTGATAAGTTAAAGTGGATTATATCTGGAAGCCCTTATGGACTAAAATAAAACCTTGTATGATGGACTGAATCATGGCTGTACCATTTTCATTACCAATCGAAGGCTGGTCTGACTGTACCCAAAACTCCACATTTGATGTTACGGATAACATAATAATTTCGATGTTCTGTTTTAAGCCAAGTTTGGTTGAAAACTATTTGAAGACAGCAATCTTTTACAATTGCTGAAAACTAGTAGTTTTTAAATGTTATCTAAAAACAGCCAATTATAACTATTGAGTCGATCGACGATTTAGATGACTTGATATTGCATTTTTATTTTCATTGTACATTGCACATATTGAAAAAGAGAAGATGACACAATGAGTCGTGTGGATATTAAAACGATTCGACATAAATGGGATGAATAAAGGGATTGCATCAAATAAATCAACAGTTTATGGTTTTTTATAACCTTAGTTCTAAAAATCGACACAACGAGAAATTGAAATTTGTATTTTTTCAGTCGTTTAGAAATCCTTTTTGAATAATAATTCACCACACTTTAATTTAAAGTGATTAGTAAAGTTATTTTTATTTCAAAGAGTCACCGCAAAGAGTTATGCTTTCACATTTTTTTCTGGAACCTAATAATCATTGGATTAATGTTAGAACTAAAAAAAGGAGTAATATGTGGTTACCTACATCGATGATGTAGCCATAAATAATGCCCTCTGATTTTAAGTGGATGAACTCTTGTTTTTACTGATAAAATGAAATTTCTAGCTATTATCTTGAAAGTTAGCTTCGAAAGAACATTTTACAATATGAGATTTACAACCGAAGCTGGTTGCATTGGATAGTTGATAAAATAACTTACAACAGAATAATATAAAATAGAAAGAACGGCTTGTATGTGCATAGGCAGGATCGTTTAAAGAGAATAATGAAACAAATAATGAGATCATAGAACCGGAGAAGACTACAGTTTACTCTTCCTCCTTTTATCGAGCATTAGCACGCAGAAAAACATACACTTAGTGGGCTACATGATCGACTACCTCTCGGGAAAAACAATATAATGCAGGATATTCTACGCTTATAGGCAGTCTTAACAGTAAAATTGTTTAATCTTACATTAAAACTCGTTTAAATACTCAAAACACATGTTCCAAATATCAACTTTTGAATCGTTTAAAATCTTTCATTTAAAATCGTTAATACAATTTTGCTTACGGGTTTTTCGGGTATTAGTCCGTACCGTGTTAACAATCTGACCACATCGTTCTCGGGCCAGCTCTTCATACTGTTGTAACAATAAGACGATGCCAGATCGATCTCTACACAATGAAGCCATCGTCACCGAAAGCGATCTCTTAGCCTACTGAAAGGTTCGGCTTTCCCTTTAAGATCACTGTACGATTCGGTTACATTCTGCGACCCAGACAGCGTACTCGCTGTTCTCTAATTTCATGCATGATATTAGGAATTTGCATTAAATTTCTGATCTCGTGATTAAAAAGAACTCGGTATGTGCCATCAACGTCGCGTTTTGGGCCCCATATCACACGCATAATTCTTCTCTCGAATGTTAGAAGCCATCTTTCGTACTCATTCGTCAAGATCCAACTCTCACATCCATACATGACAACGTATCTGATCAATACTTTGCACAATTTTACATTTGCAAGATATTTTGCTTTTAAAAGTGGACGTTGAGTATATAAAATCCGATTGCCAGCGGCAAGGCAAACCTTGATATCCTCTCAAAGATAATTGAATCTCATTAATCCTTCAAACGTGTAGACTACTGCAATCATTTGTATAAAAATAAGAGATCAGATATTTAGTTTTGGACAAAAACAAAAAGTTGATGGACTGGTCGGAGTAAGATATTGTCTTGAGATGTTTCGCTTTTACAAAGGATGAATTCCAACATGAGGTTAAAAAGTATCGGGGACAGCGCATCTCTTTATCGAACTACAGAACTAATTGCAAAAGTTCTCGGTAGCCTGTTGTCAATTTTAACAAAATATTGTGACTGCGTTACTGTCATTTTACCACAGATGTGCGTTTTTGTTTGGCATTTCTAAATATTCAAGCACACATTATCTGTCGATCGTTCGAGTCATAGGCTTCTTTGAAATCTATAAAGACCTGAGTGTTACATGGCGAGATGTTTCATAGTACTTGCAAAGAATCATCTGTAGCGGAAATTCTTGATCAGTGATTGATCAGTGATAATTTCCTCCGAAAGCATGATTCAGGTCTTATCATAGTACCTACTTTGTCTTGAGAAAATCTAGTTTCTCAATTTGAAAACCATAAAAATTCATCCAATTAACCATAAAATAAAATAAAAACTCACCGCAATTCTTCATAATCGTTCTCCATTTGCATTCGCTCAGTTTGGATTCGCCTGCTATTTTCACTAATAATTTCTAGTTCAGACATTAATTTTCGATTATCATCTAATAAAATTTTCTTCTCACGTTCATATCGTTTTTTCAATTCGGATATTGTTTCTTCAGAATCGGTTAAAGATTCTAAACGATTTGCATCCATTTTTTCACGTGATTGTTGCAGCTAATTAAAATAAAACAAAAAACAAATTAATTTTTAATTTAAATAATTAGCATATCTTAATATACTTCTCTATGTAGCATTTCACGGTGAGATTCGGCCTCATTCAGTTGTTCCCGCAGCGACGACAATTCTAAATTAAATCTTGATTGTTGTTGATTTAATTTTTCTGAATATTGAACTTCTAATCGGTCGATTTCTAACCGGGTCGAATCAGATAGTAAACCAAGCGACGAAGATGATCCAAAATCGGATGTTCGTGTTCTAGCTTCGGCTTGCAATTGCCTACAATATTCTTCCGATCTTTCGCGTAGTTTGCGTTCTTTTGTTACTTCAGCGATAGCATCTTCAATTCGCGATTCTAATTCTCTTCTATTTTTCTCTGTCTTTCGCATCTCATTGCGCAATGTATCTATTTTTTGCATTGCAATTTCTAATTCCTCCTCTTTATCGCGTACTTGTCGCGACAATTTTTGTTTCTGGCTACGAAGATCGGACAACTTATCTGTCACTTCAGTGTATTCAGTCATTGCTAATTTGCGTTGACTTAACGCATCCTTTAATTCTTTATCTTGTATTTTCAGTCTTTCGATTAAATCGTTTCGCTCTTTACCTATATCTTCTTTCTCTTGTTTTGCTTCCTTAACAATTTTTTCTAGCTCTTTAATACGCTGATTTAATTGACCATCAATGGCATCTAGACCCGTATTATTGAGACGTGATTGTTGTTCCTGACGTTCAAAACTTTTGATTTGATTTTCTAATTCACAATTTCGTTTCGTTAGCACGTTAATCTCGTCTTGCAATTTTCTTGTACTATCCGGACTTAACCGTTTCTCTTCGTTTAAATTTTTTATATTATCATGCAGTGAATTATCATTTTCTAGTATTGAAACAACTTTTGTTGTTTGATTTAATAAATCTGAGGCACGAATGATTTTACCTAAATCTGATAAACAACTACCCTGAGTGTATGTGAAACCAATGAATGGAAGATGTAAACCAGAAAATGCAGAATTAGCTGTTGGTGGAACAGCATCCGATAGACGCACATCGTTATCGTCTACATCGAAATTTGATGTATCCGTTGGACTAGAAACTTCTGGAATATATGGAGCTTGACCGAGCCGAATACCATCCCAATTCAACCCTTCGAACCACGGATGCGATTTAAAATCATTTATTCCATTCTGGCCTAGCCGATATTCGGGTGAACATATTAGCCTTTTGATTAAATCTTTCGCGTTTTCAGATATTGAAAAATCAATACCGTCGTCTGGTGGAAAATCGAAACAATTTTTATGGTTCATAATTTTACCATACGTTTCGACTAAGCTTTCGGCATAAAATGGAGTTTCACCGTATAACATTTCATACATGCATACGCCCAGCGACCACCAATCACATTCTGGCCCATAACGACCTTGACCATCTTCCATCGCCCGTAAAATTTCAGGTGATATATAATCTGGTGTACCGACAGCAACATTCGATTGAACTGTACCACCCGGGCCCAATCGTAAACAGGAACCAAAATCAGCAAGTCTTATATGACCGCTTGCATCCAAAACTAGATTATCGGGCTTTATATCACGATGAACATATTTTAATTCGTGTATACTACCAATAGCTAATACCATTTCGGCAATATAAAAACGTGCCATATCCTCTGGAAGACGATCTTCAAATTTACTAAGCAGTGTTAGTAAATCACCACCACAATAATAATCCATAACAAGATACTAAAAATACAATAAATTAATGTTTATGTTTCGATTACACAATGCAACACAAAATTGTACTTACTAAATTCGTTTCATCTTGAAATGCATAATGTAAATTCGTTATCCACCTTCTATCACCAAATACCAAAACATCACGTTCCTCGCGAAAGCATGCCGTTTCAGCCCGTTTCAACATTTCCCATTTATTTAGAATTTTCATGGCAAATATTTGATCGGTCGATATCATTCGTACCACACATACTTCGCCAAATGCACCGCGGCCAATAACTTTTAATACTTCAAAATCATCACGGGTTAATCGCAATTGCTTGATTAATTGGATTACCGGTTTGACGAGTTCAATAAAATCCGAAACCGTTTTTTCACGGCGTAACGATGAATTACAACATTCATCGTATAACACGAGGAGGCAATCTAAAAGTGCTTCGATCGATATTGGTTTACCCGGATTACATGTGTTATGTGTATCATCGGAATTTGATAATAGATAATTTGCTGAGCCATTTTCTATTATTAACGATTCTAGTTGGCGTAGCCGTTTATAACCAGTGATAGCACCTAAAATGAAAAGAAAATCAAAATTAAAAAAAAAATTTCCTCTGAATATTTTAATCTTATCAGATATACTCGTATATTATAAATATTATTATGATGCAGAATAAATATGTAATGGAAAATTTTGATATTATCGAATATTTCGCGTATATTGAAAAATTTTCTATTATACGATAAACAACGAAACGAGATTCTATTAACTGTTTTCAAGTGTTTCTTATATCATTAAAATTGACTTCAGCTAACAAAAGATTTTATCTCGCGATTTCTAGGTTACAACAACATCGCAAATAGTACGAATTATCTTTTTATAATAAACATAATCGATGCTTTAATAATAATAAACTCTTAATTTATCTAATGATTCGATGTGTGAAATAATCATGACTAAGCCAACTAATATATGGAAGCGATATTCTATAATTATATCGGAGTGGAATGGGGACATACATTCGTGGAATAAATTAGGTTGAACTATCAGCAATCTAAAACAATATGTTTAGAGAAGCAATCTAATCTCACATTACGACCATATTTCTAATCAAAAACTTAGTCGTACGATTAAAGTGTTTTTTACGAAACTCAACATATTTCAAATGTATGAAAAGACACATTTTATGTCTTTAGAACAAAAAATGGTACTACTATCGCTTTCTTAAGTAAACGAAAACCTTACTCGTGAAGTTATAATATTCAACACGTGAATAGAGTGATAAGGTCGTCCTTCCAATTAATCACATTTTAACCATTTAATTTCTACTTGAGAATTAAGAAATAAAATTTTCAAAATTACTTTTTATCAGTTTCTATATTTTCCCCTTTAAGAAACAATAAAAGAAGAACCGATGTGCTCGAACAAAGAACATGTAATAGTTATCGCCCAAAGCTGTGACATTTGGAGCGGGAGGTTGGAGCGGTCGGGGCAGGCTGCAAAAGGGATTTTTCACCATCTGATTCCAATCAGTGGTGAGAATGACCACATCTGTAATCCCTTGTTGACCTTGGGTCGACCCATCTTCAATGTCAGTACTATAGGCTGGCATGGAGCTATGCAATGTGTAAATGGATTCGAGTAAACCGCATGTCAAAGAAATGTTGCAATGGACCAATTGAGCCTGAGTGACGGAGGACACAACAAAAAAAATTTAATAGATTTCGAGTTACTAGACTAAAAGTATTAAATAAAAAGTCGTTTCAAGCTTTACGCAATTAAATACAAGCAACTGACATAGTATCCAAACCCCACAACCAGCAATTAGATTTACGAGGGCGGAGTGACAAGACTCGTAAAATTGCAACAGAGGGGCCAAAACCTCAGATCATTTGTCACTAGACCAAATTAAAATTTTCAGACAGATTTGTCGTTTAAGATAGTTTTGAAAGTCATTTAAAAGATGGAAGAAAGTGAATTTCGTGTGGTTATTAAACATTATTTTTTTCGTGGAAATCCCAATCGATAGCTGAAATAGTAGGCATCTCAGATAAACGTGAGTGCAATATTACACGAACATTTGAATATTAAAAAGCTATCTGCGCAAGCATACGTATGACAATTTCAGAGGCAGATGTTCAACCGAAATAAAAAGGAGTTTTAACGCCATTTCATAACTGTGGATGAAACGTGGATCCATCAATATACATCGGAGACCAAAGAACAATCTAATCAGTGGAGTTCAAATAAGGCGGTTTTATCGGCCACTAAGGCCATGGCCACAATTTTTTGGGGTGCACGCGACATAATTCACATCGATTGTCTTCAAAAGAGAAGAACAGTCAACGGCAAATATTACGTAAACGGCGTAATGAAAGAAAAACGACTGCATTTAGCAAAGAAAACAGTTCTCTTCTATCAAGACAATGCACTGATGTATACGTGTGTAGTTACCATGGCCAAAACGAATTATGCTTTGAAAGGCTTCCACATCCACCATATTCTTCAGAATTAGCTTCCTGTTTCCGAAGAAATGGCTTGACGGAAAAAGATTCGGCTCGAATGAGGACATCGCATATATTGAAGGGTTGGAGAAATCGTATTATTCGGAAGGGATCTAAAAACTTGATAAACGCTGGCCTAAATGTATCGAGCTTAATAACGACCGTGCGAAAAAAAACCTTTTTTGGACGAAAATATTATTCCTTGTTTAATTTTTATCAGACTTCTTACTCCACCCTCGTACGTCAAAAGTTAAACCCTACTGATAAGTTTATATCAAGTATTAGACGGTCAAAAACAAATTGAATCATTCTGAGAAGATATCTGTTTCAGATTTCACAATGGAGGATATCACTATTAGATAATTGCAGTCTGGGTTCAAACAAGGATCAAAGCAAAATTACCTTGAATGAATAACGATTACCCTAAGCGATTACCCAGACTATCCGAATGTTGAAATGCTGACTCATCTCATTTAGAGACGAGGGGCAACCCAACGTCACTCTAGACGTCAGAGAAACAGGGTCCAGCGACTTGATTGTCACCTGACTGTCCACATAAATTGCTATAATAATCTATGGCTTATAGGCCGTAAACGGCACTTACCGCGTCTCAACTGAGACCTTACTAACCATTTTAACGATTGGTGCACAATCGAACTCGAAACCGCAGCGTGATGAGAAACTCTCTTAATCATTAGGCTACAACCGGCGATAAATTACTATATCAGTCGAGGATATCACATTATGTCTCAACCAGTTCAGGACTTCCTCAATCGCCTCTGCCTGGTACACGCTGCAGTGATCAGGGAGACGAATTCATAAATCTACTTTAAATTTATTATAGAAGACTCAAGCTCCTACTTTAAGATTCCCTTGTAGGGCAGGTAGTACGGAGATATGGCTGATAGTCGGGCGTTAGTAATCGCCACCATTTACTTACCATAAATGTTACCGCGAGAAGGTGAAACATGACCTCCAAGGCACTTGTAGGAAGGAGCAGCAGACCTTTACTTGATTTATTATTGCCCTTTTTCTTTGTATTTAATCCTATTAAATTTTGCATTTTCAAATTTAATCATAATTATCTTCTCAAATTATATTTGCATCATAGCTGATGATGCAAATGGCTAGTATTTTAATTCAACGACATAAAAAATGGTTCATAAAACCAATTCAATTTTGATAAGCTCCATTGAACTTTGAAATTTCAATTGGTTGTAACCTTATTTGGTTTGGTTATTTTTCATCACTTCCCAGTTTTTTATGACTCCATCGATCGAGAATTAGCTTATAATGTTGTAGACAACACAACAATTACAAACCTTTTTCTATATCGGTAAGTCATTGTTTCTGACAAACAATTGCGTAGCCTATCTGCATATTGCATTACTCCATGGCCTTTGTAAATACCTCACATAATGTATCTTCAATGGACATCCTCAGAGTTGTATCTGAAGGTATTACATTTTTCACACCTGTATCGAGGACAACTTGAATATAGACACCAAAGGTTTTCATCCAGGCCTCGATGCTTATAATCTTAGCTTTTCACCATTTACGCTGTTTCGATCAACAAATTATTTTGACTGCCCTCCTAATTTGGTTTTTGCAATACTAAGAAAAGCGTCTATTATAGGTGGTATTAATAACTTCATAGAAAATACTTGACAGATGAAGTTCACTTTATAACAACCAGCATACAAAATACTAATATTGGTGTTCAAAATATTGATCAAGTTCAATACTAATTAAATCTTCTTTAAGCTCGAAACACTTACTCAGTACACAGTATTTTTTCTATTTCTTAAAATTAAATCTTCGACATTTCTTCAAGAACAATGAGATACTTGAACCAAATTTTTGCTCACCAGGCCAATTTTTCATATTCGGTGTCCATGAGTTCGAGTCGATACTGAGATCCTTAATGTCAATAGGCGGTAATAAGAACTAGAGAATATGATTTTTTTTTAAATTCTTAATGTTGGTATTGAGATTGTAAACGATTGAGTATGAGACGATCATACCACGAGAAATACACGAAATGCAATAGCTAAACATTGATATCCTTGGCCAATTAAGTTCGTGTTGCTATCTTCAATAAACGTATCACTTATGAGACAGACAAATACGAGATTAGCAGTGATTTTGACGTTGAAATCGCAACAGGGCACAATAGATATATGTAAGACATCCGCTGTCATATATGTACGATAGAAAAGCCTGGAACATCTGCGATGTCCCACGATGAATATAGATTGATTTGAGTTGAAAGCTAAACTTGATTTCACTATGTGCTACGGAAACTACACCGAAACGCACTATGATCAATCCTTTAAATCCGGGACAAGAAACGTGGCATAACCTACTGTTTTAACAATCGCTGGCTATGCATGACCAATTTTGTGTAGTTAGAACAAAATTAGAGGCGAATCATTAAAATGTTAAATTCAATGTAATGGTTTTACGCCACTCGATCATATAAAACCTCGTACTTTCTCGGATTGGGCTATGGAAATTTTGGAAGAAGATGACCAATTTCATCGCTAAATAATATTCAGTGATGAAGCGTATTTTTTATGCTTTATTGGTCAGGTGAAAACCCTCATGTGCTTTCAGAAACCTCACTCCATGCACAAAAAAAACTGTATGGTGTGATTTTCATAATACATTGGATTTTTTTTTGTTGATGAAAATTGCCGCCACTACGTACAGTCAATGGGTATCGCTACGGTGACATGTTACACGTTATTTCTTTAGTCAATTGCATGAGCTAGACATTAATGATATGTGGTTTCAACAAGATGGTACGACATGCTTCACCTCGGGTGTAATAATCGACTTATTGAACTCTAAAGTCGATGTACGAGTTATGTTCAGTCGATTGGCTATCTAGACCGTATCATTTAACACCTCCAGACTTTTTTTATGAGGCTACGTTAAATTATTGGTCTATGCCAACAAGACGGTGTCGTTTGTGGCGTTCACAAATACGACGAATAGTCACGCCACAATAGTGAAGTATAAACAAAAATAAACGAAAAAAGATTTCGAGTCAAAATTCTATAAATTCGCTAGAACTGTTGCAACATAGCCTCACATAGGTTCATATAGAAACGAAATGCAACATACATCAAGTCCGGTCGCATATGCCTGATGAGATGGATTTGATCTTTTCGATCACACAACGAGTCAATGACGTCATCAGATCGAAACCGGCCTAGCGAAACGAATATTACAGACTACATACAAGATGCCATACATTTCAAGACAAACGTCTTCATCGGCTGGTTGATCCAGCGCCCTAGCTGTCAATCAATGCCACTCTGTGGAGTCGAAAGTTTAACTCCCGCCATTTATCATTAGCTGTCACGATGACAGCACCCAGCATCACACTTCAACACGTTATAGATAAGTTCATTGAACGAGACATAGTGTCCATTTTCGTCGAAATGTGTGCCCGAGTCTTTGAAAATTGGGTTTTATTGGCTTGACAATAGTAAAATTTTTGAGATATCTGAAATAATTTACACTTTTTATCTAGAACAAAAGATGGCAAGTTATTATTTGAAACCCCTTTCCAACGTTATAATATTGTGTAAGTTAAAACATTGACCTTTCGAGTCACTAAAGAACGACGCTATAAAATTATAGGATATCTATTGTCAAGTTATGATCAAACATAAACCCTGTGTCGCTACATACAGTCCCTGAAAAACAAATTTAGAACGTTGTCCTTCGAGAAACATCAAACACTTTGCTGTGCAGCCTTCACGCCCATAACTTCTATAAATATGTATGCATAAAAACTAAATTCCAAAAATATCTACCTCGAACTTGATTTTTCGAAATTA
This sequence comes from Tipula lateralis, assembly GCA_963932295.1. Taxonomy (NCBI): domain Eukaryota; kingdom Metazoa; phylum Arthropoda; class Insecta; order Diptera; family Tipulidae; genus Tipula; species Tipula lateralis. The sequence goes on from OZ010737.1 coordinate 73,176,939, forward strand.
AACTTAAAAAAGAAATAGTGACAACGAAAAACTAGAATCACACAATATTTTATCATATAAGATAAATTTCCGACACATCTATCTACAAAACTAACCTATATATGTGTGTTTTTTTTAGATATCACCTGTTAAATTTTTCTACAGTTTTATTTTTAAAAACAAAAGACAAACTATCATTTTCATGTTAAGCTATTATACTTAAAATACAATACATAAGATTCAACATAGAATACAGTTTCCCATGTTACGAAAATTAAATTTAGAAATGTAGACATGACGTTAAATAAAGAGAATTCCAATAAGAGGTTCTGTTTTGAATAGCCTGCTATTTGGACCGCTGTCAATTTTAAAGCTGTCATCGTTTAAAATTTGGCAAGTTAAAACTACGTCATTTGAGTTGTTGGGACAAGTAAGTGATGTAAAGAATCGAAACTGTGTGTGTTGCTCAAAAACTTTAGTGTTTAAGAAAACTTAGGTTTTTTGATTCCTCGTCGATCTTCGAAATTAGACGTTCTACAAACGACATTACACCGTATTTTGCATAAAGCTCAGTCAACACAAGAACTCAAGCCGATCGATCACCATAAACGTCGTATCTTTGCTGATTGGCTCATTCAAATGCATCAAAATGGTCCTGATTTTCATCTTCATTTATTTTGAAGTTAGAAAGTTGGTAAGAGAAAAGCGACGGGGTCGTAAAACCTGGCAAATTAATCGAACACCGGAGAACAAAACAATTCTTAACAATTTATGTAACAGTCTTAAATCCCTTCTTAAAGAAGTTAAAAATGAATCAATCAACAGATATCTAGTTAGCCTTACTGATGAAAAAAATTCTGATTATTCACTGTGGAAGGCGACGAAGGGATTTAAAAGACCAAAAATTCAAGTACCTCCACTTAAAAAAGAAAATGTGACCTGGGAAGAGGTTACAAAGAGAAGGCTGATTTGTTTGCGGAGTATCTCCTGGAAACCTTCCAACCGCTACCAAGACAAACTGCCAATGAAAATATAATGCCATTTCACAAGCTGGATGAGTTTGACATACCGCCAGTAACTCTCAAAGAACTAAAAGAAGAAGTGAAAAGTAACATGAATGTTAAAAAAGCCCCAGGGTATGACATGATTACTTGCCAAATTATCAAAGCTCTATCAGACAAAGGATTTCGTAAGCTACTAAACATAATCATATCGATCCTTCGGTTGAAGTATGTTCCGCATCAATGGAAAGTAGCAGAAATAATCATGATATCAAAACCTGATAAAGCACCTAACGATAAAAAATCATACAGGCCAATTTCTCTGCTGCCAATTATGTCAAAACTTTTTGAAAAATTATTACTAAGGAGACTTAAACCAATAATTGAGGACCGACAACTAATTCCTCCCCATCAATTTGGATTTAGAGAAAAACATTCTACAATTGAACAGGTGCATAGAATAACAAATATAATTGAAAGAACGTTAGAACATAAAAAAGTATGCTCAAGCATATTCCTGAAAGTCGCGCAAGCATTCGATAAAATTTGGCACAGTGGTCTGGAATACAAGCTGCATAGAGATCTGCTGAGGCAATTCTACGCCATACTAGATCTTTGACATTTTCGAGTGTTATATGAGGATGAATACTCTGAGCTAAAGAAAATCTCTGCTGGTGTCCCGCAGGGGAGTGTATTAGGACCAATCCTGTATTTACTATATACAAGAGACATACCAACCACAAATGAAGGAACCATCGCTACCTTTGCAGATGATACAGCAATTATGGCAATTGGAAGTAATGTCGCCGATGCAACGAGCAAACTCCAGAGGATGACCAATGCGGTTTATAACTGGACAAAGTGTTGGCGAATCAACTTTACATATCAAAAGGATTACCATCTACCTATAGAAATTAACTCGCGACACGTGCCATATGCAAATACAGCTAAATATCATGGCATGACCATTGACACCAAGCTCAAGTGAAGAGAGCATGTCAAAAGAAAAAAGAAGAACTTAACATAAAGTTCAGAAAAATGTATTGGCTCATAGGTAGAGGCTCTGAGTTTACAATTCATAATAAGCTGCTGCTATATCGGCAAATTCTGAAACCGATATGGATCTACGGTATACAACTCTGGGGATGTACGAAGCAAACAAATGCCAAAATGATACAGACGTTTCAAAACAACGTTCTTCGTAGCATCGTCAATGCTCCGTGGTACATAAGAAATGAAGACCTTCACAGGGACCTTCAGATGGAATACATCAAAGATGAAATAAAAATGCATGCCACAAAATATGAAATAAGGCTCCAGGAACATGGAAACCCCTATATTCGCCATATGATAGATAACCCTATCGTTGAAAGAAGACTCCAAAGAACGAGGCCACTTGACCTAGTGAACTTACCAAATTAAAATTAGTAAATAGGTTTAATTAATTATGGGACTAACCAGTAGGTTACATCCCGACTAAAGTGAATTGTACTAGAAACATAAAAATTTGTATTTGAAAGAAAAATTGCTAGATGAGCGCAGTCTCAGTCGCAATAAAAATAAATCAAAAAAAAAAAATCTTCATTTATAAGGCCCATTTTCACCTCCGAGGTTCCGTTAATAAGCAGAATTGTTGCATTTGGGGGGAATGATTGTTGAAAAGCCTCTCCATCCTCAAGGTATTACTCTTTGGAGCGGTTTTAGGCTGGCGGTGAGATTGGCCTTACTTTTTCGAAAATGAGGCTGGTGGAAGTTTTACGATGAATGTATTCCGCTACCGAGCTATGATTAATGAAGTTTATGGCCGGACGGCGCTACGTGCCACACAAGCAACGAAACAATTGCAATTTTGCAAGAAAAGTTTCCTGACCGTGTAATTTCTCGAAGAGGTGATCAGTCACCGAGATCTTGTGATTTAACAGCTTCTTTGGGGCCCTATCGAGCACATACAGCCGCAAATGTGCGAATTGGTAAAATTTCATTTAGCAACCATTTGGCTGATATCGTTTTCAAATGTTAATGGCATACCATCCTCTTTACAATGAAATAAACATTCTTTGATTTCTCTTAAAAAATACTTGTTTTTTTAAATATCAAAATGAAACCTCTTAGTGGAAAACCCTTTATAAGATTATAAGCTTTATAAGATTATTTTATTAAAATACGAATATATTTACCTGACATATCGGATGAACAGTTTAAACTATCAGACATATTTCATTGAAATTTGAAAGTCTAATAGATTTTTCAGTAAATACGGCATAATACTATTTAGTAGTAATTTTATGTTTTTTTTTCTATATTTCTTATCTTATATATTGTTGTTGTAGTTGGTATTCATCTAAAAAGAGAAAAGAAAATAAACGATTAAATTAAAGTATAAAATTCACAATTAATTATTACGTCAGCGGAAAACAAATACTAATCGATGCAGAAATTATTATCGTTATGCGAGCTAGCTGTTGCGGATGTCATGATATTATTCAAATGTTAGATTTCAACAACAATACAAACTATTGGACTCATAAATAGTAAATTCGCACGTTACCAAAATGTCTGTTTTGCATTGAATGAATATGACGAAGAACACTCGCTACGCCATTCATCCAAACCATTCGCAACCAAAAGTGATCCATTTTCATCATAATTGGTAATTTCGTAAGCACACGAATAAACTGCTAAAACAATAAGTTTATTGTTAGATTTCAGCATTATATTTGTTTTACAAAATTTCATACCGCTTTGTTTATTTACAATACCAAAGCTAATCGTTTCCTTCCATCACAATTTATTGTTTTTTGAGGTGTACAAAATTTAATAATCATAAAAATAAATGTTACAGACACCACCCACTCACGACATCCTTTATTATGGTTTTCAATACATACTTTCGCCGAATTCTGTCGTTATGATATTATGTTTATAATACCATGGCAATTCAGCTCAAATTTAATATATTATGTATGCCAGATGAAATTGCTATTTAGCGTTTTTTTGGAAGTACATGTATGCTCAAATTATAAATGACAAAAGAGATCAAAATTTTCCAAGTTTCATGGAATTACATTATGAGTATAACATTGAGACATTTTACCCTTAATAGAAAGTTATTGTTGCTTTAGCCGTTTCAAGTAAACCTTGAGAATATTTAAATAAATCGATACCAAGCGGAGAATATTGTAACTAAATATTTTCTTTCAAATAGCCTAAGATATTTCTTCTTGAAATATTACGATTGTTGTTGGAAATGATCCAAAACCTTTATATCAAGCTTTAATATTTAAAAACCGTCCATTATTTTATACCAGTCACTATTTTTACCGTGTGGCTACCACATTAGTTATATACACGGTTCTCTGACTTCCAGTGACATAAACAATTGAATATTATATCAAAATGTAAGGAACTAATACGAGTACAAATCAGGAACCCTAGAGGTACTAATGAAACTCATTTACCAGAAAATAGTAGTTGGAAATCAGTTTCCACACCAACTACTAAGTTTCAGAGATTGGAACTTGGTGGCAAAAGATAGAATCCGATGGAGAATCGGTTTTTTCTCGAAACTTAAAACACCAGGGTCTCTTATTTCCGGGTCTTCTACAGAAAAGACTGACAATCATCCTAGACCACCTTAGGCCCCAGTTAGGCCCTGTTATACGTTTCAAGATCATGAAGAAAAGTCAAGGTAGTGTTTTCCCGAATGATGGAAAGCCTAGATATGATCAGGCAACAAATTTTCGATTGGTACTTTTATAGGTACTTTAGAGATAATGCACTGATACCAGAAAGGTAAACCAGTACAAACATGACGCCATGAAGTTGTTGGACGGTTAAGGAAAATTACTGTCATGGTTAGGTTAATGAGAATGGTGACCACCAGAAACGCATGTCCTCAGCGTGGAGTTCTGTATCCGCTCTTGTGGTGTCCTACATTGAACACCACCCCTAGTCCTATTCAACGAGAACGGATTTTACAGTCATGGTTATGGTTTACAGTCACAACGCCATAAATAGGTTGGTTAATAAACAGTTGTACTATGTGATCACATGGAAGTAGCGATTAAAATAGTTGTAGCCTGGTGTTGTACTCAGGATCTATCAGACAACCCGATTAAACTAAGATTGAACTTTACACAAAGCGCAGGGTTCTGGGAAAGTAAAGTCTTCCAAAAATGGAGGCTCATACCATCCCGTTCTGTTCAGAAAAACGTATCTGGAGATCTGGTTAGATCAGAATGCTACCTGGAAAAACACGTGGAAGAGAAATCTAATAAAGCATATAACATTTACTGGACATGTAAACAGTCATTTGGTAAATCATAAGGCTTAAAACCGATACGTGTGTTCTGGATGTGACGATATAATGATCTTTGCAGATGGATATGCTGTGTCCGGCTGATGTCGGGTTCTACATGCTAAATCCTATCTACCCCTCTTGGTAGGTATTAAAAATTTAAAAATTAAAGAAGGCTGAAATTATTCCAGTACTCAATGCCACAGGGCCCAAGCTTCAATCCACATACACATACAGATTAAAAACTGCCAATCGTGATTGATGTTTAGTCACCATCCTGGGAGACCCTCAAACGACAGAGTAACCACGCTTCTTTCTTTGCCACGAGAACGACTACCTTGGAATGTAACTACTGCCTTTCATACTGAAATAACTGCAATTTTGAGAGCAGCACTCTATGCACAATAGATGAATTGTAAATATTGCCATATCTACATTCTTTCTGACAACCAGGCGATTAACTCCAATACTGTTTTATCTAAACTTCTTTGAATCGACTAGGTAGTCTGAATAAAGTAAGACTGACCCAGTAAAATGGATATCAAAGGAAACGTATTGTCTGATAAATTGGCCTGTTTGGTTGCAGCTTCCATTTTTGTGGGGTCTGAGTTCACTCTAGTAACGGCTTCAGAAATTCATCAGAGATATATTGACGATCACTTTTGTGGTCTGCAACAGAAGAGAATAATAAATCAGCAAACATCCCATTCCTTTTTGAATTATGATACACGCCTTTGAGAACCTTGCTAGACATACGCACCGGACATTGTTCCCTGAATACGAACATATTCCGAATGAAAATTTCGGAATAAAGCAGCGAACAGTGCGAGGAAGAAACTGTTGCTTACTTTTTTACTGCATTGCTTTAGATCACGATTCCTATTTTACATCAAATGACGATCTAAACAGATTTCGGAACTGAGAATGTAGGTCTGGGAGTTTATGTCGCAATGGGCCAATCAATCCGAAGTGACGGAAAAAAGGAAATATTGAAACTTCAATTTGTTTTGATCTGACATAAGTGATAATTATATGACCTTTGGTTTGAGCAGTGGGGAAATTGGCTTCATCAAGAGAGTCATAGTTATTTTATATAATTTTCGGTGTCGCACACTAGAGTGTAAAATTGTTATATGTACCAAAATCTAGTTTTTAAACATTTTCCGGAAGGAATACGGTTATAATATGTGCTGCGGTGCTGTAGGCTGTCTAGATCTTTCGTAAGTCTGGAGTTTCGTATTATTCGGATGGCATGCCGCTGAACTTTATCCAGCAACTGGAGAGCAATACCGTATGCTCCACCCCAAACCTGACAGCAATATTCTATACACGGTCTAATAAAGGTTTTATATATCTGGAGAACCTGATGCGATCTAAAAAACCGTCTGCATCTATTGAGGAACCCGAGTTTACGTGAAGCTGATTTGGCCAATGCTATAATGTGTTCATTCCATTTTAAATTGTTTGGATGATTGATCCTGTGTTTTAGTTCAACTCTTATGCTGTAAGTGGGTTGAAGTGTAAGCAATAAATCGTTTACCGTTCTGTACTCGTCTACTGTACTTTGACGTTTTTATATTGAAAAAGATTGAAAGTAATGTGCAATAATTAACTATATTCAAAATTTAATTGTTGCAAATTATTTTAATGACGATTAAACATTGACGCTGCATATCGTTTCCATTTTGTTGCAATTACGTACATATATAATTTTATTAACGGATATATCCAAGTCTTATAAATTATTCACGAAATGAAATCATACAATTTATAGTATTTATTATTTTAGTAATTAATTTTTCCGGAGCACCATCGATTTTCCTATAATAGTGTTTTCCTTTTAACGTCTTAACTTGCATCGAACTAAACTCGAGGATGTATCGTTGTAGATCCTATTTGCTTAGATTTGTTTATTGCTTTGCTTCAATTTACCAGCCTTTTAACATTGAAGATCAACCTATGAGTTCTGCACTCCAACAAAGTGTCCTAGATGTGTTCATTCACATCATCGATCGTAGTTGAATAATTAAAATGCATTTTGCATCCACCAAGCACTTCAGCTAAACACTGCAACGCTCATTTAGAGCTTTGAAGTAATGAACCCAATCCTCCATTAAATGTCACAGTGGGCAATAAATTTTCTTAGTAAAAATTAGAAATTTTTGCATTTTCTAACTTCTGTGTTCGAAAATAGAAAAGAGAAAAGTTGAATAACGTAGAGGTACATGATTTTTATTCAGTTCGTACTTACTAGTTAGCTCATATAACGCACACCGCCACCGTGGTCTACAATTATTTCGTGAGAGGCTATATTTTAACAGTTGCCGTATTGTCAAACTAATTTAAGTGCTCGTGTCTTGTATTTTCACCTTGAAGTTGCATACTACCTCTACGTCTAAGACTTCTGTCATAAAAATATACTTAGACTTCTTGCACCAATATTTATATGGACATAAAAAAAATGGTTATTATATACAGGCCATTATATACAGGGTATATACAGGCCATTATTGGCCCGTACCGTGTCAACAATCTGGCTCCATCGGTTTTAATCACGAGCCAGACCGCTCTCTACGCTGTGGAGCCATGGTCGCCGACAGCGACCTCTTCGCCTACTGAAAGACGGTTCTCCCTTTAAAGATCGCTGTATCATTCGGTTTGGATCAGCACGCAGAACGTGACCGAGCCAGCGTACTCGCTGTCCTTTGATTTCATGCGCGATATCAGGAATTTGCATTAAATTCCTGATCTCGTGGTTGAAACGCACTCGGTATGTGCCATCATCGTCACGTTTTGGGTCATATATCACACGCATGATTCTTTTCTCGAATGTTAGAAGCCATCTTTCGTATTCATCCGTCAAGGTCCAACTCTCACATCCATACATGACAACGGGTCTGATCAAATCTCTGTACAGCTTCAGCTTATCCGCATTTGCAAGATATTTTGATTTCAGCAGTGGACGTAGAGGATAAAGCTCGATTTCCAGCGGCAAGCGAACTTTGATATCCTCTCCCACACTATTATCGTGAGTAATGAGAGATCCAAGATACTTGAATCTCATCAATCATTCAAACATGTGGTTACCACTTCAATTGCATTGTGGAATGTTATATTAATTTTTAGTTATTGTTATGCAATCTGAAGAATTTAACTTATCCTTTCGCAAACAAAATATTTTGTCTAAAAAAATCGTCCGCAAAAATGAAGTTGAGCAACGCTGCTTTAGTTTTTCATTACGAGAGCTACCAATTAAATATGCAAATTGCCTTAGGAGATGGTTAAATTATGATGTTAAATTATGAAAATTATTACAAAGTTTGGAGAGATTGACGTCATCATAAGGTAACCGCGAAAGTTTAAACTAAAATTTTGAACCTTACTTCAGGATAGCAACATTTTTTAGTATCACTATAATTCTTTTGATACATGATCACGGCGGGTTACTGAAATAAAATTTGTTGGAACTAGCACCAGTAATGTACGTAAAGGTGATATACAACGAAATATACGTAATACCTTACAAATAAGCACAAGCAACGTTCAACCATTCGCTTAGGTGGTTAAAACCAACGAATTTTGCTTTTCGATTTATCACGCTCGCCAAATTTAAGCTGTATTTACTCTCAAGGCTGAGTTTTTTGTTAGACATTATAATTTTGCTTTAACTTTGTACACACAATAGTTTCTATATACCTCCATAGTACTTATAGGTACAATTTGAAATAATTTTTAGTTTCAAAATTTTCACAAAAATTTATTTTTATATAATTTCTATTTATACATATCGAGTATCCGAGAATAAACACGTATTGTGTTATGAGATTTTCGTGGAAACTTTTAGAATTTATAAATTTTTCATAACATTTCAATACGTAGTACATTAAGTTTTGTCGTCATAAATTTTATTGAAGTACTCAATCATCAGGTTGTTCCTTAAACATTAAAGTTAACTCGCTGTTCAATTGTCATATATTTTCTGGTAATATGACGTTCTACTAATAAATAAATAAATAATGCATTTTAATAGATCTAATAAATTATTATAAACATGTGTAGCAATTTTGACAATAATGGTTAAATTGTGAGTTGGATTTATAATTATTTCCGCTACATTTATTAGAGTATAAAATTCGAATGTCATAAACACAATAACCTGCAGGAATTTCCAAAATAATCGTAGCTTTTATTCATAAAAATGTTCAATAAATAACTTTTCTCACCAGTGCATCAGGCTATGGTGCTGCAATATCGCTTGTTAACTTCTCCAGGCGTTATATATATATATACATAAACAATAACTCCATTTGAACAGCGACGCATATATGAGCAGATACAGCTGCGTTTTTATTAGGGAAATTTCTATTCAAACTTATTCTATTATCCACGAGTTTCACTGTTAATTCAAAAGAATGTTACGGGCGAGGGTGACATCTCTATTTGAATAGAAGTACTCGTATTTGGAAACCAGCATGAATCGCAATATACAGGCGAAATAATAAATAAATGGAAAATTCTACTATTACCGAGAAACGGGCAAAATGAGTATAAATACGCGAGCAGAAAGCGTAGACTTTCAGTTTGAATTAGAACAGCAACAGATTAAAATCGGGAAAAGGTATTAAATAGTGAAATAGTAAAATAGTGAAAGTAAAAGTGAATTAAAAGTACTGTTAAAGTGAATTGTGGTGATTATTGAATAAAGTTATAGTGAAAAACAAGTATTTGGTTTTAATTATTCACAATCCAGTGATCGAACCGTGGAGTGGTTTGAATCCCTACTATAGTGGAAAACGTAACAATTGGTGACAGCGGTGAGATTGTGAATAAGAAGATATGAAGCTACTACATTTAGAAGTGTCGGAGTTGGAGAACTAGCTGAACGCACGGGGTTTTCTTACAACGGGTAGCAAAGCAGAATTACAAGAGAGGCTACAACAAGCTTTGCTGGAACAGAACATCGATCCAGACCAGTATGAATTTAACACTGGAGTACCTAATGCCGAGGATCCTATGGAAGGGGCAACAAATGCCGGAGTAACTATCGCTCCAGCAACAATAAATAAACCTACCCCAGCACCTACAAATTTTGATATGGGGCAGTTAATGGCAGCGATGCAACAAATGATGAGTGGTTCAGAACAAAATTTGAAAACGGGCCAAGAAAATTTGAATGCTGAGCGAACAAAAGGAAGACCGCAACATGGTCTTAGATAGACTGGAACAACAAGATAATATTCAACGCCGTTTTATATCTGAAGTGAGTGAAAAGTTCCGCAAAATTTAACTGTATCCATCAAAATGGATACAGTTAAATGTGAAATGAACGAAAAGTTGTGAAGCGACTGATGAAAGGATTTTGAAACTTGAAAAAGAGATGACAGACATTAAAACTAATAGCGGTGCTACTCAAATCCTGAAACCAGTCAGTGGAATTAAATTAAAGCCTCCGACTTTCGACGGAACAACGTCGTTCAACATTTTCAAATTACAATTTGAAACGGCAGCAGTAAGAAATAATTGGTGTAAGGCAGACCAGGTCGCACCTCTTATAGTGGCGTTAAAAGGCAGTGCGTCAGATATGTTGCAAATCATTCCAGAGTTTGAACTCGGGGACTATGAAAGGGTCATGCAGGCCTTGGAAAGAAAATATGGTGCTGATCACAAGCGTGAGCTATACAGGATGGAACTCAAAGGTCGTTATCAACGTATCGGAGAAACGCTTCAAGAGTTTGCTGCAGACATCGAGCGATTGGTGCATATCACCCACTTTAATATGACGCCCAAATACACAGAAAGAATTACAATTGATGCGTTTACTGATGGAATTCGTGACGTAGAAACCAGACGAGCGGTAGTGTTAGCATCGAAAACAACATTTGAGGAGACCATCGCCTGTGCATTTACGATTGAGACTGTTAATAAGATGATAGTACCAGATGTAAAAATACGACGAGTCGGATTAGAATCAGGAAATTATAACTCAAAGAATTATAACAAATCAGGAAATGATTGGCTACCAATAAAGTTTCGGTCTGGAAAAGGTAGAATTAGATGTTGGATTGTTGGAAAATAAAACGTAAGCGGGCAATGATACCATCATCATTGTATTGGAGGAAAAGGGAAAATTGCAAGGGATCAGAAGAGAAGGAGCGTCCTGTAATACAATAAATGAGAAGGTTGATAAAGAAAGAAACCTAACTTCTTCAACAAAATCCAGCATGACAGCCATCCCCGTTCCACGGTTGACAAGAGGTGGTGATGGCTTAACATTAGATGGAGAAATCAACGGGAGAGCCTGTATGATAACACTTGATACAGGAGCAATGTGGACAATTGTGCGGGCTGATTTAATAGAAAATAAACTTGATTCAATTGGAGGATTAAAACTGCAAACAGCAGCCGGCGAAAGTGCAGAGATCAAGGGAAAGAAGGAAGTGGCCATACGAATTGGTAACAGGGACTCTTCTGTCATGAAGTTTTGGTGGCTGATATTGTCGATGAGGTGATTTTGGGAGTGGATTTCACGAAGAAGAACCAACGTTTTGGACATAGGGCGTGCTACGTTAAACTGCAACCTAGCTGGGAAGGACCACACAAGGTGATTACAAAAATCAATGATGTAATCTACCGAATTCAGAAGGGCATCCGAGGAAAACCGAAGGTTGTACATTTGGAAAGGTTGGCTCTCTATAGAGGAAGGGAATTGGATCCTGTTCGGGACGAACAGGTTTGGGCGGAGGGTAGTGTTACGGACGCGGGTGACATCTCTGATTGAATAGAAGTACTAAATGATCGTATTTGGAAACCAGCATGAATCGCAGTATACAGGCGAAATAATAAATAAATGAAAAATTCTACTATGACCGAGAAGCGGGCAAAATGAGTATAAATACGCGAGCAGAAAGCGTAGACTTTTAGTCTAAATTGGGAAAGCGATAAATTAAAATCGGGAAAAACTAATGAAAAGTGAAATAGTAAAAGTAAAATAAAAGTATTGTGAAAGTGAGTTGTGGTGATTGTCAATAAAAGTTATAGTGGAAATCAAACCGTGGAGAGGTTTGAATCCCTACTAGGGGAAAACGTAACAATAAAGACGGACAAAAAATTAATTATGACATTTAGTGCAATGAAATTTTTCGATTTCAGGGATGAAAATTAAAAAACTCATATTTTCGTAAATTCCCCATCAAATAATAGCTGCTCTGGATAGCAGCTCCGGATAGTGCTCTATAAAAATAGGTAGAGCTAAATATTTAGTTTTACAAATTTTGATATCTAATTGAATGAAATATTATAGTTTGCTGTTAAATGAATTGTATTTACTTATAAATAGCACATTAAATTGGATTTTAAATAGAGAAAAAAGCTTGGTTAGCATCGCTATCCGGAGCTGCTATCCAGAGCAAATATTAAAACATGGCTTATGTCTCTATCGTTTCCTATTTTACAAATCTTTTAATAAAATTTGACATATGGCTTCGGTTAAAATTAAAAATACTTTTTTATTACCACCCAAATGATGCAGTGGTTGGAGTGGGAGGTACCAAGTGCTCAGGGATGTAAATTATCTTATTTAAGACCTTTGTTGGCCTGTAGAATATCCATTAATATAGGCTGGCGTTGAGTTTAAATGGTTGCTACGTAAATCGAACCTATAGTCGCACGTAGAGGGCATGTCACAATGGGCCGCTTGCGCCAGAGTGACGAGGAACAATATAAATATAATGCTTTACTATGTTATAATGGTTTTTATAGAACGTTAAATGATTTTGAATATGAATATATGTTAATAATTAGAAAATTCTGGCTATAGCGCCCCATAAACATAATAGTTTATAGCATTGGCAAAAATGTTTGTCTATATGTATTATGTCGCCACATCGCATAACATATAACAAAAGCTTTCATAAAATTCAATATTAACAATGATATGCGTAAAATAACGAAGCTCGTCTAGCGAGAAAAATTGATATTTTCCTTACATTAATCAAACAAAAATCTGCGTGCTTTGCAAAAAGAAAATTAATATACATTTATACCTACACATTGCCAACCATACCAACAACAAACGGAAAGAAAATCCATTCGTATTTTATTTATTTGTTTTCAATTTTCAAATCAATAAACCTTCTAAAGAAAATTGAATTTTATTCAATATTTGGATTAGCACGTGTGGCCAATGAAATATTTGGCGTAAAACGTGCCGAACAGATTTCAAAGCATACACACACACACACATATATATATATATATATATATATATATATATATCCACACAAATAAAAAATAATGCCAAGCACTTTTTTTTATTAGAAGATGTTTGATAGTTTATTGATTATATGATTATATTATAACGTGTATAATAAAAACTATATTGTGTAAACAATTTAAGGAAGTTGCCAAAATTTAATTTAAATTAAATTTATTATCATTAGATTAATTCATTAATTAAAAACTGCTTATAGTTTATTTTTTCATTAATGTTATAATACAACTTACACCTGTTGTATGATTTTCGTATGTTTATGTACGTACATTGAACGTGGATGCGTAAGTTAGTAAACAGTTTGGCGCCATTCGGATAAACGATGTTTGAACAACACTGTAATAGTGTAATCGGAAAACCTCATTGAAAATAGTTTTTATAATAAGCACTTGATAATTTTATATCACAATATACAAACATCAAAACAATAAACTATTTATATACATATTATAACTATCAATAGATAATTTAGTATTTACTAGTTTTTGTACAAATATTTACTATTCATAAAATATACTCTTGTATGTGTATAATGCTAAAGATCTAATTCAAGGAAATTAATCCGAAGATATATAATGTGTCATTAAATTCTCTTATTGATTTCTTTAAATATATGTTTAATTGTTAGGGGATGATAGTGTTATGTTATACACTGGTGTTGGCACTTTAATTAGGAAACTTTTATTTCGAGCCAAAATTAATTAAAGCATTTTTTTACTGACCTTTGATTTGCTCAATATCGTATGCAAAATGTATTTTCATCATTGCCAACTTATAAATGAAATGTTTTGATTCTATTCTTACAAACTAATCGTTCGTTCAATATAACTAGCATAGTTTGAGTTTAATCTGTCTCTCTATCATCTGTTTTTTATCTTTGAAATCTGTTTTGGGGCACAAGGCTTTCCCAACTTTTTCGCAGTTTGCTTAATTTCCTTCAACTTTACGCCATTACATAGATATTACATAAAGATGGCCATTACATAAATATGGATTGACCCATGAATTCTATACTCTAACAGGTCATAGATGGGTTCATTCAAAATAATGTGAGTTTAATTTCTAAAATATTAATATTATATTATGATAGCAATTGTATGAGAAACATAATATCGGGCAAATGTACATCATGGTATTAGCGGAACATATCAGTTTGTCCAAATTTAGAATGAAATTCTGGCATAATGGCTATACTATATTATTTGCTATACTATAATTTTTCCAATTAAGTTATTGGCTTATATCTTTACTTTGTCATTTTAATACAAAGAAAGAATACTAGTTCGCGCGATAATGTAACAGTAAAGGTTGATTCGCGAGGACGGATATTTTTACCCTAGCTATTTGTATTGCTGTGAAGTTAGAAACTTATAGATTATTGCTCAAAAATTGGTCTATAGTGGGCTTGACACTTGTCACTTTTTTATTTAATTGAATTTTGATTTTCTTTTTGACTGTTGTGCTGCTTTGACAAATTTTGGTCAAAACAAAAATAATTTTTTTTTGTTTGATTTTGTCATTTCTAAATGGTGATTTTAAGGTACAAAAAATTTTTGACTTCGAATTTCATGTTGAGGCGTGTGTTTCACCACGCTTTTGACCAATGTTAAAGTTTAAAAAAGAGATTTCTAATGGTTTGATTTTTTAAGTCCTGCATAAAATGACATTATTTGTCTATTTCGTCGTCATTTTGGGAAAATTTTGGGATAACATTTCTATATAAATATATTGTAATTTTGTGCGATAGATACTAGCTTGCAGTGTGAATGAGGATTGTGATTATATGGAAAACAGTTTCACACCTCCATCGTATAGCTACTTCAATAGATGGGCTTGAATTGTATATAATTTCAGGTGTTGCTGGGTCAATATTCATAATCATTTTTGAATACGTATGGTATCATCACTAAATGGTTAGAGAGAAGAAACTATTCAAACCATTCGTTGAGTAAGTGTGGAGGCCCAATATATGCCAACCATAAAGGGTTACGCCATTTCAACAGAATAATATACATATGTATCGTTACTTTTATTTTAGACTTATTTATTTATTAAATTATAACATTAAAGTAATAAAAAATCATATTCTAACTATGATGCATGTCAACAAAATGTTTTTGATCCTTGAATGTTGAACCCCAAACACCCAATATGTACTTTGACTTTTCATTTTTGTATTTGTCCTGCTCGACCTTGCGCGTCTCATTTCATATAAACTCACCGATCGTCGAAATAATTAGCATAATATCGTTTGGTGTAAATGGACAAATTTGTTAACAAATTTTTATACAAAAATAAAATGAACCGCCAATGTCGTAAAATGAAATAACCGCCAAAATAAAAGCTACCAAAATTATAATGAGAGTAATTGTTGGTTAATTTAATTTTTTTTTTTCATAAATAATTGGCATGCTTGTCGGATATTTTGCTCAAAGATAACTATTTTTTAACTCAACCACGGCTAAAACGGGGAGTTTCCTTTTATTCTATGACTATTTTGATTGGTTTTGGTTAGGTGAAAATAGATAGGGTAAAAGTTTCCGTCCTTGCGAAACAACCTTAATACCTCGTACAACGCTGTAGATGCGTTCCTGATATTTGAGCGTAATAGAAAACAGCGCTATAGGAGTACTGAATTTAGCGGTTATGTTACAATTTTAAACTACTGTGCTAAATAAATGCCATTTAATCATTAAGATTAAATCGTTAATTTAAGCGAACCCTAAATTACTCGCGTGCAATCATTTGAAACTTTCTTTCACGAGTCTCGAATATTTTCAATCGCATTCTTTATGCTGAACACTTTTTCAAAAATTGTTGAATTGTTTTAGTTTTTGCATAAACTACATGTTTAAGTTGTTTGAAAGTAGGCCAAAGATAAAATTCGCTAGAAGTCGTTTTCGGAGTAAAATTCCTCAGGTAAGAATATTGCAAGTTGAGATAAATGATTTGGATGCACTTGTGCATTGTCTATGATAAGAAGTGCTCTAAAATCCAAGTTCTTACTTTGGTTAATAAACTGTAACAGCTGAGCAAAAATAGTTCAAAAACGAATGTTTAAAAATGGTAGCCGTAACCCAAACTTTACGATTAGATATCCAAATCACTGGTAAAATATCTTTACATTGTCCCTTCATTGCCCGAGGGTTTCCCGAGTGATACAAGATGTTTGGGTAGGCCGGTCTAGACATTAACGTCTTCGAGAGCATTCGATTCCAAATTAAATTGTTTTTGGTTTAGAAGCAGCATAATAGCAAAACAGCGTTGTAAGAGGGAACGTTGTATGAGGTGTTACTGTATCCGACAATTTCTTGAACATTAAAACCATTGTGCATGTGGTATCTCAAGTATTGAATCTCATATAGTCCACTTTTATAAAATCATCTAGTTAATTGACTGGTTAATGGTTAAGAGATTCTCTCATCATCCCGCGGTCTCCAGTTCGATTCTCACCGTTGACCAAAAACCAACATGCACCGGAAGACATAAAAAAGCAATTGAGTATTACCTTTCATATACTGTGCGCAACGATATTATATGGTATGCAAACAATTTTTGCTAAGCTTTGGTGCAACCACCACAGAATCCTAAGCCCCGAATTTAAGCACCAAACTACCGATGGTTGTTTCATTTGGACGGTTTTTGGTTATTGCGAGCAACATATTCGAATTGCGCAAAACGCCATTAGTCTACATATAGCAGATAAACCATTGTGGTTAAGGGCAAACGTTCAACTAAAAAAATGGCATGACATGTCCAATTCTTAATTGGATATCACTTTACAAGCAACTGCTTTTATCGGAAAGAACCACAAAAGTACTCGCTTAACGAAAATATATGTATATCGAATTTTTAGCAATTCAACAATTTGTATTGGAATGAGAGTCAATGGAGATCTCGACTAACATCAAAGTAAAAAATAATAATTAGGAAGTAAGCAGCCTGACTCTAGGAAATATAAACTAAAATTAAAAGGAGACACCAAGAAAATTAGGGAGCTCCTGCTGAAAAAATAGAAGCTCGAAGATGAAAAACAGGAAACAAGAGATCAACAAGATAAAACTAGATTGAATAATCTTGCTCAGCATCAAGGGAATTGAAATCAAAAAATTGAAAGAAAAATGAGTTAGAGCAAACTATCTTGTGACAAAAGATTCTCTTAAGAGAATTAAACGCCCAATAATCTGAATTTCTCCAATAAGGAAAGCAAGTAAAAAAGAGGAGCAATAAGAAAGACAAAGCTCAAAAATTTTGCTAAATACATGAAAAAATAGTCCAATCAGATGATGGCCAATCATTGGAAGCCGAGATCATAACTGAAGAAATTATACAAAACCGTGAAGGAATTTTATTAACTACACCAAAAGAACCAAAAGAAAGTATGAGATGAAAACTTATATGAAGTTGAAAAATGTCTCAGTTGTGAGCTTAGTGCTTCAGATATTTTAAAATTACTACCAATGAAAGCTCTAGTAAATTCCACTCAATTTATAAAAATAAAACCTTTAGAATTAATGATTTACTCATTTTATGGATTGCAGAAGTAATCATAATTCCAATCCAACCTCAGATTCAGACACTACTAATGAAACATCGTTTTAATGGACAATCTCATTATTAACATTTTGTCTAAACTGTGGCTTTCAATCAACTGAGTATAATTCTGGGCTTCATGAGGTATGGTATCAGTAAGATTTTAATAGTAAATCTAAGAGGCCTTAATAAGAGGCTTGATGAATTAGTAAAATTTTATTACGACTATGTGAAAATGGCCAACTTGTTCAAACAAAATTTTGTCAATTTACCTTCTGCTTGTCAACGGACTGTCAAATCAGTAATAGGTTTGTACTCTTGCTTTACGTTTGTAGACATTGCAAATATTCATGCGTATAATAATTACTATACAATTTTTTGTGAACTTTACTAAGGTGAATTTAAAATTTTCTGCTAGAGGTGAACCTAAGCAGGGCGTGAATCTTCTCTAATGCTGCCCATACACGATACAACCTACATAGTTGTACAATCGGTTGTACAACTATGGAAGTTGTATCGTCTGTGGGGAAGTTGACAACAGGTTGTACGACCATTTTGATGGTTGGTAGTTGGTTGTAAAAATATTAAAATATTTAGATTTTTGTGGGCGGGGCGTTGTTTTTTGGTTGAATGTTGTACTGTTTATGGGGAAATTGTACAACCAAAACGTCATTTTCTGTCAAATGGAAACAGTAGAGTATCATTTTTGTTGAATTTCGTTGTGAATTTTTTCTGTTTTCTACACATAAATTAAAAGTTGGAAAATAAGTTGTATCGTCTGTGGGGAAATTTTACAACCCGGTTGACAACCGGATGTAAAACCACGTTGTATCGTGTATGGGCAGCATAAAATGCTGAATAAAGTTTTTGTAAAATATACTTATTGTTTATCATTAAGAAGGAGTTGCTTCAAGTTACTGTAAATCCGATTCCAACATTTCATGGCTTCGCTAATTTCTGTTAGATATCTAAACATTGATTGCTTAGATATTTAAATATTAATAAGAATGGATCGTCATTTTGATTCCAACCAACGCGTTTTTAACAACAACCGTCTGCTTTTGAATGTAGATTTCAATAAAATCGGTAGGCTTACATATCGAGCGACTATGAATCTAATTGAGTTACAACTAATCAGCTCAAATAATTTGGGGATTAATCCATTTGATATTATACCTCTTTAACATAAAATTTCATTACTGGCTGCAGTTTTGAATATTGAAGTGACTCTTGGTTATTTTTATTTATGAGGAAGTCGTCCTATTTCTAATGATTGGTGTTATAATGCAGGCGCAGAGGAGTTACCAAATTATAGGAATTTCTTCGTAATGATACTGGTATGTCGCCCGGAATTATTCATGATCGTTTCTTATCTTTCGTTCAATAAAAGAAATGTAAATATTGTATTTTATCTATATTATTAATATGATTTATATTTAAACCGAATATAATAAACTATGTCTTAAGGCCGCACACGGTCCTAAACTATGTTTATAAAACTTTACGAACTTTTAACACGTAATGCACATTGGTAGTCAACCCAACGAATTCTTTTAAAGACAATCGCTGTATATGCCATTCAGAGCATGTTGAGTATTGGTCGAATGACGAGAAACTCTCTTAATCACCAAACTACAACCGACGAATTGAATATAGTATCGATTTTTTCCCCAGTCACTCAGACTAGATTGGCCCATTGTGACATCCCTTGAAATGTTTTTGTTCTTCTAATAAAGTCCAACATATTTGCCATCTGGTACCTTTAAGGTCGTTAGTTGATCCTCAAATAGGTCCCGAAATATAGGTCTCAATATGTTTGTTCTTCTAATAAAATCCAAGATATCTGGTATCCTCACGGTCATCAGTTGATCCTCAAATAGAATTGTGATCCAAAGCAGTGCAGTCTATATGGGAAGAGTATCAAAAACAGGAAGGAGCACAAGAAGATCAAAACAGTTTCTTCTTCTCTCCCACACTGTTCGCAGTTTGTGATGTTCCGAATTTTCATTCGGAACATATTACCAATTAGATAACAGCATACTGATCCATCAGTAAATATATTATGTTCGGTAATAATTACATGAGCCGTGCCACCTCTCTCCATATTTGACAGTCCCTAGAAGAGCCAAGATATTATCTCTGCCTTGTAGACGACGGCTGTTTAAGCTGCATACCTTCTGATCAACAGATTAAGCAATAGCAGACCCACAACCATCTCAAGAGTTGCAGAAGATGCGGTGAGCACAGTTTGTACAATACCCATACAAACAAATATTTGAAGGCGATTTAGAGGTTCTAGGCCACCAATAAGTGCGCCAAACGAGCTCCTGACGCTGACCACCGATACGTATAGCCAGTATTCACGTTTGTGTTTCAGGGGTCATGATTAATTAAATGACTTGACTTTCGAAGAGAAAGAGATCGTATGAACCCCTTTTATGGAATCCTGCGTCTAGTGAAAAGAACGATCACAGTTTCCCTATGGTTGACTGATATACTGTGAACACTAACCAGGCTACAACTATGTTAATCGCTATTTCCATGTGATCACAGTACTTTTGTATATTTATCTACCAGTATTACCATCGATTACAAATTATTTTGATTTTGAATTTCGATCCACTTGAGTATCATAAGTCAATTTACCGACAGAAAGTGAATCCAGTAACTCAGAATGATGCGTTTCAGATGTTATTACAACATACTATTCGAAATATTTGTATACATTACATCTATGAAAAATATAACCCTATAGATTAATAATCTCTCCCGATTAACTATTTTTATATAATATAAACAACTTTCAAAATTATTTCTGTAATTACAAGACATACTTCATAATAATATATCAGTTATTAATGGATTTTCTTCAAAGCCACAATGTCTATCTACGAAAACCAAAATTATTGACGTATAAAATTATACCAAGAATATATATTAGCACACAAATACGATATATCGAAGGAGAAAAATATGTCAGAAGATTAAACGATTTGATATCTATATAAAACATCTTATCACTATCCTCAATTAAAAACACATTTCTCTTTTTATTTTGTTGCTATGTCCAAAATTGCTATGATATGTGTTATTTATACACATATAATATATCGAAATAGAAAAGTATGCTACGCGCAGCTCCTTAACTTTTTATAAGGAGTTTTTATATCGTCTTATGTAAACGGCTCTATCAAACGATTACCTCATATAAGAAAAATAAAATATGGTCGGTCAATATGTCCAATTATCACATTCAGACAAAAAAATTGGTTATTGAGATGTATACATCTGGTATATATAAGTGATATTAACAAAAACAACAATTCAATAAACTTACATTACATAATATTCAATTTACATAGAAATTTGATTTATTTAAATATTTGCGTACATTTTCCGTCTATATATCATTTACGCTGGGGAAACATATATCAAACTAATGTTTATGGATAAGCAAAATATGTGTAATACACATTATTTTTTATCCAAACTCCTTAATCTTGCAAATATTATTTGCGTACATATATATTATCGAGGTTCAAGGCGATATATAAAGCAAATACATGTGTGTATAAAATATAAAGGGTTTTCCAATAAGATGTTTTGGGCATATGTATATTTTGAAGCTATCATTTTTTGATATTTGAGAAGTAAAAACTATGTCATTACTAAAAATGGTGAAAATTAAAGCACTTTTTGGCCGACGTGAAGCACCGCTCGGCCTGCAATAGTAGAACCGGTGGAACAATTTGAGCTGTTGGAACAAGTGAGTGATGTGAGGAATCGAAATTGTGTGCGTTACTCAAGAACAACTGAGAATATAGCTGATGCAACCTGTAAAAACCTAATTTTGTCGATTCCTCGTCGATCTTTGGAATTAAGACATTCCACAAACGACATTACACCGTAGTTTGTGTAAAGACCTAGGTCTTAAAGGTTTAAAAGGATAGTTAACACAAGAACTGACGCCGGTCGACCATCAAAAACCTCGTATCTTCGCTTCAAAAGGGTTCTTCAGATGCATCAAAACGATCCGGATTACCATCGAAAGATACGTTAATAAGCAGAATTGTAGGGTTCTGGAATAGGGCTCTGAAAATCTAAGAATGATTGTTGAAAAACCTCTTCATCCCAATGTATCACTGTTTGGTGCAATTTTGGGATGGTGGTGTGATAGGACCTAACTTTTTTGAAAATCAGCCTCACATAGTGCAACTGTTACAGTGAATGATTTGCACTACTGAGCTATGATTGATCATTTTTTATGGGCGGAATTGGATTATTGTGGACGACGCTTATTTTTAGCAAGACTGTGCTACATGCCACACAAGTAGAGAAACAACCGCCATTTAGAAAAAAAAGGTTTCCTGAACATGTTATTTTTCAAAGAGTTGATCACAATTGGCCACCGAGTTCTTGCGATTAAACAACTTTAGACTTTTTTTCTTTGAGACCACATGAAAGATAAGGATGAAAAGTATATGGCGCTGCAAGCGTAGCCATGGCGGCCATTTGACTGATATCGTTTTCAAATGTTAATGGCATACTATCCTCTTATTGGAAAACCCTTTAATATCTCTATATAAATATATGTTTGAGCTTAAATTATCATCGATATAAACAATATTATGTCGAATATGTTCCTACATATAAATATTGAACACATATTTCACCACCTTCGAGAGCTGGATGTATTTTTAAACGTAATACGCGGTATTTCCATAAATAAGTTTACTGAATCACATCAATTTCAATTTTGTTGATTTGTTTTGTTTGGTTTATTTGCTGTTGTTGTTTATAATTTATTTTAATTTATTATTAGGATTATAAAAGTATATGCAATTACATTTTTTATTATATTTTGCTAATTAAATTTATTTTCGTATATAAAAATGAATTTGTATATCTAAAAATATTTGAGAGCTTTGCTTTGTTTGAAACGAACGAAAAAAAAAAATTTTTTTGATAGCAACTTAAATTTCTCGTGCCACAACTTATACAGACGGATTGACATGTATAAATTTAGGACAGAAAGTCGAACAATTCATTTCAGAACATTTTCACTTTTTTTGTTTAACTAAGTTTGTCTTCAATTTCATTATATACAAAAAGTATTTATTTTGAGTCATTGATTTTCCATTTCTTTTATAAAATAAAAGTTTTTGACAACACTTAAAGAAAGAAATGATTTAGTAGTTGGAAAAACATATTTTATTCAATGATAATGTATTTATTTATACAAAGCACAACACAATTGTGACTGTTGAAGAAAATTTTAACCGTTAAATGGAAAATTCAGAAATGACTAAAACATTTTCGTAACTTTACATAATCGGAAATTTTTCAAAAATTAAACTTTTGGATGTTCTCCAAATTTGAAAAAAAAATACATAATTTAAAAAGAACGTATTAGTAATTTTAGTCAATCATGCATGAATCATTTGTTTAAAAATCTTGCGTGAATTCTCATATGCTGAAGACCAGCTGCAGTAAAACACCTCCATGTTAAAGTCAACTTAATTCGTGATTAACTAAGATCTCAAGAATACTAGAACTCAGCATAATACACAATTTTTGGTTTATTTAAAAGAGATACCGGATATCACCATACCTTTAACTCTCGGTGAATCGCTATTCGGCACCTGAATGGAAACCTTTGTGCTAACATCAATTCGACAATAAACATTTTTCTGATTTTCTTAATGCTCCACATGTGCTAAAATATGTAATTAAATACCTTCTAATACCGCAGAAATTAACATCATCGCTTTTGATATTTGGAGGGCTTTATCAATCAGTCAGGGCTTTATCAAGTGAAAGATAATCATCATAGTCATAAAACTAACGATGTTCCTTGAAAGAAATAGCTTTTAAAATTCGAGAGAAGAGTCATTCCTATATATGGCCCAAAAGCTAGCAGAGGAAGAGGTCGCTGTCGACTTTAAAGTGTGATGGCTTTAAAGCATAGAGAACAATCTAAAACCTTTTGGTTGTAATCGAAACCGATGTAGAAAGATTATTGGCACGATACAGGTCACTAATTTTGTAAAAGCTGGCCTTATTATTGCCTAAATCTCTTTACTGATTTTCCAAAATTGTCAATTGGTGTATTTACAATGTGTGGTGGATATAAAATGATATCACCAAATATAAGTTTGATTAAATTAAGTCCGATATTCGAACTCGTTGTCGCCATGGCCCTTCCCATGGTTTCATTCGGGCCACAGAATCTGAAAAGAAGGAATGTTGCGTCATTTATTGTTACTAACATCATATGAAGACAACTTTAAGAAATGTGACTACGGCAAAAAAACAGATTTAATTTTTCTTAGATAAGACGTTATTTTCTTGTGAGCTCAAAATAATGCTTGGTTTATGTTGTTGTATGGGAGTCAAGGGAGTACATATGAGAATAGGGCACATGTGTTGGTATCACAATTATAAAATATCAAAGCCGTTTTTTTTTATAATAGAGACGTCATTGTGTTTTAATTTTAGAATTGGCCACTAGATGTCAGATGCAATTGAAAACAAGCATACAATTTACTAACAAACAGTCATCTTAGAATAAGAGAATTATTGGCTCGTGCAACGAGATTAAAACAAAAATCGAGAAATATATTTAGCTGTATCGTAACTGGAACCCTCTGGGATTAAGTAATGAATAGACATATCATTGGATGTTAGATTATTTTATATTTATACTGTGGATATTTTATAGATTCTATAAATCTAATTGGATTTTGTAGCCATATTGAGACTCTTGGGAAGGAAATCTATTTTCTCTTAAGGAATTATTTTAAATAAAATATAAAAATAATTGATTGGAGATTTTCTAGGAAGCGGTGATGTTTTGTCGACTGTTTGAATTGATGAGAAATTTGATGTGATACGTAAGGTCCTTAGTTATTTATTAACAGACTAGAATTGATTGAGTGAATGATGAGGCTAAACCTGATTTTACTTTGGAAATTAGAAATTAATCTTACAATGCGAAACATGTGAATGAAAAGAGGCGTTCACAGCTAAGTACCAAAAATACAAAAAATAATCACCACACAAGTACAAAAACAGTCACGCCACAATAGGAAATAATAAAAAACGATTCAAACTATATTTGTAATTCGCTAGCACTGTTGCAACAGACGCACAACATATATTATACAAAAACAATACACCATACATCAAGTCTGGTCGCATATGCCTGATGAAATGGATTTGATATTTTCGATCACACAGTCAATCAATGACGTCATCAGATCGAAACCGGCCTAGCGAACCAACTATTAAAGAATGCAACAAAATGCCATACAACTTCGAAAGACTAAACGTTGTCAATCAATGCCACATCGGAGTTCCAGTATAACTCCCATCAGCTGTCACGTTCACAGCTATCTTAGCATCATTATCATGTCCTACAAGCAAGATTAATATCTTCAAAAGGGAAATCGCTTGGGAATAAAATAAACAAATGAATTCTGTGAATATTCACGTGGGCATTAACCACATACTAGGCGAAAAATATCCAATTTTCTAGACTTTTAATGATATACCATAACACTAGTCAGGGTCGAAACATGTTAGGGTGGAAATATTTGGACAAGATTTGAGCACGATATACATATAAACCACACGAGCAAACTAGAAGCCAAAAATATTAACAGTATGATCGAGAAGCGTCTGACACACAGCCAATCAAATAAAACTGGGGCAATATACCTAGAAAATGTGAACTTAGAACTTATAAACAAAATGCTATATCATGTTAAGTTGGTAAATAATTTCTTTGGTCAGAGGCAGGCATAACCAGTGAAAGAAGATTTTCGATAGGAAACATAATATTTGTTTTGTTCGCGAATCGCTTATTTACGTGACATCTACTTCGTAAATCCATTATATAACCAAATCTAGGACGTACTGCTATAGATCCAATTTACGTGGAACCATCGGCACACTGCATAGTTTCACATTGCCAGCCTATAGTACTGACGTGTAAGATGGGTTAGCTCATAAATAATACTGCACTCCATAGATGTTTTCATTTAAACCACCGATCAGTTTCACATCATTATTCAGATGTTGAAAATCACTGTTGCATCCTGCCACTATCGAAATTCGAACCCGCTACCTTCCACTCCAATTGCCACAGTTTTAACCACTGCGTTATTTGGTCGGTGGAAATATAGTGTAACGAAATATTGTAAACTAATTATATGGAGGAGGCTATATTTAAATGATTAATTCAAATAATGTTTAAATTTCAAAACTTAAGAATTTCGCTTTTTAAATATAAGAATGAAAACCAAATCTCAATCAAAAGAGTAATATCATAATTTTTATTATCGATAACAGCTTGAAAAAATTGTGGTTGATAATCAATTTGATTAGTTCAACTGTGAGGTTATAAATTTATCGAAATAAGATATACACTTTGTGGTCGTTACCACCAGTCATATAGGAATTTCGATTTATATATATAAAGATTCATGTCAAGAACAGATTAAAATTTAATAGAAGTGTCAAAATCGAATAAATCAATTGAGAATCGAAAGTACGACCATTTTTCGAACTTTTATAAACTCATAAAGGTTTTTCAATATCATATATTCGTCAATACGTATTTTTATTAAAGTGATAAGATATCATCTCAATCCAGCACAAATTAAGTTCATTCACACCAATGGAATATGTCGATGGTTCGAAAAAATTTTCGATGGTGTCCTTAAGTCAACTAGAATCTTATATCTGTTATGCCATGAATGCATGTGGAACGTTTGCACTAACTCTACACACTATTTCCAAGTGGCTCCAAAGACTCCAGATGGGATTTTTTTCTGTAGAGGACGAGTTCCGAGAATATCGACCAAAATCTTCCACTGATGACGTAACTGTGGGTCTGGTGAAGTAAGTCAGTGAAGTTATAGTCAGAACTTTCAGGCCGAAAGTTTTTGGTTCGTTTCTTTGCTAAAATGTATGTCTATCCCGAAAAAGTGTAGTTATTTAAAAAAATGTAGCCTCATCCCGAATCGAATTTTATACATTAAAAATTTCCAAACAAAAAAAACATTTAACTGAACTAATTGAGAAATATAAATTTATAAGAAAAATTCGAAAATAATAAGAAATGCTCAAAGGCTCATATCATGAAGATACAATACAGTTTCATTACGGTAATGGGTCTTAGAATAAAATTTCTACTGGATTTACTAGAGATAAACCCTCATAGTGACATATGTGAACAGATAGGCTATTATATTGGCCAGTTATCCTAAAAATCCCAGATCCATATCATGAAGATAGAATATAGTTTCATTATGTCATATATTGTATCTTCATGATATGGACCTGGGATTTTTAGGATAACTGGCCAATTTAATGGCCTATCTGTACATATATGCCTCTATGAGAGTTTATTTCTAGTAAAGCCAGTAGAAATTTTACTATAAAATCCATTACCATACTCTGCACTAAATGAGGGTAATATATGACGTCTTATAATTGTATTGTATCTCCATGATATGAACCTTTGAGCATTTCTTATTATTTTTGAATTTTTCTTATAAATTTATATTTCCCAATTAGTTCAGTTAAATGTTTTTTTTTTTGTTTTGAAATTTTTAAATTCGATTCGGGATCAGGCTACTTTTTTCAAATAACTACATTTTTCGGTATAGACATACATTTTAGCATAGCAACGAACTAAAAACTTTCGGGATGAAAGTTCGGGCTAACTTCACTTACTTACTTCACCAGACCCACAGAAACGTCATCAGTGGAGATTTTGGTCAATATTCTCGGGACTAGTCCTCCACAGAAAAAAATGGTGACGAATCTTGGTTCTATAAGTACGATCTGAAATCTAACAGCAGAGCGGTCTATGGTATGGAGCCCAACAGGAGCAAACCCACCTTTAAAAGCTAAGCAACTAAAGTAATGATGTAAATTTACTTCACCCGATCAAAAACTTTTTTTCTAGGAGTATACCACTAGAAAAAAAGTCAGACGGTAACTGCAAAATGGTATAACCGAAGACTGCCTACCAAAAATTGGAAGAAAGAGGATTTGTGGCGTAAATTTTTACATCATGATAGCGCACTTGCTGAAATAACGAGTAACTTTATGTAGATTTTTGGCATCGAAAAAATACGACCAGTGCCATATTCCTCGCATTTAGCACCTTATGATTTCTGGTTATTTCCAAAAATTAAAACAATTTTGACGGGAAAGGTCAGTAACACGGAGATGATTGATGCGGTTAATGCTGATAAGCTTAAAAAGCCAGATTTTGAAAACTGTTTAGTGGAGAAGTGGACTTAAGAATTGCATTGAAATCAATGGCGTTTATGTAGAGCGACTTAAGAATTGCATTGAAATCAATGGCGTTTATGTAGAGAAGATAAAAAGACGAAGATTTAGAAAAAAAAAGAAAAGTTTTTTTTCTGGTCAACTAAACAAAGTTTTGTTACTCCTTATACACTGCAGTTCACTTGAATAGGAACGACGGTTTTTTTGGAATATTTCGAAATCGATCCAACTTTTTCAATATTTTTTTTACAGAATTATCAGTTTTGATTAAGCAGTAAATATTAAAGGAAAAACAAATTTATTTTTTCATGATTAATTTTGCTTTCTTGTTTTTTCTAAAATAATGGTAAATTTGAATGTTCACTTGAATAAGAACGATTAACTAATCTTAATAAAAAGTTATTTTATTGACTAAAACTTTAATTGAATTCGATTTATTTTTAAAAATTAATTGAGTTTACATGGTTTTAATAATGTGTACTACTTCCCTTATTAAAAATAACTTCATACAACCTGCTTGAGATGGAGATACAAAGATTTTAAATAATCTAAAGAAATTTGGTCCCAGGCTTTATTTATGGCCGTAATAAGGCTTTCTTTACTGTCGAATTGTCGACCACCTTCGTAAACTTTCCGAGACAGCCAACCCCACACGGTCCATGATATTGAGATCAGAAGAATACGGAG
Organism: Tipula lateralis; assembly: GCA_963932295.1. NCBI lineage: Eukaryota > Metazoa > Arthropoda > Insecta > Diptera > Tipulidae > Tipula > Tipula lateralis. The sequence continues at coordinate 73,206,010 of OZ010737.1, forward strand.
GCCACGGCAAAAGCTCCACATTTTGCTGCAATATCCATGATTTGATTATGTTAGCTGTATTTGTAGGGGCATTATCTTGCTGATATATCCATGGCAATGGCCCAAAAGTATCATTGAAGCGAGGAAATGGTTCTTCGAGGATGCCCTTGTAAGTTGCTGCGGTCATTTTTCCGGTTGGAAATTACAAATCTCCCGGACCATAAAATGATACAGCCCCCACACCATAACGCCTCCTTCCCGGCTGTGGTGTTTTCCTAAAAACTTTTCCTCATTTTAAAGGTCGTGAAAATAATAATTAAACCCATCGGGCCATCGAGGTTAAATTTCTTCTCATCAGAAAAAACGACACGTTTCCATTTTTCAGCCCATGTCATATGCTGCCTCGAGAAATCTAACCTTTTCTGTTTCCTCTCCTGATTTAGAGGTGGTTTCTTTTGGAGCTTTCTTCGAAAAAGGTGATCTGCTTTTTTAATCACTCTCCATACAGTTATTCGGCTGACCTCCACACCAACTCTAGCTTTAATTTTTGCACAAGATAGTGCGCAATTGGATGCTGCCCTTAGTATGGCCCGCTTGTCGGCTGCAGATGTGGCCTCAACAGTTCGTCCTTTATTGTTTGAACCATATTCTCTTGGATTTTTTGTAAAATTGAAGATAACAGTCTTACCTCTCCCTATTTTATCTGCAATTGCTTGTAGAGAATAATTTTCACTGTGTAGTACTTGAATTTGAGCTATTTCTTCCTTACTAAGTTTTTTCCTCGACCCATATTTAAATTTTTTTATGTTAAATTGGTAATCTTTTTTAAAAAAATTAATTTAATTTAAGTTTAAGTTGCTAACACTTCAAATTTATTGATAATATGGCCGTTTCTATTCAAGTGAAATAAATAAAACTCACACTTTTTAAGAAAAAACTAAATAAAATAAAATTCTGCTGGCCTACAAATTTATTTTCATTTAAAAATTATGTAATTTTAACAAGTGCTAATCCTGAAAAAGTCAATCTTGGAAAAGTTGGACCGATTTTAAAGTATTTCAAAAAAACGGTCGTTCCTATTCACAAGTGAACTGCCGTGTATGTATATACTACGTATTAACGATAGTCTGAAACCCCCAAGCATTTCTGATGTACTGGGATTAATCAGACATTTTGACCGATATTTGTGTTTACATACTAGTGTCGGTATTGCCATTATTGTTGTTTCAATATAAAGACAGAACGGCCAACAAAACCGTTTTAATTAATGGTGTGTCAAATTATAGGAAGGAGTTAACGATAATTACGATATTTTTGGATTGTGATGAAAGATGAGAGGTTGAATATTAAGGACTATGATAATTTTGAACCGACAAATAAGATTAGTTTTGAAAACATGGTTGGATCAATAATTCCAACTGCTAAGAATTTCAACAAAACTTTTAGCTTTGAAAGTCTAACTGGAAAAAATGTGTTATAAATAAAACGAGAACCATCAAAGGACATGACTAAAACAATCAAGACGTTATTTTTGTTTACGAATGAATTACAAAGAAATTATTGAACTGTAATTGTAAATTTTGGTTATTTATAATATTATTTCTCTATTTTTGTTTTTACTAGTGTCTCAACAGTCTTAACGTTAGACTCGAGGGGGGTAAAGTAGATTTATTTTACAAAGTGATGATTAATTAGAAAACTAACATCGTTTGCAATGAATTGCATACTAATTTATAAACGCTGGATTAAAAACGTTTTAAAACGAATTATTGCCTTATAAGGAAAAGACCTTGGGCCGAATTGAAAAGCTCGAACCAATAACAATATTTTATATTAACTACATTTATCATGCTATAAATAAATTACCAATCGAGTACTATACATAACAAATTTTACTAGAAAATCGTAACCAAACAATAGTTTACACAGATTTAATCATTTATTCATATTACAAAATTTCCGACAAATATTGAGAAATATCTTCAACAAAATATGATTGGCCAGAATTTTATTTGTCACACAATGAGTATCATACCATATCCACATATATTACTATTGCTAATTATGTAAAATAAAAATTATAAATCAATATTATCAGTTTAATTTGAGTTTGGCTTAAATCTGTTATCATTGCTATAAATAGGCTTTTAAAACAACGACTATTGTCAACACATATCATTCACAAAAATAGAAATTCATATATTATAAGTACAACGGATGTATGTACATTAATACAATAACAAATTAAAATGTCAAAATATTAAAAAATTATATATAAAACTCACACTTCATTTTCATTTACGTTTCGTTAGACGAATGGGAAAACACTATATGGAAAAATTAGCAATTTCATCAAAAAAATATCACATTTTCCTACAAACAAAAAAATATGAATGCTCTCAATTACAATTTATTTTGATGTTATATGATTATTTTTTCTAAATTTTAGCGTATTTTTGTAAATATTTTTTTTTATTCGTATTCAAACTACACAAAATATACTCTCGCGTACACAAAATAAAAATTAATGGACAAGTATACACAACGAGTATATAGAAATGTGTTTGACGAGAAACGTTGAAAATTGGCCGAGTGCCCGAATTTCAACATTAAAAAATCAACGTTTCACTATAGTGTCCGCGTCCATTGAATGTGTTTCTTGTTTTAAATATCTTAATAATGTGATATGTTATTGGTCTCAAAAAAAAAAAAACATTTATGTCGTTTAAATACCGATTTTATAAATATATAAAAAATGTTTGGTTTATTTTTGAATCATCAACAAAAAACTTATAAAACCATCGTATTATTTTTACCTTGTACCAAAATTTATAGTAAGATATCTACGTAAGATACCACTTGGGAAAGGCAAAATCAAACGTGATTAAGAACTATAAAGTCAAAATAAATTACGCGAATTAATATATAAAATCAAAAATGTTAAATAAACATTGAAATTATTTAAAATTCGCTTTCTTTGACTATATTTCAAGTGTTCGTTCTTTATTTCAATAATTTCGTATACTAAATACTAATCCACCTTTTGAATTAAATAAATAATCTTACAAAACATAACATCAGCGGAATTTATAAAATTTGTCAAACGTATTTGCAAAATTCCCGCATACCGTACACCTGACAAGTTAAACACTTAATAAATTATAATATGTTGTCATCACTATGTAGTGGTAAATTCCCCGATCTTAATTAATTTTTTTGACCCATTGATCAGCGGCCAAATTCCATTTTGATGACAAATGAGAATTTAAACAAGGTAATTTTTGATAATCCTCACAGAGTTGATATTCGAGTGTTGGTACGTTTCTTGTAAAGTTCAGCATTGAATATCGAGTAATCTCTATATTTAGATTGCCGTAACACCAAAAGTTGTGGAACCAATACAGCACCACAAACAATTCAACTAATATAGGATGTTATGTTAGATGATCAAATAATAAGAGTGGTACACCAAAAGATGAACCGATTTGGCATTTCATTTCTGAACCGGTTATCGAGTTTCTGTGTTAAAACACGGAACTCACACCCAACGGTATCAAGAAGTTTGTGCTTAAAGTCGGTGATATGGGCTACCTATAATCGACAATTCAACACGTACCCGTGCTCGTCGCGTTCGTTTAATCGAAAATATCACCGCAGTGGCCAAAAAAAGTGCGCCAACGGTCGAGAACATCAATACGTCATCGTGCTTTGGAAATGAACATCAGCAGGTCTGTCTTCCATGCAACGACTTCAGTGTAAAGATCTAGGTTTGCGAACCTATAAAGTTCAATTGGTCCAGCAACTGAAGCCACGTGAACATCCGTTTTTTTATCGATTCGCTGTGTGGGCCTGTGACAAAATCGAAATTGATGATTTTGCTGAAAAAATCATCTTCTTGGACTAGGCGTATTTCCGTCTCGATGGGTTCGTAAACGAACAAAATTATCGAATTTTGAATCGAAAAATCCACAACGATTTGTAGAAAAGCCAATGCATCCATTGCGTGTTACTATTTGGGCCGTATTTCTACGAAGATGACGCCGGCACAACCGTTACGGTCAACGGAATCAACTACCGTCACATGTAAACATCTTTTTTACAACCATGTCTTGAAGATATTGGTTTGGACGACCATTGGTTCCAGCATGATGGTGTGCCATGCCACATATCGGGCGTTACAGTAGTGAAACTATACATCAAAATGATGAGGTGAATAGGCTGAAGCTGTGATTTGAGGCGTTTCGATTTTATATGTGAGGTGCCGTGAATATACGGACAATCTACGAACATTTGAAAGCCAATATTGAAGCAACCATTGTCGAAATATATCCAAAATCTGACACACGCCAACGACAGTATTGTGCACAGTTATTGAACCTGTGTTCATTCGCTTTATGAAAGATTTTGTGGAAATATTATGGTTTACGATCTCTGAAGGTTCTGCTTGTGTAACAAGTAAAAAAAATATGCTATTTGAAATTATTTAGATTAAAATGTATGAGACACGTTTGTGTGAATGTTACTATTTATAGATCAGTTGCTTTATAGATCAGTTTCGATTTGATGATATTTAAGCTTGACATATTTTTTATTTTGTCTTACCAATGAATTGAAGAATTCGTATTCTTCAATCCATTGGTAAGACACAAACTTTCGAGATTCCTTTATCATTTGCAAAATCTCACATAAAATCAACAGCAGCAATAACAATTTTACAAATTATGGTGATAAAATTTCTATTCCTTTGAGGTCGATTCCTTGTTCAAATGATACAATGAAAAGAAGAATTGATGGCATGGGAGACAATATTAAGAATCAATTAGTATCTAATATCTCACAATAAACAGAGCAACTGAAAGACAACTCGATGAGTCTACTGATAAAACAAATTACGCACAGTTAATGGTTTTTGTGATTCCCAAATTCATGAACATTTGCTTTTCTGTAGGGAACAACAAAAGGAATAGATAGCTTTAAGAAAGTAGATGAGTTATTTTCCAAGAATGACCTTTAAAGGTTAAAATGCGTAGGACTATATGCACAGATGGTCCAGCAGCAATGACTGTGAAAAAATCTGGATTTAAGTGCAGCCGTAGTGTATTGCATAGTGAAGTATGCGTAATAATTTTCTTGAAATCGAATTTAATGAAAGAAGCCACAATTTGGTTGAGACGACAGCAAGGATATCCGTGAATCGCAAAAGCAGCATTGTTAATTATAATTCCTTTTGCGACAACATACCTATGCAAAATCGCTTTCTCATAACTACTGGTAATAAGAAATAAACACTGATTGTTTCTTTCAACGAAGTCTTTTGAGATTAAAACTACGTCACCAGACCAGGATAGCTATACAAATGTCAACTAATTACAGTAACATTTGCAGACGACACGGGGGTACCCTCATTCATGGTATAAGAAAAACAAATAGAAAAATAATTTACGGCGACAATAGGTTTAAGTTCGGCAATTAAACAAATTTTAATGTTAGAAGCTACAATTCTTAAACCTTTACTAGTTATCAACAGTGCACGATACCAGTTCCGAATTTGTATCAAAAGTTAATAAATTTATTATAAAATTATAATCATAAGACATTCACATAAATAATATTTTGTCCTGATTAATAATTGCTTTGGTGCACGATTTTTCCTTCTTTGTACCCAAACAAACAAAACCCAATTTGACTTTATTTCGGTCAAAGGATTTTGGGGTAAATCTAGATAGAAAAGAGTAGGGAAAATGATTTTAATCATACATAATACATAAATTATCGGATTGTCCATGGTCAGAAATTCAATGTATCGATATTTTACTCGGTAATGAAAATAATTCGAGAAAGTAAAGACGGTTCAATGTTAACCAATTTTAACATTTATGTTTACTGAATTTACAAAACATTAAAATAAAATTTTATTTATTGTTAGATATTATGATTTATACCATATATAAGATTTTTATCTAGCTGAATTACTATGTATTCGTATGAATTACTATTTATTTAATTTACTACACTACGCTGACCATATTGGTAGTTTAAGCACTACCTGATGTTAAGTATAGATGGCAGTGTTGTTTGAAAAAATTGCAAACTTTTAAAACTTCCACTGATCATTCAACCAACATCAAAGGCGAGTTTTCGATTCTACTTTAAAGTAATACACTAACAACAAGAAAAGACTATCAATTGACAGAGTGGCTAAAACAAACATTGCAGTGGTGGGCCAAATAAGATAACCTATATGGAAAATTAATGGTTTCAAAAATTCTAAAACTAGATAAAGGTGATCTGAAAATGTTGACATGGAAAATATGCTCACAATGCAACATATAACGATTCGTGAGGATGTTTCATGTCGATTCGACCAACTTCCATTAGATTCATTACCATCAATAAAACATAGATTCTTTTTCACTTCACCCTGAGATAAAAAAATAATTTAACGAATAGACTGAAATGCAAAATCGGCATAAATGAACGCGAAGAAAGTTCCATATGCGGACAAGATCATGGGGTAAGTTTTTGGATAATAATTGCATAATTTTTATTGATTATATTCGAAAATTAGATTTAACCTTATCGGATTACTTTCTCTTTCCAAACTTACTAAAATTGTAAAGATGTGGTGTATGTGGTTGATACCTATTTAAAAAGGCTCAACAGTTCTTACTATAAACAGAATTCTCATATTTATTTAAAAAAAAAACAATATTTCTTTGTCAGATTGAATACATACTAAGACTACCATTTATTTAAAGAAGCAATTGGCGATCTATGAATTGTTATTGATATATTTCATGGAGCTAAAACAATCCCTAACTATTACAGTTCGATACTTTAAGCTATTGCCATCAAACAGATATGAGGTCGGTTCATGCATTCAGCACTTAAGCAGTGTGCCAAAACATTGTTCATTCGTCATAACCAAATAAAATCGAATCGAGATTGTTTTGCACCCTAACACTATCGGGGTTTGACCTATGAATGTTAGCCAGCAATGTTGAATCATACGAGGAATAGCAATACTGTACGAGTCATTGGCGAAACATTATTTGAGAATGAGGGCAATAATTTGAATCATCAAGATCTAGGATATACTATAAATAGTCGCAGTGTATTATTCTAAAAATACTAGTTTTATCTTATAAAATTTTCAGATGGTGTGTCCTTTCTGGGGAGCCCTTCTATTTTAGGAATAAGTTATTATGGTGCCATTATTCAAATAAAAAATCATCGGTTCAAAGTGTTTAATACTCTAAATTACATTACCGTCACTACATCAGTTCAAAAATTTAAGAACTACACTGGATTCCAGCTTACCTGAAAATAAAAAATAAAAACTGATTAAATATATGTACTATGATAAATAGCCGAACACTTATTTATGTAATAATTTGTTTATATATACACATTTATCTATAGTAACTATCATAACGCTAAATAGAATGGGTTAAAGGGTGTGACTATTTATTTTTGATTAATATATCTTTGTATAAAAACAATTAATTTTCACCAATACAGTTAAAGTATACAACGTGGGATAAAAAAGTGCACCTTACTTTCAAGCCCATACATGGTCAAAATAAAAAATTGAACCTATGTATTTCCTGTGGTCTCTTAATACCTTAAGATGTTATACAGATTTGACTTCGATCGCGCTGTTGTTACTACGTTTATTAGGTAAAAGAAGATATTTTATAGCGATTAATGGCTTTAGTACCCACTTAATAATAATCTATAGCTTAAGATTATCAAGACCTTACAAACCATTAAATACGTATTCGTGCACATTGTAGGTGGTCAGCCAAACGAATATTTTTACACACATCGTTTTCATGTCATCCTGTGCATATTAATTTTTTAGTCAACATTTCAGATTTGAACTCGAAATCGCGGCGTGATGAGAAACTCTCTTAACCTTTAAGCTACAACCGGTGACCACTTGGACTTCTTTGAAGTTGTGTGAACGAATTTTTTACTCTAAATAGTGAGGGCCAATTTAGATTGCTTGAATTATGCTTATTTGTAATTTGATAGATGAAAACTAAAGTGATATTAGTTCAATAGTTAGAACAACGCGTATTGTTTATTGTAAATATTATTTTAAATTAAGTGAAAAGGTATAAGCAAATTGCATGAAGAATATGAAGGAAATAATTGTCCATCAATCGAAACCATTCCAAAATAAGTTACAAAATTTGTGGAAAATAGTTCAGTATGATGAAAACACCGACCAAATGGCGCAGTGGTTGAAGCTGCGGCAGTTGGAGCGGGAGGTACCAGGTTCGAATCCCGATAGATGCGAAATGCAAAAGGGATTTTTCACCATCCGATTACGAACTGTGGTATGAATGAAGACATCTATGACCCCCTGTTAGAGTGCAGAACTCATGGGCCAACCCATCTTCCATGTCAGTACTATAGACTCTACGTAAATCGGACCTATAGCCGTACGTCCTCGATTTGGCTGTAATGGCGAAAGGTAGGAGGTAAATAGGCGAACCGCGAAAGAGTTGGGAGTGCCGTGAGCTGTAAAACAGATTGGAAAGATAAAAAAACAAACAAAGATGAAAACAGCAAACTGTTTGCAAACATTGTAGTGGTTCATTAAAAGAAAACATAATTGTTGTAAGTGCTAGTGCTAATGTGAGTCTAAAAACAGTAATTTGTTATCGTTCACAGCAATAGCCAAACTATCTTCATTTAAAAGGCATATAACATGAGATAGCTCAAAAATTAAAGCACAAATAAAACAACTTCAATTTAAGAAATTTGTCAACAAAATCATATAAAACGACGGAGCATATTGTAAGGTCTTATTATCAACGTAGTATACGCAGTAGTGGTCAAAATTCGATATCGGATCCGAAAGCTTATTTTACTAATATGAAACTAAAAAGGCAAACCGAAATCGTATTTTGCGAAAATCGAATGTCAAAATCCGACTGCTATGTAGTTGACGAATTTCATTTTGTGTTATCGAATTATTGTGTTTTGAACATTCCACAGTATTAGAAGCAAGATTTTGTTAAAAGATTTCATCTGACAAGTCATTAGTCATTTAAACCACAACAACAAAATAAAATTTAGCAAGTTTAAGTGAAGTACAAAGTACATTATTGCTAACCTCATGCTTACATTAAACAAATGAGTCAAACAATTTTATATCGGATATCGGAAAGGTTCGATATCGGAAAAAATCCGGTATCGGACCTTTTCATAATAGCACCCTGGTTTGAATCCAATCGACGAATATTTTTATGATCTAGTTTATTTAGGGAGGGCGAGATATGTAATCTTTTAACGCGTCAAGCGATAGTTTTAGAAGTAGTGATCAGATGAGGAAAGAGATAACGATATACAACGAGCGAATCAATAACATGAACATATAGTGAGAGAATAGAAACCAGTTGTAGACAATACTGCATGGGTCAAGATAACATGTAAAAATATACTACACCAAAATGTATGCACTAAAACACTGACAGTGGCAAGCAGGTAGTGTTGAATAAGATGTGATATAGTGAAGTGTTATAAATTGTTTTCACAATTTATTGAGTGAAATAAATAAAGTGATAGGTATGAAAAAACTCTAGTCGTTTTAATTGTGATCGGTGTCTAAGGCGTCAACAATCCAGATACGGTCCAGTTCTTAACGGTTCAGTTGCAAAATATTTTAAATTGAGTGGTCTAAAATACAAAAATCAATACATTCACAGAAAAAGATAGGCTGATGTGGTTTTTAAACTGAAGATATAATCGGAGTGACAACGCAGCTAAGATTTTCATTACTGTAAATGGATCTTGGTCGCGGAATATAATTACTAATTTTTTTCTTGACAAATTGAAAGCTATAAATTTCCATATAGTATGTTGTTTTTTTTTTTTTTTTTTTTTTATATATATTTTATTCTATGCTATCTTTTTTGGGGCTCAAGGCTCTCCCAGCTCTTTCGCGGTTCGCTTAGTTACGTCCTACTTTACGCCTTAACGGCCAAATCGAGGACGTACGGCTATAGGTCCGATTTTCGTAGAACCATCTGCGCGTTGCATAGCTCCATGCCAGCCTATAGTACTGACATGGAAGATGGGTTGGCCCACGAGTTCTGCACTCCAACAGGGGGTCATAGATGTGTTCATTAACACCACTGATCGTAATCAGATGGTGAAAAATCCCTTTTGCATCCTGCCCTTATCGGGATTCGAACCCGGTACCTCCCGCTCCAACTGCCACAGTTTTAACCACTGAGCCATCTGGGCGGTTCATATAGTATGTTGTTTCAGCGGGACGATTTCACATATCATACAGAAACAATTAAATCTTTCGCAAGAACGGTTTAATTGTTCGTCTACATCTTAAGCTCTAACATCAATAGAAGACTAATTCGTAAACTTTGATTAAGGAATGATAGCTTGTCGTACACTAGAAGAACGTTACTTGCAAGACATCATTTTTAATTACAAGACCGAAACAAAAAAAGGAATATATCCAGACGAACCATTGGGATGTTCACATTTGTATAATGATCAATTTTTTACTGCTGCCATCTATTTATACAAAATTGAAAGACCATTAAAAACTTAATAGAACTAAAAAAACAATTTAAATTGTAGTAACCAAATTATAAAAATAAATCAACAGTTGAAATATTTTTTTGGATGTAACAGGGACCATTTGACATATTTTTAGTTTATGCAAGTTTTAAGTAGTGTTTCTGTTTTTTATAAATAGATGACAATAGTTAACAATTTATAATTTTTATATTAGGTTCCCCGATTATAATACAAAATTTGGCCAAACTTTCCTTCCCAATGGATCGTCTGGATATATTTCGTTTATGACGAAACCTGTCTACTTTCATTAAAAAGTAATTTCAAATTGAAACACCCTATAGTTTTAGAAAAATAACACATTACTGTACAGTATATTGTGAATAACGCTTAAAGACTTAAACAATCTTATATTTATTTGAATAATTAACTTGTATAATCTCAAATTGGTTTACTTTTCAATTAAATTGTGCATACACATTATACATATATGTATGACTAAATTTCTAACAAACATAATCTTCAGCTAACATTTTTAATTAGATTTTGTTTGGTTTTAAAACACAAATTAAAGAAAAAAATCTTATAACATCGAATTAGTTCGAAAGTGGAAACATTAGTTTTGTTTTTGTCTTTTGAATAAATGTTTACTCTTTTTGTTTTATATCAACAAACAATTAGCTGAATTTATCTAATATTTGTTTACTTAGAAGAAAATATAAAACAAAAAATTTAAAAGACGTCGACGAGGTTAAGTATTTTAAAAGATTTTGCATTTAAAATACAAATAAAACTATCGATTTCTTATCGACAATTATTAATACTAAATAAAGTGGGTCTCTCGAAATTTGTTTTTATTAAAATTTCTTATATTTACAAAACATGTTATTTTTAGAAAACTATTTTGTTTTTATAGTGGTTCAAACGAAGTATGTGTAGTTCCTGTACAAAATATATTTTTTGTTATTTCTTTCATATTTTCGGTTTAAATTTTAGTTTTTTATATTTTCTAATTATAAAATTCTAGGGCAATTCAGTTATAAAAACCACTAAAGTCGACTTCATGGTTGCGTTCCATCCTTCCTTCCGTCCGTCCAAAATTGTTTTTAAGTAAATGAGAAAAATTCACAAGTAAAAACACGTCATTTTCAACCAATGAAATTGCTTAAGAAAATTTTGGACGGAAGGAAGGAAGGGACGCAACCATGAAGCCGATTTAAGTTTCAATCAAATAAAGTTTCTAAGACTCATTGAATCCACAATATCAAAATTTGGGAAATTCAATATACGAGGGTCGGTCGGTTTATGGTTAATATTATAGATGGCGTTTGATCTTAAGGTAATCTATGGAAAAACATGATATTACAGACATCCAAAAGTCACTTATGAGGAGTGTTTACCATTTAGAATGATTCAAAAGTAGTTTGCTAAATTGGTTGTGGTCGTCTAGGTTCTAATGGATCAATATTTATACTAACAAGTCACACATCGAAAAAACTAGGTGAAATACTTGGAGATGAAAAGCTATCACAAATGTATGGGGGATGTTTAATCGTAATCCTACTGATTTTTTTTAATCGATTTGCAAGTATGTAAAACTTTATCATTTTTGAAAACTAAGGCGAGGTATCTGATTTAGCTTTTAATGATTATTAACTGCACACGATTATAAAGGAATGCTTCTGCTTTACGGAAATAATGAGCTCAAACGATGAGGTGACACTCGAATTCAAAACATATTTTGGCTATTAAAGTCTTATTTTTATAAAGGAATCAGGAAATTGTCTCTATCGAGTTAAACTGTGCAAAATAAAAGTTTTTCTAAACAAGCATTTTATATACTGTCTAACGATTTTCTAAAAGACAAAATTTGAAATGAAATAAAGAGTGATCCAATAAGAGCTTCCGGTTCTTTTTTGAAATAAAACATTAAAATCAATTTAATAATCAAAAAATGTGTTTGTGACGTTAGTTCGCTTTATGACATTTAATGTTTGAAAATAATTTATTTTAAATGTTGTCCGCGACTGGATCTTAGTTGTTTATTCTATGTTTTTCAGCACTCTTTTGAGCATTTCGGCTGATATTTCGTTAATTACGCGTGTTATGTTCGCTTCTAATGAAGGAATCGATTGAGGTTTATCGATACAAACAAGAGATTTCAGATTCCCCTATAAAAAGTAATCTAACGGCGTCAGATCACAAGATCTTGGAAACCAATTCACGAGTCCCTTTGTTGATATGATGTTCTCATTAAAATTTTTCTTTCAATAAATCGATGGTTTGGTCTTCTGTATGCACCATCCTGTTGAAACCACAAGTCGGAATACCTACAGCGGCTGTTCATAAGCCCAAATCTGATAATTTTGTACGGTAAAAAACGGATCAATTTGGAACTATGCCAACGCCCATGAACTAAATCAATGACGCAAAGGAAGGTCAACTGGCTTCAATAATTCAACAAGCTGTAATATTCACATTAGATCGACTTATACGCACTCTAGTCGGTTTATCAATACTCAGTTTAGTTGGACGATTATGAACACCATAATATAGTCGAAGAGCACGAAAACAATTTTTCACTAAACCCTAATTTTTAAAATAAATTTCAACAATTTGTAAACGTTGTTCTCTCGTAAATCTAAAATAGTGAAATATCAATGAATACTGAACACAAATGTCTTATGTCACGCATAAATCGCAATTGGTAAAAGTACCTCCTATTGGATCACTCTTTACATTTCAAGGATTTATTTATGCTTTATTTAATACTCCCAAAAACATGAAAAAATTCCAATTAGCTAATCCAGGCTTTTTAACACGAGTTAATGTTTATGGTTTCAAAGAAACGATTAAGAATTTCCTCACAATATCCAAGAAATTCATGCAATAATACAGTAATTCCTCATAACACTAATAATTCAAGCAAAGCGGTAAGGTTAAATAAAATGGGGCAGTAAAAAACGAGCGATAATGCTCGTAAATATTAAGAAACATTAGGTATAACTGTATGTAATTGATTGAAATGCACTCCTTTAATATATTTGATTGATATATTCAGTAGACAAGATTATTATAATCGGTTACGTGTTTAAGCGAGACAATATCTCGCCCTAATGTTTGATACAACCCATTGTATTATTTCCTCGATGTCTTTTGCAAGCTCTTCACAGCTATTTAAAAAAAATGAGAACATATGAAGAATTAGTTGACAACAAGCAGTAAGGCGACATAAACCTAAAGAACGCGGAATAATTATTGCTTATTTGACCAATTTCTGTTGTTTTAACTTAGCGTTCTGCACCATGTGCGCAAAATATTAAGCGTTTGGCTGAAAGTATTTTTTATAAAGTGAATCCACGGGAGACGTCACAAAAAGTGGCCAGACAAATCGACGAGACAACGATACCAACAAATTGGCATCAGCCAAAGAGTGTGTCGAATTTTGATGAAATACCTGATAATGTTACTTACAAAGTACATACTGTTTACCAATTGCTGCCTGCTGACCGTCAAGTGAGGGTAACTTACTACCATGGTAAGCCTGGTTCAACAATAGGATGATTTGGCTAACAATAGGATGACGTCGACGGCGGCACAACCGTAACTGGTCAGTTGAAGTTACTAAATTGAGTTTCGAGCTTTGTTAGCTCCAGAAGAACGAAGGTACCAATCCTATTTAGAAACACTAATTGGCAACAAATTCACATTATGACATTACGTTTGCCCCACCTTGTATTTACCGATTAACTATAAAAGAAGCCAGTTTTGAAATATTTTGATGGTCATGCAATCCTTACTTGTGTGTTAATATTAAAACAGCAAATTAAACATTTTTATATTTTCGTTTTTAACCAGATATAACCTATATAAGGCTAAAAATACACGTTTCTTTCATTTCAGGCCAAATCATTCGATTAATTACCACATTATCAAATTAATTTTTGCAATATTATCATGCATTTAAATTTCTGCATTAATTTAAGTATATCATGCAATAATTTATACCGGTCGGTTGTGGTGCAACTGCGTAGAAACACATTTAGAAAGTAATTAAAGTGTCCTCTCTCAAAGCTGTTCGAAAAAATACTCTTGCAGAAACCTAAGCTAATTCTGAACGAGAAAAAAATCATTCCGGACCATCAATTTGGATTTAGAGAAGAACACGGAACCGTGGAACAAGTTCAAAAAGTCGTATCTCAAATCAGGAGATCCGTTGAACGAAAAAAGTACCGCTCTGCAGAGTTTCTATAGATAATATAGCCCAAGCTTTCGATAAGATAAAGTACGACTACATAAAATTAGACCCTGACAAGTTTCTGTAAAAGTATTGACAATTATGTGCTCAATCGAAAGTTTTTGGTGAAATATAATACCGCATCCAAAGATTTATATGATATTCATTCCGGAGTACCTCAAAGCAGTGTTGTACTTAATCTATACAGCAGACTTACCAACATCAAATTACGTGAAAGTCTCTACATTCGTGAATGGTACTGTCCATGAAAATCCTACGATAATAAGAAGAATCCTACAGGAACAGTTAGATAAAATCGAAAAATGGCTAACAAAATGGAGAATTAAGGCCAATGAGCGTAAATCAGCGCACATTACATTTACACTCCGTAAACTCACCTGTTCGTCTGTCAGACTAAATAAAATCACTCTCAAAAATGAGTCAAATTAAATTGGTTAATTGAAAAACACTCAAAGTTTAGTCTAAACTATAAGCTATTGCTGTACAAAATAATACAAAGTGTCCGCCGGGAAGGTATCCCGGCGGACACTTTGTATTTGTTTTGCCTTAGTACTTTGTTTTGCCGCCATTTTGGTAAGTGCAGTCGTGAAGTAGACACATGGCAAATTTAATCGTTAAAACATTTAATCAAAATCAATCATCAATTACAGTGACGATGAGAAAGTTACGTGAAATTTTTGGGAGAAACAACGAGCCAACAAAACGCACTATTTATCGTGTAGTGAATGATTTCGAAAAAAGAGGGTCTGAAGGTGATAGGCCCAATCATGGACCACAACGTACTGCAAGATCGGCTGAAAACATTACTGCTGCTCAAGAAAGTGTTCAAAACAATCCATCAACCTCAATTCGACGCCGTGCTCAGGAGTTTGGTCTTCAAAGAAGAAGTTTGGGCACAATTTTGCACAAGGATTTGCATTTGTTTCCATTTAAGATTCAGTTGACACAAGAGTTTCTGCCACAAGACCATTTACGTCGCCGTACATATGCCAATAGGATGTTACAGCTCGCCCATGACAACCCCTATATTCATGAAAAAATCATAATGAGTGACGAGACACATTTTCATTTGAATGGATATGTGAATAAACAGAATAGTTGGTTCTGGGCAATAGAAAACCATCAAATTATTCATCAGTCAACTTTACTTCTATTAAAAGTGACAGTCTGATGTGCAATTTGGTCAGGAGGAATCATTGGACCTTACTTCTTTGAAAATGAAACGGCGTAACGGTAACTGTGAATGGGGAGTGATATCGTGATACGATTGAAAACTTTTTAACGCCACAACTGCATGCTTTGGGCTTGATTAACATGTGGTATCAACAAGACGGTGCCACATCGCATACAGCCAGGATTACAATGGAATTACTGCGAGACCTCTTTCCACAACAAGTTAATTCAAAAAATGGTGATATTGATTGGCCTCCACGGTCGCCTGATTTGACTGCTCCGGACTTCTTTTTGTGGGGATATTTGAAAAGCAAGGCTTATGCAAACAAACCAGAAACGCTTGAGCAACTCAAACATAATATTCGTGATGAAATTAATGAAATATCGCGTGAAATGTGTGAGAATGTAATGAAAAATGTGCTCAAAATGGCTCGCATTTGTGAGGCTAACAGAGGCGGACATTTATCTGATATTGTATTCCATACAAAATCGCCGACATTAAATAAAACATTTATCAATATAAGATCGCTTCTCTTTCATTTAATAAAAAATTATAAACAAACAAAGTAAATAGTATACCTTCCCGGTGGACACCCCGTACTTAAGCCCATCTGGACATATGATATTCAGCTGAGGGGCATCACGAATCCTTAGAACAATGGTAAACCTATCCTGGTATGTACGCAATGCAAACCTACGTCGAGATTAACTCAACGAAATTGTAACCAAATTCATCAGTACAGTAAAACCAGTCAAAGCTAGTTTGTCATCCCAACGAATTAGCCAGGGAACTATTAAATAGGCCAAGAAATAGTCGACTAAAATAAATGGATCCTCTGGGTCTAGCTATAGGTTATTCAGAGTTTACCGAGTACACATTAATATTAAGAACTAAATAAATGTATATAAGCCTTTAAGATTTGATTACATCTTGTTAGTTTTATATGTATGTAGGAAAGATTCAAGAATAAAATCCATAGTTTAAATATGTTTTTGACATAAGTTCAAAATTCTAAACAATCGAATTATTAATTAACCGATTATTACGAATCTCAGATAAAGAGGTAACGTTATATATTAAGAGCTCATATAAGTTCTTTAAATATGTCGGCGTAACACTAACGAGATAGGTAGTTATTCTGTTTTTCAGATAAAATAATCAAAAATAACTACCCCATTATCCAACTTTCCAGTTACTCATACTCGTATGTACACACGCACATGACATAATCAACTTTTAATCACAAATCTCACGTTCGCTTGTTTCCAAGGAAACTTATTTAATTATTAAACAAGAGTGAGATGAACATTTTCAACAAAATTGTGATTTTAGTTATAAAAGTTAATTATATTTCGTATAATAATTAAATATTTAGTTACATTTGTATTGTAAATTATAAACAAAGCACCAAATTACGATTTATAACCAAGTTGGATTATCAACTAAGTAGTTATTGTATACTACGAGTACATAACATACCATATTATTTATTGGTGTATCTGGTTAAAAGAAAAAGAAAATTTAATGAAAATTGGGACACACGATTATTAATTACATCATGTCACAGTAATAAATGCCTAAATACAAAAGAACGAAAATTAATTAAATTCTATTTTTCCAAGAAGTGTATTCATTAAACCAATTTTTTTGCTTCTTTTTTATTTCGAAAATGTTTTCACGTTTTTCATATAAAATAGATGTGTGTAGTTGTTGCTGAATGAAAACTAAAATTGATAAGGATCAAATGTTTTGACGTCATTTATGAACTTATCTCTGTTTTCCTCGGAAAAAATACAGCAAAAAAAGATTGGCGTGTGTATGTGTTGTGTTCACAACTGTAACCGTTGTTGTTGTTCATCTTAATAAATTATGATTTTGGGGAGTTTTCTATCATTGGAACGAAGAAATTTGGTTCATTTATTTTGAACGTTAATACGATTAAACTTTTGCTTGTCGATTGTATGTGATGGTAGCTAGTGTTGACAAGGTCAAGTTCTATGTTCAATAATAACAAAATTATAACTCATCACCAACGATAAGTTCGAAAAACCATCGTCTTTCTAAGAAAAACATCAAGGTTATAATTACAATGTTGTGGATTGAAATCTGTGTAATTTAGTATTAAGTCCACAATATTCATGTATAGAATCAAACTTAATTAATAATAAGTAATTAAAAGTTTAAACATGCCTCAGTCTTGCCTAAAAAAATGATATTATCGCGCTATGGGAATAAAGGACTTCTGTACATCATATTAGTGGAAGGCAAACACGTAGAAAATCTTCTGTGGATGATCTCATAATAAAATTTAAATTGACTGGACCTATGAGTGGTCGATAACTTTCTGGAAAAAAGCGAAAAACCTTTAGTGGATGAGAAATTTATCGTAACCCAATCAAATATGGAACCGTTTCAGACCATCCACGAAATTACTTATGAACCTGGTGGAAATATAATTGAAACCGAAATCTGCCCAAAGAAGTTTAATTACGCGTATCAAAAAATGAGGCGTCTATTCAGACGAAGATAAAGTAAAATTTGTTGCAACTAAGAACATATTCTATGCGTAATATGATGATTGTTTCAAGAAATACATAATCAAAGTTCAAAATGATATTAAAAGTGATCCCAAATATTTCTGGAATTTTTTCAGTGACAAGAGGAAACCTAAAGGATATCCAGCCACTATGCATCTGGATAGATCATGTGCCAAAAAAATAGCAGCAAACCTGTTCTTATCATTTTTCCAAACAATTTACAGTCCTGATAATTCACCTTATAATAATCATCCTCCCAGCTACGCTAACTGGTCAATACATATCCAAACTCTTTCTGAAGAGGAAATACTAACTGAGATTAAATCACTAGAAGGTGGCTGTGGATCTGATTCTATCCCTTCATCCACCATTAAATTATCGGCTGATGTAGTTTGCAAGCCTTTAAAACTCATCTTTAATAAATCATTGCAAACCGGAACTTTCCCTGATAAATGGAATGTTTCGAGACTTACACCGATTTTCAAATCTGGTAAAAGAAATGAAATTTCCTGCTATCGAGGAATTGCAACCACTTCAATTTTACCTAAATTATTTGAAATACTAGTCTGCAATTCCTTCAAGAAAATAGTTTTAAGCTGCATCTATAATTTCATCAACATGGATTTATGCCTGGCAGATCAACTACCAACAACCTAGTTGAGTTTACTAGCATTACTACTAAAGATTTAGAAAATTATCAGCAAATTGACACCGCATATACACTGATTTCAGTAAAGCTTTTGACTCCTTTCAACATCGCCAGATATTGATTAAACTTGACAAGTTTGGTTTTTCATCAATATTTGTCAAATGGGTTCAATCTTACTTAACGGAGAGATACCTATTTATCGAAATAGCTGGTGGAAAGCCGAATCCTATTTTGGCAACATCTGGAGTTCTCCAAGGTTCTTATATTAATCCCTATATCTCTTCCTGATATTAATTGACAACATCACTAAGATAATTCAACACTCTATTTGCTGATGATTTTAAAATATTCCGATCAATTAACGATAGAAGTGACACTTTCAAGCTTCAAGAGGACATTGACAAGATTTGTTCATGGTGTGAAGTGAATCAGTTAAAACTCAATATTCAAAATTGCAAGATAATGTCATATCATAGGAAAATATTTCCAATAATTGCCAATTATAATATCAATGGAACATTAATTGAACGCGTCACCACAATCAAAGATCTAGGTGTAACATTTCTCAGTGATATTTCACTCTCCAGACACATCGATCAGAGTATATCGAAAGCCAACCACCACTGTACGCTATAAAGCATATACTATTGCAACTTTGGTTAATCGCAGGCAACAACATTGTGCAAGTTTTTTGGGAAATATACTTTTGGGCCATATAGACTCTCGCTTTATTCTTCAGAACGCTTTCAGTTAAATGTGCCCAGTAGAAATTTTTGTCTACACAAGTTGTTAAAACTTGAAAAACATGATGGCGAAAATGAACCAATCAATATGATGACCAAATTTTTTTACCGATGTTGACCACCTATTCGAGTTTGGACTGTCTAAAGGACAGTTTAACATCAAATTAAAACAGCATTTCAGACAATTATAATTTTATATTCTTAATTTTTTATTTTAATTTTTCTTTCCTTAACAATACTTAATTTTCTATCATTAAATCTTAAAATTTAAATTTCTTATCTGAAATCCTAAATGTATTTAATTATACATATTGATTTCTTTAAATAAAAAAATAAATAAAAGCTAATATAAGAGAGCACCGTTCACTGCAAAATAAACACGTTTTAGCGTTTCATCAAAAATTAGTTGGCTGCGGTTAGCAAAAGAACTTGTTAAATGGCCCGGAGAAACATGGGACAGTGTTGTTTTCAAGCTTTATATCAAAGAAGGGAGACTAATTCTGCGCAAAAACCTAGAAGGAAGCCTAGGGGATGTTTGAATTCAACATGTAGATTTGTACCTGAATATTCTTCAACGTCATCTGAAGCTATCAATTAGGCAGCTGTCTGCTTAATCTGAGAGCTTCATATTCTAGCAAGACAATGTCTCAGCGCACTGAGCAAATACAGAACTTTAATCATCTTTACCAGAAATAACACGAATAACGCTGTAACTCTCAATATTACCTAGAGTCCGATTTGAAAATGAAAAGTAAACGTTAGCAAGAAAAAACTCTATTCGCTCTATTAGGTTTCTGTTGAATAGAATGGAAACAAATAATTGTTGATGTTTTTTGCTCAATAAATATATTTATCCAGAAATAATATCAACAATCCCCTGGCCATTTCAACAATTTCGACTAACTCAATATTAATTACAAAAATTCAATTTTGAATTATAAAGGGTGTTTTTTTAAGAGGTTGCCGATTTTTTTTTTGAATAAAACACAAATAAAATTATGAAATGACCAACATTTTTTTTTATTTGGTAGATAATTTTTTGGCATTTAACATTTAAACACAATTTCTGGCATATGGCTACCACGACTATTTTTTACAAATGTCATTCTGGAGGTCCAATTTTCCAGCACTTTTTCAAGCATTTGAGGGGTATGTCAGCAATGACACGTTGAATATTGGGTTCCAAAGCGTCAATCGATTGAGGTTTATCCACATAAACCAATGACTTCACGTATCCCCACAAAAAGTAATCGAGTGGCGTCAAATCGCACGAACGCGGAGGCCAATTCACCGGACCATTTCTCGAAATAATATTGTCGTTGAAAGTTTCTTTCAATAAGTCGATTGTTTCACGTGCTGTATGGCAAGTGGCACCATCTTGTTGAAACCACATTTCATCCATATCCATATCTTCAAGATTTGACAACAAAAACTCATTTAACATGGTTCTGTATCGATTTCCATTCACGGTAACGCGTCGTCCTTCCTCATTTTTAAAGAAATATGGACCGATGATCCCACCAGCCCATAGACCGCACCAAACAGTACATTTATCAGGATGCATTGGTAATTCTTGAACGGCGTGTGGATTATCTTTGCTCCAAATGCGACAATTTTGTTTGTTGACGTATCCATTTAACCAAAAATGCGCCTCATCACTGAAGAGAATTTTACGGTAAAAAAATGGATCTTCGTTTAATTGATTTAACGACCAATCACTGAATTCACGGCGCAAACGATGGTCGTGTGGCTTTAATTCTTGCACCAATTGAATTTTGTATGGCACCAAACCCAAATCTTTACGTAAAATTTTCCATAAAGTCGATGGACAAAGTCCAATTTGCTGAGCACGACGACGAATCGATAAATTGTCGTTTTCTTCGACACTGGCCTCAACGACAGCAATATTTTCTTCTGTACGAACTCTTCTCATTCTTGTCGGTGGCTTGGCATCCAAAAGAGTGAATGTAGACCGAAATTTGGTAATTACGTTCTTTATGGTGGTCTCTGACGGACGATTATGTGCACCATAAAATTCACGAAGTGCTCTATAAACATTTTTAATTGAACACTGATTTTGAAAATAAATTTCCACGATTTGAAAACGTTGTTCTGGAGTTAACCTATTCATAATGATTTGCCAAACAATACTGAGTAGAAATGCCACTTTGAGCTGTCAAAACAACTGTCATAAAATAAAACGACATCTATCGGAAAAACAAACCTCCTAAAAAAACACCCTTTATATAATAAACTTTTCAAGGAAATCCGCAAATACTTAATACGAGTATCACATCTATTTTTTTAAAAAGGTTTACAATTTTCCCTTCTATTAAAATATTTTAATAATTTCTTAGGAATCCCGAAAACATTTTCGGTTTCCTGAGAAAAAAAGACAAACGGTACCCTGTATAACTCAAAAGCATCTGATTTGCTAAATAATTTTATAGACTCAAGCTTTCAAAAAATACATTTTCTCTAATTGTGCTAGGAGTTTCCATCGATGATGGAAACGAGTACGTTCTTCAAGAATTTCGGGTACGTTCTTCAAGAGAATTTATAGTAGGCAATACTGCTTCATACCTAAAGTAGAATCACGGATAATTCTTTCAACTACGACTATCTGTTACCTCAATATCTAATAGGTCATTCAATAAGTCTGTAGTATAAGTCTTCGAGGGTGAAACAACGAGTATAGCGATTTTCAAACTATTATAGTACAATTTATCTTCCTCATCAAAATAGGCCTCATTTTTAGCGATTACTTTAGCATTGGACTTAAATTTCTTTCCATCAAGAAAACAGGAAAAGGTCGCTGGCGGCTAAATCGTGGGGAATATGGTGGGTGGATATGCAATTCGAAGCCCAATTCATTCAATTTTACAATCGTTTTCATCGATTTGTGACACGGTGCATTGTCATGGTCATACAACACTTTTCTTTTTGCAAATATGGCTGTCCTTTGCGATTGCAGCCTTCAATCGAACAAAAAGTGTGTCGACTGCTGTCTTTTGAATCCTGATGTGTAATTGTGAAGCCATATCTCATCCATTGTCACATATCGACGTTACAATTCCATTTGATTGCGGTTATACAGCGCCAAACGCTCCTCTGAAGCATCGATTCGTTGTTTTAAGATCGGCCGTGATTTCACGCGGCACCCAGAGCTGTCGCATAACCTAATGTTCTTGTAAAATGGTAAAAACCATATTGTGGATTTTTTTCATGTTTTCTGGAAAAACAGTCCACTGCGCTCTGCAATCCACTTCTCTACTATTTGTCTCGATGGTGCACGTTATGGAAATGTTTATCAAACCATTGTTTGGTTTCCACTGTATTTTTTTTTCATCAAAATGCTTTATTTAAACTAGAAATTCACTTTTTCCATTTTTTTTTTTCAAAAACAAAAGTTGCTACAACTTCGTGAATAGTCAGATTGTTGTCAAATTTATACACGTATCGTTTAAAGGTTAGTATACTTATTAAAAAGCACGTGGAAAAAATTCTAGTGACGCCATCTATGTGTCATCCTACGGACTTATTGAATGACCCTGTATATCTCATTATCTAACTTGAATTGCTCTTAAACATTTAAAGACAAACTAAGCACTCTTCTTGCTAAAAGTTTCTACACACATATATGATTATGTAATGTATTGAAAACATCCATCTGTGAAATTTAACATATCCTGGCCATTTAACGTAAATTTACTTGACACAATATCACGAGATGTTTATTCAGTTGTAACTTCATTTAGATGATCCGAACATTTGGAATAATTCGTACAGGAACTACAACAACTTGTGATATATGTTTAATCTTTTCAAAATGCTTGGTGAGAACACTAGAGCAACAATTTTTTTTTAATTTTTTGATTAAGTCCAACATTTACGATTGAAAAAAATCTTTATTTAAAATATTTTATTTTTGTGGTCTTAGAAATTTCTTATAAATTTGTTATATTGCCACTAAAATGATACAATCGAATAACCAGAAAACGATCAACTTTATCTTAATGAAACTTTGACTAATGTAGTCATCGAGCGAGACACATATAAACAACACATAATGTTTTATAAAATTGACTGTTCTGTGTGTACATTTCGCGCACCATTCATGTTTACAGAGGATAATCTAAACCTTCTGAGACAACAATAACCTATTTGAAGCAAAAATTTTAATTTTATTTGGAGAACAAAGTATATTCTTATACACACTACAAAATTCAAATTAGAAACCATTTGCTGAATAGGATTCATTTGGAGCACCATATAAATACCAGTAGGATGCTAAAATGGCATGCAACTTATGCCAAATAAAGAGAAAAATCATAATTATCGATTTTAAGAAAATTTCCACCTTAACGGATACGTTAACAAAAATATAACTACATACCGAAAATATAACTACATAAGCACCCAGAACGCATCACCGTTTGACATATCTATTGGTCTGGTGAAGTCGTAAAACGTTTCTTATATAAAAGTTATTTCAGTAATGCTTATACGATGAATGGTGAACGTTATCGTGACATATGATAAAAAACTTTCTATGACCAAAATAAGATCACATAAACTTTGAAAATATGTGGTTTCAACGTTTTATCTCATAAAATATTATAATTGGCTACCGAGATCGTATGATTTGACTCCATTGGCAAAAGTATAAATTAAAGTTGTAATACCATTTTTAATATAATATTATAATTTTATGACCTTATACAAATTCATATTAAATAATTAAAAGTATTTCATAAACCTTAAACGACTCGTCTCAATTGAAGACGATTTGAAAATGTTAAGATAATTTGAGCAAAGACAGATAAGCGCATAAAGTGCACCAAACACTGATTTATTGGAAGTAATTGTGCTTTTTCAAAACTTGTATCATCTCCACTTCAAATCCAACAATTCTGTTTATTTACGTTCAATCAAAAGTGATACATCTATTTGGACTTCATTCTATTGGCCGAATTGGCGGCGTGTGCGATGGTCGGATGGCTTTAATACAAGTTGAATTTTGTAAGTAAACCAAGATTCTTAGATAAAATCTTTCATAAATTGGGTGGACACATCTCCAGTTGCTGAGAACGACGTCGAATTGATTGAAATTGGTCTTCCACAATGCTACGCTGTAGAGTAAATCAATAGTTAACCGAAATAATCGCTCTGAAGAACGATTATGAAGATCTCATGCTCAACGAGTTTGCTAAACAGAACCATTATTTTGATAAAAAATTTCAACAATTTACAAGCGTTGATCTGGCGTTAGTTTATTTATTATAAAGGGGCCAATATAACTAATGACAAAGCAAATGTCCGCTGGCATATCATTTGTGATAATCAACAGTGTTGCCAACCTACACAATGTGAACCGCTAAAAAACACCCACAAAAATTCTACAGACTTCAATTATCTTCAAACTACAAATATAATTGATACAACATGATGAAGTAAAAATAAAAAAATTTATGTATCAATGACGAAATGAGGAGAAGTGGCAACACTGGCAACAAAATAGTTACGTAAATGGATTAAACAATAAATTGGTACACGGAGTTCAGTTTTCTCCATTTTAGCAAAGGAACCATTAAATTAACACAAACCAGCGGCTGAAAAAATAAGATCTAGCATATGACATTCAAAAAGGGAAATCATCGGACGCGCAAGTCATATCCAACATGTTCGCTGAGTTTTTTCAATCTGTATTTAGACCAAAAGACGTTAATAAATACGAAAATCCCCACCATGCTAGCGTAGGGAACGATAGAAGATATAAACAAGGCTCTTAAAACATTCGGCGATGGTTGCGGTCCTGACCAAATACCAGCTTCTTTTTTGAAAGATTACACCAGTTTAGAACTATCTCGTTGCATGCTGTTCAATCAGTCGCTGAGATTGGGAGTTTCCTAAAAAATGGAAGAAAACCAGAATAACCCCATTATTTAAAACTGGGGATAGAAGTGATGTATCATGTTATAGAGGTATAACGTCAATTTCATCTATACCCAAATTATTTGAACTAGTAATATGTAATTCCTTTAAAGAAGTGGTGCTTGGCATGTTTCACCGTACCAACATGGGTTCATGCCTAAGAGATCAACATCAACAAACCTTATTGAATTTTCCAGCAGCACAATCAAAGTTATTGAAAGCCACAAGCAAGTTGACGTGGTGTACACAGACTTTGCCAAGGCGTTTGACTCCATTAGCCATTGTAAAGCACTAGAACGTTTATACTTATTTGGATTCTTAAACAACTATGTGGCTTGGTTTAAATCTTACTTAAGCAACCGCATCCAATACATCGACATTGATAACAGCAGGTCTAAACCAATTCAAGCTACATCGGGTTTTCCACAAGGTTCTCATCTTGGCCCTTGGATTTTTACTATTTTCATCGACGCAATCACTGAAGTCATTCTACACTCTAAAATTTTAATGTTTGCTGGCGACCTCAAAATATACAGAACTGTCGAGGACTTAAGCGATGCCGAGAAACTTCAAAAGGACATTGACAATTGAGCGATATGGTATGAGTCAAATCTTCTTAGTCTGAACATCAATAAGTGTAAGACTTTATCATTCCACCGGAAATTAAATCCAGTTTTAAAACATTACGAAGTAAACATAATATGCCACTAAAGCGAGTATCAGAGATCAAAGACCTCGGTGTTATTTTCGTGGAAAATATGAGCATGTGGGGTTTTATTAAACGATGGTCGGGAGGTATTTATGACCTGGAGACAATTAAGATTCTGTATTTCGCATACGAACGTTCGCAATTGGAATATGCTGTTACTGTTTGGTGTTCATTTTATGATACAAACATCAGTAAACTTGAGGGTATTCAGAAAGTTTATCCGTCACTTAACTTGGAAAAACGGTTGGGAGTATGATTACGAATTACCATACCATGAAAACCTGCAGCGTTTACCACCATATCTGGATGGCTGCAAAACAAACAACATTGCAACTCTGGAAAATAGACGTGAGCTTTTAAAGTGTTCGTTTGTTGGTAATATTTTATTAGGTCACATTGACGCACAATCAATACTGGAAAATTTACAAATTAAAGTACCCAGTAGACATCTAAGAAGAAATGAGTTTTTGCAAGTTGATGTCCATAGAACCGACTATGGTTCTATTGAACCGATTAATATGATGTGCAAAAGCTTTAATCAGATAAATCACTTCTTCGATTTTACTTCTAGCAAGGATACCTTAAAACGAAGATTGAAGCAACACTTTGCTTCTTCCTGATTTTTATTATTATTTTATATGTCTGACTATTACGTCATTTTTAATGTAAAGTCGTATTTGTAGACTTATTTATAAATAAATAAATAAATAAAAATCTTGACGGTTAGCCAATAAAATAGTATGATAATGCCCAATCCCAATTTATGTTATTTTATCATAGCGAATAAAACCCATAATAAACGAGTGTAAAAAAAATGCTCAGATCTTTAGATAAAACCTTCCGTAAAAAGGGTGAATTCATCTCCACTTGCTGGGAACGCCGTCGAATTGATTGATTTAAGTCTTCCTTAATGTTACACTGTACAGTGTCTAGCACTTGTTCGGTCCGCAATGCTAAAAGTCTTACTAGATGCGTATTATCATTTAAGGTAGGCGTGGTGCCAAAACAATCCATAGGTAACCGAATTAACCGCTCTAATGAACTATTATGAAGACTGTAACATGCGATCAGAACCATTATTTTGATAAAGAATTGCAACATTTTACTAGTCAATTTAACATGAAATTGCAATATCAGTTGTGGTTACAAAACAGCGTTGCCAATTTACACATTGTGAATAGTTTCATAAATGGATAAAACAAAAAATAATAGTTGATTGGCACACGAAATCCCCTTTTTCCATTTAAGCAAAGGAACCTATCCATTTAAAATTTATGGAAGTATTAAAATACTAAAACGAACCAGCGGCTGGGAAAATATGATCTAGCTTAATGTTTAAGAATTGGCCAACAAGATAGAATTGATGATGCCTAGTCCCAATTTCTCTAATCTTATCATACCAAATAAAAACTGTAACAAACGAATATAATAAAAAAAACATTTTTAGTTCATAAAATCTTGCTCGAAATCTTGCTAAACTGCATTAATTAGTACCAATCAATACCAAGATACCAACTAAAAGCGCACAACTTCCTCATTAGCAAACAATAGTAATTATTACATTAGCCATAGATAATTTTACATTTTAAAACGAAAAAAAAATGTTTTTGCTCTATTATTGATTATTACTTATAGAGTAAAAAAAAATATTATTTTAACATAAGCCATTTATTATACAAGTAAACTTAAAACAAAAAAAATTATTATTAATAAGTTAAAGCAAAAAATTTACATAAAATATAAGACGTTTGAAATAAAAAACAACACGCTATAGCGCTTGTGTTTTAATTTCTAGACAACTTTCATTATAATTGTATTTAGATAGATATACGTCTATATAGTCTAGAGAAAATATATAAAACTAGGTAACTATATAATACAGTCTTATATGATCTTAAAATGTGTCTCACATACATATCGTGTTAGACTACTACTGATAATATAATAAGTATTTCTGTTTTGTTATACCGAAAATAAATTTTATTGAACCAATATAACAGGAGGAGACATAGTCGTTTGTGTACATACACACAGAGATGTATATGCTTAGTTAGGCGACTAAATTAGAATAATGTTAGCACACCCAATAATTTTTTTTTTGTTCATTTTATTACCAATTATTTAATTTAATAACAAATAGAGGAAAGGTACGAGTTGTAGAATGAGATATAAATAAAAACTAACAACAGAATTTTTTTGGACAAACGATTAAACTAATATCTCGTATGACTACATACTCGTATAGTCGCATATGACTGTGTAATAAACAAATTTGATATATTGATTGCATGTGAGTGTCATTGAATCGATTTTATTGTATTCAAAATATTTGATAAATAAATCGTCGACAAATAAAATTTATGCTATTACAAAATTTAATATAAATTTTGATTGTTGTTACATAGTTCTGAGGAATGAATTGTTTTTAAATTGTATTCTAATATTGTACAGTATATCCACATATAGAACTATTTTCGCAATGGGTGGAGAATTCGAGATTAATACAAATTCAATTAAATATATAGAGTGTCCCAATACCGGTTCAGATTTGAAATCAGTCGCTTGACGCTTCAAAATAAAAGTAGGAAATGCTGGACATTTACTTCCATCACAACATTGGTTCGAAATCGCAAGAAATGTCGAACTAAATTTGGTCAAAACACGCAACTCACATCCAACGGTATCAAGAAGTTTGTGCATAAAGTGCATGATACGGCCTACCTAGTCCAAGCGTGCCCGTATTCGTCGTGTTCGTTTAGCAGCAAAAATCGTCTTGGTGGCCGAAAATGTGCGCCAACGACCGAGAACATCAATTTGTCATCGTACATCGGAAATGAACATCAGCCGGACTTACATGCAACGAACTTTGCGTAAAAATCTTAGTCAATAAAGTTCAATTGGTTCAGCAATTGAAGCTACATAAGTATCTTGGTGGTTTCGTAAACAAACAAAATTACCACATTTGGGGATTCGAAAAATTCACAAGGAGAAGTGGAGAATTCACAAGAAGATGAGACCGTGTGACCATTACAGTCAACGGAATTAACTACCGCCATAACATTTTTTTTGTGGCCATATCTTGAAGATACTTGTTTGAATGACCTTTGGTTCCAGCAAGATGATGCATCATGCCACACATCGATGTAACAATAGTGACACTGCGTCAGACATTTGATGGCCGCATTATCAGTCGAAATGGTGATGTGAATTGGCCGGCAAGGAGTTGTAATTTGACGCCGTTAGATTTTTATTTGTGGAGTGCAGTGAAGAACAAGTGTTATACCGACAATCCACAAACAATTGAGCATTTGAAAGCCAATATTGAAGCAACCATTGCCGAAAGAGAATCCAAACAGAGCTCAGAAATTGGACCGACCGAATGTAGTACGGCACGGTCAACCACGGCTTCCATATGAATGAAATCATGTTTCATAAATAAGCAGGAGGATTGCACTTTGAAACAAAAAAATAATTTTGGAATCTTAACTTCTTACTGGGACACCCTGTACGAACGTACAAATTTAGAATGCGCAGAACTTTTGTCTTTGTATAACAAAGATATATTAAATATATGGAAATGAATTTCCAGGTACGAGTATCAATCCAGAAATTATATCGAATGTTTTTAAATTAATTATTTGCATACCGACATTAAATCACTATATTTTATACCTAACCTTTCTAGAAATACTATAAAAAAAGTATTAAGTCTAAATACTAGCATACAAGGGAGGAGTGAGAAGTCTGGTAAAAATGAAACAAACAATAATTTTTCAGAATTTTAAAAAATTATTTTTCCACGTAGTCGCCTGTTAGCTCCATACTAATGGAGGCAGGAGGCTAAGTTTGCAGAATCTGGCGGATGTGGAAATATTCAAATGTTCGTATAACATATTGCGTTCATCTGAAATGCCTACTATTTTAGCTATCTCACTCACTTCACTCTGCGGTCTTGTAATACCCTATCATAGATTTTGTCAACCATTTTAGGTGTGATGGCTTCAGTTGGGCGTCCTGAACGTTCGGCATCAGTAGTGCTTGTACGACCACAACGAAAATCAGTAAACCACTTGCAATCATTTTAATCGATGGTGAATTGTTCCTATAATATTTATCAAGCTTTGTTTTGGGGTTTCCACGCAAAAAATATTGTTTAATGAACACTCGAAATTAACTTTTTTCGATGAACGGGTTGTCTGTTTATGAACAATAGCTGTCAAAACTGTACTAAATGAAAAATCTGTCTAAAAATATTAATTTGGGCTAGTGATAGATGGTATTAACACATGACATTTGGGATTTGCAATTGTGTTGAACTCTGTTAAAATTTTACCAGACTTCTCGCTCCGCCCTCGTATACTGATTGGCTATGTAGCGTAAAGTTATGTAATTTTTACTGTACAAGAAATGTATTAGTAATCCGCACAGACAGGTCACAACGAATTTTAAGAAATAAAATCTGTTTAATGATATCACGCAAGTAGAATTATTGATCAGCGTTAACTATCGCTACATATTGTACTAACGATTTATTGAGTACCTCAATCTACGTGTTTCGTTTAAATTTAATCAGGGTTTATGCCAATACGAAATTAAGTCATCAAAATTTTGATGACATTTTATTGTCAGGTCATTAAACCATTTAGTAATGAATAACCATTTAGTACACAATATTATCTTCCGTGTGTTTGCATGTGTAAGCTCTAAATAACCATAGTTGCAAAGTTGAAACTTAAAGGAATTGACGACTGAAAGAGCCATACATATATGTAGCTCCATCCAATTTTTAATGGATAGCTAAGCAGGTTTAAAGGCACTCAGATCAAACACCTGTGGATTTGTGATTATGAACTGCCTTAGCTAATTAAAGCAACTGGCAACCATGAATAAACTAACTCGTATGTGGGTTTTGAGGCATGTTGGGATCTACGAAAATTTGGTCATTAATTAACTGGCTCGTGCTGGTTTGGCAGAACCATTCTCTTGAACCGGAACCTGTTTTCAGAGTTACTATAGAATACCACAAAGAAAAGCGGGAGGTACGTTGCATTAAAGATGGGTTGAAATTGCCATAACATTCCGAGTCTTAAGAAACCTAAGATATTGATATGTCACTTGGCCGTTAAAACCAAATAATTTTTTGTGCTCAATAAACAGGGCACTCGATAGTAGCCGATTTTACAGTTAGGAAGTATAATTTGTCGGACTTGTGATGTGCCGTTCCTCAGGTATTGTCCGCCGACTACTGCATCACTTTGGAGACCGAACAATAACTACAAATGGATAGACGTCGACATCGACGAAGTAAATAATCGGGTTAATCAAATCCTTGAATATAGAATTGATTGAACGACTAGATTTAAGGAAACAGCACAAAAGAAAGCGCATTTGAAAATATGAGAAAAATGAATTTACTCTGTAACTAAGTTGGAAGTTTAACATTTTGGAACGGGCAAAGGCACGTTTGATTGTCAGTTTTGAGATCAACAATCACTTTTGGACTGATAGCAGTTAGACCTAGTCTGGATGATGGACTTTTATATGTATTTGAGTTACTAGTATATTTACGAACACTCTTGCTGATACTTAATTTCTACAGTGAGGCTTCGAAAACAAGACATCGAAAGTAACCCACAAGTGTTTTTTATCTTTTTATGGACAAAATTAATATTACCTAATATATTGATTATAAATATTTATTGAGAGATACAAAACATTCAAATCCCTCACACGAAGCGAAAAGTATTGTTAAAACAGGGATATAAATATTAGCATATGTATTGTTTTTAATTTAATACTTAAATACTCGCGGTTTCACAAGACTTAAATGTTGAAATAAAATACCAAAATATCCCATGGTTCCGCGACAAGATTTCGACAGTCCGAAAAATATTACTACTATTCATACTGAAATAAGGAACCAAGTTTTGCAAAAAGTTGCTGCTCCGTTACATATAATGGTTCACAACACCAAGTCTCCTCTAGAAGTTAATTTTAATACAAACGAAGCAACAGTCTATAAATTTTTCTGATGAACAAGCTCTGAAAAAGCCATCAGTTGCATGCACTAGAATGGTTGATTAACAAGATACGGGATTGACTAAAAAGCGTTCATTTAGAGACTATATTAAAATCTCATACAGTGGTAAGGGTTTCTTTTCGATAACATGATAGTTACTGGATACAGTTGCTGGATATAGTTCAGCGGCGTGCCATCCGAATAATACGAAACCCCAGAATTACGAAAGATCTAGACAGCCTACAACACCGCGGAAATGTTGCAGAACTCTGCGTGTTCTATAGATTAATATATGGTAAATGTTCTGCAGAATATAAGGAGAAAATACCACCATTTCTTACGCCAGGACGGGTAACACGAGGAACTGTTAATGCGCATAGGTTTACGGTGAAGCTGCCGAAACCTCGAACTTAAGATGCAAAGCGCGAATTTATTTATCGAATATCTAAGAAGTGGAATTCGTTGGTTGGTTTTCAGTTTCCGTTGAAATATAAAATGCACCAGTTTAAGGCAGCTATCAACCTTTACTTGAATGATCGCGCGTTGGGTGCAGGAGCTCTGACAGTTACAAGGAGCTAGGTCAGTCTAAAGTCCACCCTGCACCCAATTAAAACTAAACGTAAAAAAAATCATATTCTGGTTCTTTGGAATTTCATTACCTTCGGTAGAGATACCTATGGCAATGAAGTTTTGCAGCTTCTCTTTTTATTTACATTTACTTTATTTTTGACTTCCAAGTTCTCTTCATCCGTAAAGTACAACTTCACTGTAATAAATACTAATTTGCACATTATGGAAAAAAAATATTTCAAACGGCTTGCGGAGTTTCAAAATCGTTTGGCAAATGCGTTTTTAGATTGGCGCATACTATCCCGAAAACAGAAAAAAGTTCGAAAATGTTTGGATTGTAATCATTCTGTCGAAAGTTTATTAATAAGACAAATGAACTCTGATATGATTGCCTAGATTTTGTAAACTCTGACTTCTACCATTAGCAGACATAAAAGATTTTGTTTTCCTCTCTAGTGTTTTCATTCTGTTATGTAAGTTTAGCGTGACATCTTGGTATTTATTACATTTTAACTCATATTGCTGGCAATTTACCATCGACATTTCAGGCGCTCAAACAAGGTTCATTTTGATGTCATTTCTGATATCCACCACCTGAGGTCGGGTCACGATGGGAGTTCGGCATCTCCGCACGGAATAATATTTATATTATAACGTCCGTTTATTTTCGGATGGCGCAGAATAAATTCACAAGCTCTTTACGAAATAGAGCTTTAAATATTTTAATATAGATGGCGCTGTGAATAGTGTCTTTATATTTTAACATGTAATTTACATTCTGTGTAATTTACGCTATGTTTTACATTATTTACATAAAATGTAACTACCCAAATCCCAACTACGTGCTATCTCTGACCTTTGAAACATTTTGCTCAGATCACACCTCTAATGGTGTAGGCCACTAACTTGATCTTCCTTATTACATCCATTACAACCACCGGCTGTTAATGTTATCTAGTTGCTAAGCTGTTTCGTTTTTCGTCCGTTTTCATCAACAAAAAACGGATATCAAAGTCTCTAAATAAGTCTTACAAATTATATCATTAGAAAAAATTTTGAAACGTGGTACAAACCGCCACCTTCATAGGATTTAGCTTCTTGCAACTTTGTTCTCTAAATATGAAGGAATTGCTCAGTAGAAAAAGATTCATATCGAATGAGAAACAACTTCACTGTAATAAACGACTAATTTGCACATTATGAGAAATAATATATTTCAAACGGCTCACGGAGTTTCAAAATCGTTCGGCAAATGCGTTTTTAGATTGGCGCTTACTATCACAAAAAAAAAAAGTTCGAAAAAAATTTGGATTGTAAACATTCTGTCGAAAGTTTATTAGTAAGGCAAATGAACTGTGATATGATGAAGAGTTCATACAAGGTTCCTACTCATTAAAGTTTACTATATTATGAACATCTATTAAACATAACAAACTGAAAGGACCTATTTTTTTTGTTGTAATGTTATCTGTCACTCAGGCTATATTGGCCCATTGTTACTTCCCACTATATTACTTTCCGTTTCGGCTATAGGTCCGATCTACGTAGAAACCATCTGCACATTACATAGCTCCAAGGCAGCCTATTGTACTGACATGGAAGATGGGACGGCACACGGATTCTAACCTCAACTGGGTCTCAGATGAGTTCATTCTCACCACCGATCGTACCGCTCAGACAATCGATGGTGATAATCCCTTTTCGCATCCCGCCCCTATCGGAATTCGAACCAGGTACCTCCCGCTCCACACTACAGTGTTTTAACCACTGCCCAACCTGGGCGGTAAACGGACCTATAGAAATATATCTTCAAGATGGAAGGTGTTCAGCTTACAGTATAAACATACCCAAAACTTAGTTGGTAATTTGTCATGCCGTTGAGTTATTATGACTGATAAAAAAAACTTCTAACCAAAGTATATGTAATGGTTTATTATAATTACGAGAGCTCAGTGTAAAGAAAAACTCGATCATTCGGAAGTAGCAGTCTATTTATCAATTTATCACGATATTATGAGTATCTAATGAATTTCAACAAATATTTGACAAATATCTCAAGATAAAATCTCAAATCAAACCAACCCAAAGAAAATTAGGCTCACTTGCATTTGCACTGTTGCATTTAAGGTTATATTAACGTCTATGGCAATAGTGTGCCATTTGTCTTAAACAATAAATAAAGGTTTCTCTCAATCTATGTGTTTCTATTCTGGCTGCAAACTTCGATTTCTCCGACCAAAAAACAGTAGTAGTTACCAATATATGAAATTGTTAACGCGTTAATTAATATTGTGGTTACCTTAATCGTGTCAAAACACTCACATAACAAATAAATCGATTAGCACAAAAGAAATTTGATTGTATAAACCATTCTAAGTTGTTAAGTAATATTCTGTTGCCTCAAAGAAATAAGCACTGTTATGAACAATAAAAACTATAATTCTCTCTCAATTTTCGGAAATCAGAAAAACCTGAGACAATAGATTTAAAGTGAAATATTGGTGTGAAATTCTAGTTCGACTGCATAACGTCTTTTAGAATAGTTCCTCAAATTTGGTGTAATAAATAATTTGGGTTTTCCACTTACATGTGTTCGAAAACTATCAAGTGAAAGCTATAAATAAATTTTCAGTTAATCCAAACTTAAAACAGTATCAGAAGCAATCAATAGTTACCATTAGTACAGCCAAATATTTCTTCACTTAAATCAAAACTTCGGTTGAAACAACGAAATATCAGTTGCTGCAAATTAATTTCAGGACAGTACTGAACAAATTTCGATTCTTAGAAATGTTTGATTAGCTAAAAGTACCTCAGTTGTAGAGACCAATAATGAAATTTTCACAACCAATTTTTCGATTGCTGCAAACGAAGTATTCCCTCAGTGGCATACATTTAACAGAGTCTCTAATGTGATTTGTCAAGAATTAGTAAATTAGAATACTTTAGAGTTCGCAAAGCTTATCAAACGCGACTACATATTCTTATAGAGATTCACTATATCTCCTATATAATTCTTCAATGTGAATATCTCATATCATCTTTAATCGAATGAATTGCTATATTATCAGATTATGCGCGATTCGATTTAATATTAAATTCTTCACCAAAAATCTTCTATTAATAGAACAAAAGTAAACAATAATTTTTCTTTCTGAATTCCTTATTTTATTGTGTAAGTTAATTATCTATTTATTCATAACAATTGATCTTTTCTATATAGATTGTAAAATATGTACTTGTACTCGTATAATAATGAGATTATATTACGACAGAGAACAATAAATCGTTTACAGATCACCGCCAAGATTTTGCTTCTATATTAAGCACAAATGAATGTATTTATGGATAATGAATTCAGTTGCAATCACTGAAATGATGCCGATTTTCGTGTAAATAATCGAATAGTGAGAACAACAGTGTAAATCAAATAAGAAAGGTAATAAACAATGGACAGTGAATGTTCGTATTGAAATATAACATCTATTACGTTTCTTAAGAATACAAACAGTAATCAACTGTTTTCAAACCAATTCATTTCCTCGTAAATGTAAAGCTGCGAATGAAATTTGAAAACTTGGAAACCTACCGAGAAGTACGGTAATAATGTTCATTGACCCGTTCTGTGCCAACAATCTGACTCCATCGGTTTCGAACACGAGCCAACTGTTCATACTGTTGCAAGCACTTAGAAGATGCCAGATCGCTCTCTCCACTGTAAAGCCATCGTCGCTGACAGCGACTTTTTCGCCTACCAAAAGGCGGCTCTCTCTTCAAAAATAGCTGTATCATTCGGTTCGGATCAGCAAGCAGAACATGGCTGAGCCACCGTACTCGCTGTCCTTTATTTTCATGCACGATATCAGAAATTAACCGCCCAGGTGGCGCAGTGGTTAAAGCTGTGGCAGTTGGAGCGGGAGGTACCGGGTTTGAATCCCGATAGAGGCAGGATGGTAAAGGGATTTTTCACCATACGATTACGATCGGTGGTGTAAATGAACACATTTATGACCTCCTGTTGGAGTGCAGAATTTATGGGCCAACCCATCTTCCATGTCAGTACTATAGGTTGGCATGGAGCTATGCAATGTGCAGATGGTTCTACGTAAATCAGACCTATAGCCGTACGTCCTCGATTTGGCTAACCGCGAAAGAGTTGGAAGTTGTCTGTCCCGAGCCCCGAAACAGATTGTAGAGATAAAAACAAAATAAAAAAAAAAAAGATATCAGAAATTTGTATAAAATTCCTAATCTCGTAATTGAAAAGAACTCGGTATGTGCCATCAACTTTCGTACTCATCCGTCAAGGTCCAACTCTCACATCCGATCTGATCAACACTCTGTACAATTTTCAGTTTATTCGTATTTGCAAGAAATTTTGATTTCAGAAGTGGACGTAGGGGATATAAAGCCCAGCGGCAAAGCGAACCTTGATATCCAGGCACATTAAACATGAGGTTTTTCCAAACGTTTACATACTACGGGAAAAAATTAAAAGATAGGAAAATGAGTGCCGCAAGAGTTCACTGAGACATGAAAATTGAAGAGCCATCTCCATTATTTTGGTTTCACGACATTAAATAAATAGATTCTTGCATCTAGTTTTTACGGGAGATGAGAAATGAATCGTTTTTAAGAGTCACAAACACAAAAAGTCGTGGCTATAGCAAATCATCAACATCGAACGAAGGAATAGCTTACTATGAGCTGCTGAAAGGGCGAAACTGCCAATGTTATCGATAACAAATTGCTTGACGGCCAAAATGGGACACCAGACACAAATGAGTGGCAATGCAGTACGACAACGCACCATGCCCTTGCACTTTCATAACCTTTTTGATAGTGTAAAGCATACCTGCCTTATTCACAAGGCCTGGCCTCTCAGATTATGATTTGCTCTGTCCGAAGATGGTGGTTTCCCAGGGCTATAGTTGGCCAGTTTCAAACAAATGTAAACTGGTTAGATTAATCGTTTCGGTCCAAAGACGCGTAGTTTAGTCGTCGTGCTGTTCGTATATTTCCAGAGAGATGGCAAAAAAGTGTAGATAGCGAAGACATCACTTTGAATAAACCAATTTTTGAGTTTCTGTTAAAATTTTCCATTTTTCAAAAAAAAATAATAACATTAAAAACATTGAACTATCGATAGTTACAAATTATTGAACTCTAAAAATGTAGTTGTTGGCCAACGTTAAATTGATGAGCGAGACTGATAACGTGCCACATCACTTTAAACGACAAATACACAATCTTGATTGATTAAACACTATCTTTACACACAGAAATTGCACAAATATACAATATCACCCTGTCTACCACTAACCTTTTACATATACAATAAGAAACAAGTTCTAAAAAAAATCAAAATATTAATCAAATGTAAGAAACTAACGACACTGAAAATAATAAAAACTAAATCAATTACGACATCAGTTACAACAATGAAAATAACAAATTCTAATTTCAACAAAAAGGTTATACTGTGAGAAAATAAAACCTATGTACGTACGATATCTAATAGTGGTAATGTCAATTAAGTTTTTTATAAACTACAAAATAGTTTAAGAAGAATAAAAACGGTTGATATTTTCACATAGTACATACTATGTAAGACGTACGTACATACATACACAATTCATAATTATAAACGTCTTGTAACCAAAACCGTAATCATCTCGCGCAATCAGAGCTTGACGATGGGTGGTATATAAACCATAATTTGAGTGACATATGACTACTGTTTCGAGTTCTGAATTGTACTCCGTCAAAATACTTGCTGGTTAAACAATAATTGTGCTTACCATTTTTGTCACTATCCACATATATTGAATTGCAAAATCGAAATCTTACCTGAAATATAAATAAATAAGAAATGTTTATAAAATTATAGTTGTTTTATTATTAATTATTTATAAAACATGAATATCAATTCTTCGAAATTCGAACAATCCAATACAAATCAGAAATAATACATTATACACTTGTAAATTGTTAAAAAGTTTATTTTTATAATAGTTAAAATTGTGATGTGATACGTAACATAATATAAATGATTAAAAATATCAATATGAGTCTAATAAAGAACATATTATGATAATTCTACATTCGAACCTATCAACGCTACCATCAAGTATTAAAAGTGGTGTTAGATCGGAAGATTACCTGACCAAATATAAAAATAGAAATACATAAAATAAAGCATGTAAAATTTACTGGAAAGAAGTCATTAGGTAAATCAGAGGGTTTGAAACCCTGACGCATGTACAGACTTTAATTTCAGTTATCAGACCCCGTATCTCCTTTTATCAGACCCCGTATCTTTTGTGGCCTTATACATTGAGTGGGGTTGGAGTTATCTAAGCCACCTTCAAATACTTGTTTGTTTGAGTATTATAGAAGCTGTCCACACAACACCCACTGTACCTCTTGAGATGGCTGGAGATTTGCAACCGTTCGCCTATATAAAGCAGAGACAAGCAATTTAGCTTTTCTGGACACTGCTAAATATGGAGGTCGTTGGGAGGGCACAAAACATGGGATGAAGTTAGACTTCACTGGATATCCATTCACATGGATGGAAGGGACGTACATTGGTTGATAAATTGGCCCGTTTGGAAGGTACATCCCGTTCCACTGTTATAGGGCCTGAAACCACTCTAGAAGTGAAATTATTATCTCTTAATATGATATGTAACATATATTCGACTATCACTTTGATGTTCTTCACCAAAATAGTTGGGAAAACCTCATCTCTTGTCGCCTATCCAACATCTTCTGAACAATAAATCATCAAAGATATCAGTCCTTAAATAATGAATATTTTGGTGATCTTGCTGGGTAATCTCATGGGACATTTTTCCTGGAATAATCTCATATTTCTAATGAAAATTCAGGACTGAGAGTGTAAGTCTGGGAGGGAATGCCACAATGAACTAGGGCCACTCGAGCTTGAATAACGGGAAACAAAAGTATTAAAAATAAAACATGTGTGCAATGATAGCAATTCAACTCTATTACGCGTCGCAACAAAGATGGAAAATCGAATGGATTTATCTAACAACTATATATGCATTAGTGTTACCATTATCAAATCAAGTTAAAATATTTTCAAGTGGTTGAAAGATAACCTTAAAAACCCCATTATAAACAGGTGATAAGTAGCAATGTGTTTATTGGGTTTCATATCTAAATACCATTTTGAATGTCGCGTCGAATATTGTTTGGTAGATATTTCTCAACATGATCGTTTGTAATCTAGAACTTATTAGCAGGATAAAACGAAGAGTACATTTTAATTGTCAAGCTTTGTGATAAATGGGAAATAAATTACCAACTTGAAACAGAAAATATCAAATATTTGAAAACAACCCAAAAATGGGAAAACCAGAAATTTTAAATTGAAA
The DNA here is from genome assembly GCA_963932295.1 of Tipula lateralis. Classification (NCBI taxonomy): domain Eukaryota; kingdom Metazoa; phylum Arthropoda; class Insecta; order Diptera; family Tipulidae; genus Tipula; species Tipula lateralis. Next base: position 73,246,536 of record OZ010737.1, read on the forward strand.
GTCAAGCAGAACATTTTAACATAGAGGATTTACTAGCTGGGATAGTTATAAAGATACATTAAAACTGGGTTTAAATAAAAACAAAGAGACGACAATGTCCGGTTTGCTGGGTCTTTCAAATGGGTTTATAGTCTTATGAAACTAGGTAATTTGGTATGAGAATACTTTCAGTGGACAACACTTACCTGAAAACTGTGAGGCCAAAGTATTCGAATTTAAAATTTTATAGTGGAAAACAAACCACGAATATTATCGAATATATCGTAAATAGGAATGAGGTACCGGTGAGTTTGATTTGTCTTTAAAGTTTACAGTGACTAAGGAAGAATATTTCCAAACAATAAAACTGTTCTTTCCTATAGTATTTACCATTATCATTTACCAAAATTTCACTCAGTGGGGACAACACTTTCATTTACACAGGTAGCCACGATGCTTAAAAAGTTGAAAGTACACCTACCACGATCTTAATACATATACCAATAGATATGACTAAGTGTGTGAATAAATAGCCGAAATGCAAGCCAAGTTTAAAATTAAATATTAACATTATTGCAATAGGCATGTATCTATGAATCATTCTGGACCAAGACCTTAAAAACAACTATCTGCTAAATTGTAGGAAAAGGTTAATGGTCTTGATTCACCAAAGCAATCCAACCAATGTAGAGAGTGGCTGAACAATGCAATTTGAAAATTAGTTTATTCCTTTCTTCGTTTGATACCCGGAAACAGCTTTAAATACTTCATTAGAATTATTATTATAAGATTTACTAATTATAAATATAATTTTAATTAAATATCCAATATGACCGAAGAGAACGAAGTATCCAGAGAAAAATAAAGGAAATTGTATGATCAATTCTTAAGCATTATCATGTTTCATCCATTGATTATTGAACTTCTGCAATAAGCGATAGTGACAAAATGACGAATATAAGAAATCCAAATCCAAAACTAAATAGTTCGGATCGAGCAGATGATATATTATACGTTATCTAAGATAACCAGGAAATGACTCAAAACACAGCTGTGTACAAATTGAAACCACCTTGTCGCAATAAAATGTTTATAAACAATAGCTTGCTCATCGAATCAACAAATTCGTATATGGTAAAAACTATGCGAAAGTAACTGCCCAGAAACTAAGCAACAAAAAAAACTGACAAAATTGATAGTCACTATATTTGATCTTTTTGTGATTAGAGGACAAAAAAATATCAACTTTTAAGAAAGGCGTCTTGTTTTTTTTAATGAATAATGATTTATGGTTACTTCTATCACGTCCTGGAATATTTTGGTAGATTTGAATGACGTGTCATGACAACTTCGGACTTTGAATTTCGGAAGATTATATGGCTAAGTCGCTACAAATAACATTATATTTTCTATCAATTTGATTGATCAAAAGACATTTTATCGAAATAAGAATTACCCTCCGTCTAAGTACTTTGTCCCGGCAGTTGCTTATACATTTTCTCTATATACATTTTCTTCACAACTAGACGACGTTTCACATACTAGTCTGCATTTATCATCTTATCATTAATTGAGAACTTTTTCTTTCTATATATGGTCAAGACAATCAATGACATCTAGTACTTAATAAGATCCCTATCCGACAGTTAAATTATTGATATAGTAGAAGTTACAATGCGTATGGTATATTGATAGATTTAGTTACTGTATTAAATTTGGACATTGACGTTAGAAAGCGATACTGAATACTTAGGTTAGGTTAGGTTAGGTTGAGTGGCTGCTACAGCACACTTAGACCGGAAACGGTCCGTTGTGATACCACAGGATCTTACTCCCCTTTTACCCCTATGAGAACCAGTTAGAGCTGCTTACGTAGCGTAATAAGTCTCGCACATTACAGTTCTCGAGATCGGAAAGGCAGTCCATTAAAAACATACCCAGATATTCATGTCTTTTGTGTGCCAAAGCCGGGCATGAGCATAGGAGGTGGACTAACGTCTCTTCCTCCTCCTCGTCCCTACAGCTTCTGCAAAAGTCATTTACTTCCAGACCCAGCCTTCTCGCATGTTCTCCAAGAAGGCAGTGTCCTGTGAGTATCCCCACGACCGTTTTAAGTTCACGTCTTCGCAGGGAGATAAGTGCCTTTGAGCGTTTCAAGTTCAGCTTTGGCCAGACTTGTCTTGCCACTCTACATGAGAGGGTGTTCGTCCACCTATTGTTCGCAGAAGCTTCCGCCTCTTTTTTAAGCACAGTCCTTAGTGCGTTAATGGGTCTCCCCAACTTCGCCCTTTCCGGTAGCAGTTGGAGAGTTGTACCGTGCCTCGCTAGTTCGTCCGCCCTGCAGTTTCCCATAACGTCTGAGTGGCCGGGGACCCAGACTACCTGGATGTTGAAATGCTCACTCATCTCATTAAGAGACGAGCGGCAACCCAACGCCACTCTAGAAGTTAGAGAAACAGAACCCAGCGACTTGATTGCCGCCTGACTGTCCACATAAATTGCGATATCAGTCGAGGATACCACATTATGTTTCAACCAGTTCAGGACCTCTTCAATCGCTATCACTTCTGCCTGGTACACACTGCAGTGATCAGGGAGGCGAACTGCTATATCTACCTCTAGTTTATCACAGAAGACTCCAGCTCCTACTTTACCGTCTAGCTTGGAGCCATCCGTAAAGAACTGCAATGCTCCCGTTTCAGCTGCCAACCCGCTCCTCCAGGATTCCCTTGAAGGGCAGGTGGTTTTGAACCTTTTCTCGAAGCACAGAGTCGGTGTAACATAGTCAATATTCGCCAGTTCTTTCCTCAGCGATCTGACTATCGTCGAGTGTCCTATTTGAAGACATTTCCACTGAGATATGGCTGATAGTCGAGTGGCCGTAATCGACGCCATCTGCTTACCATAAATGTCCACGGGGAGAAGGTGAAACAAGACCTCTAAGGCACTTGTAGGTGTTGTCCTCAGTGCCCCGCTTATAAGCATGCAGGCCGTTCTTTGCACCTTCTCAATCCTTTTCCTGTATGTTATTTTATCAAGAGCTGGCCACCACACGCTCACCCCATACATAAGTACAGGTCTTACTACGGAAGTGTATAGCCAGTGTACCAGCTCCGGCGTCAGGCCCCATCTCTTTCCGATGGCGTTCCTACACGAGTACAAAGCTATATTGGCCTTGTTTACTCTTTCCAGAATGTTGGGCTTCCAGCTTAGCTTACTGTCCAAGATTACGCCTAGAAATCTTGCCTTGTCCGTAAAAGCTAGTCTGTTACCATTTAGGAGAGGTGGATCTACTACAGGGATTTTATATTTCCTCGTAAATAGTACCAATTCAGTTTTAGACGCGCTAATTGCCAGTCCACATTTGGTGGCCCACCTCGTTATAATTAGGAGGGCATTTTGGATTACCTCCGCCACTGTGCTTATGTATTTCCCAGAGACAGCTATCGCTACATCATCTGCATAAGCAATCACTCCGATCCCTTCTCTCTCCAGCTTTAATAGCAGCTCATTAATTGCTATGTTCCAGAGCAGAGGAGACAGAACACCTCCCTGTGGGGTTCCCCTAGTCACCCGTCTCCTGATGGTGGATTCCCCCAGCTCTGAGTTAATCATCCTGCACCCAAGCATATGATTGATTAACCTACTTATAGGGTAATCCACACCTAGTAGCGACAATCCCTCCAGAATTGCCTCCTTCTTTACATTGTTAAAGGCGCCTTCAATGTCAAGAAACGCCACCATACAAAACTCTTGCGAGAATAATGATTTCTCAATTGTACTTACCAGGGCATGCAGAGCTGTGTCCACAGACTTCCCTTTACAGTAAGCGTGCTGAGTCTGAGCCCAGTCACTAGGTCTAATTTTTGAGCGTATGTAGATATCTATCAGCCTTTCCAAGGTTTTCAATAGAAAGGATGATAGAGTTATTGGTCTTAAGTCTTTAGGGTAGCCCTGCGAGCATTTACCCGCTTTCGGAATAAAAATCACTCTGACCTCCATCCACTCCCGCGGAGTACAGACAAGTTTTAAACACCCTTTGAAGATTACCTCCAACCAGGGGAGCATAACCCTCGAGTTTTTCTGAAGCTCCGCGGGAATAATACGGTCAGGGCCCGCCGATTTATAGGGTTTGAACCCTTCAATTGCCCATAGGATCCGTTCTTTGGTTACGATATCTTCTATGCGCATTACGTTTGCTTCTTGATGAGTACCAGTCCCTGTCGAGTCATCGAGGCTTCCCGGAAAGTGGGTTTCGATGAGAAGTTCCAAGGATTCCTTACTAGAAGCAGTCCAGGATCCATCTGGTTTAATTAAATAACTGGGACTGGTAGGATTGGTAGACAAAATCTTCCTAAGACGAGAGGTCTCGGAGACTTCTTCTATTTTGTCACAGAAGAGTCTCCATGATTTCCTCTGTGCCTTCCTTAATTCTTTTTTGTATATCTTGAGGTCCTCCTTGTAGGAGTCCCAGTCCTGAGCCTCTCTCGTACTTTTGGCTCTATTAAATGCTTTCCTACACGCCTTCCGGTAGGTCCCCAGTTCCTTAGACCACCATGCCGGTTTTTGCTTGCCCCTGGGTTTAACTATTGGGCAAGCAGCGTTGAAGGACCGATTGCAAGCAATTGTGAAAGTTTCCACTATGCTGTTCAGTTCCTTCACTGTCGCTGGTGGTTCAGGGGTCTCTGGTAATAGTAGTCCTATAAGGGTTTCCCCGTACTTGCTCCAGTTTGTCTTTCTGGGATTCCTGAAAGGTTTCCGGGTGGCAGGGGAAACGTTAAGACTAAATGTTATGTAACGATGGTCAGAGAAGGAGTGTTCCTTCGCCACTCTCCATTCCCTGACCAAAGGGTACAGGTTTTTTGAGGCGAAGGTTACGTCCAGAACCTCCTGCCGATTTTTAGTAATAAAAGTGGGTTCTTGCCCAATATTACACACCATGAGGTTGTTGTTTAAAATGTAATCAAAAAGTAACTCACCTCTCTCGTTGATACTGAATACTTAATCGAGTATTATTCATATTGTCAAGGCTATACGTTGCTACACAGTGGAGATGACCTAAAAAAGGCTGTGTTGGGCTTCCAAGCAGTCGATTATCGAATATGTAAGCTTTGCTTACACATGAGATAAGCAAAACCTATCAATTGTATGTGAACATGCACCCACTGATGTAAGCCAACCTCAAGATAAAGACTCTTTTTACAATAATTCGGATAATCTGATAAACTACGGTATGCGCTTGAATATTTAGGAATACCAAAAAATATGCACATCTGTGTACAATGACAGTTACGCAGTCAGAATGCTATGTTAAAGTTGGGAACAGGCTATCGAAAACTTTTGCAATTACTTCTATTGTTCGACAAGGAGATCGGCCCCGATTATTTTTAATCTCATGTTGGAACACATCCCTCGTAGAAGTAAAATAACCTCAAGAAAATATCTTATTCCGACAATCCAATCAAATTTTTGCATATGTAGATGATATCTGCTTGATTGGATTAAATTGCAACGGAGTGAAAGATACTTGATCCACTAGAACAGTCTTCAGCTTTCATTGGTCTCAAAATCAACGAGTCAAAACCCAACTATCTGATCTCTGGTTTTCAAGACAAAGACGCAATTGGTTTCAGTAGTGGTAACCACACATTTGAAGCAGTGATGAGATTCAAATATCTTGGATCTCTCATTACTCATGATAATAGTGTGGGAGAGGATATCAAGGTTCGCCTTGACGCTGGAAATTGGGTTTTATATCCTCTACATCCACTTCTGAAATCAAAATATCTTGCAAATACGGATACGTTGAAATTGTACAGAGCGTTAATCAGACCCGTTGTCATGTAAGCGATCTGGCATCTTGTAGTTGCTTTCAACAATATGAAAGCTAGCTCATGATCGAAACCGATGGAGTCAGATTGTTGACACGTAACGGGCCAACAATGGCCTGTAAAAACCGACAAAAAAATATCTTAATGGTTAAGAGAGTTTTCTCATCACGCCGCGGTCTCGAGATTTATTCTCGCCGTTGACCAAAAATTAACATGTACCGGATAACATCAAAAGCGATTGTGTATAAACATTCGTTGCGGGCTGACCACCTACAATGTGCGCCAATACGTATTAATGGTTTGTAAGTCCCCAACTAAGGGCCGTTCACGGCCTTTGCATCTTTTACATTATTATTTATAGGGTAAAACTGGGATAGATTCGTAATTTGGCAAGGGTGGTGTAAGGTATTGAAGACAAGAAATAAATTAGAGAAATTCGGACCAATAACTCATTATAGAGACAACAACATATTTTTAGTTTATTGTGTTGTATACTGCTAAGAAACGCAAGTAATTGTTTCCTTAGTTGTATTTTATTTATTAATTTGACGACGTACATATAGTGGAACTGCCTACATTAAATAATTTACAAATAAAGAAAATATTCATAGTTAATTATTTAATGGAGAAAAATATCAAACGTGTGCTACATAAAAATATATTTTGTATTAATCTCGCGTAATAACACCAATCAAACCTCTAAAGATGAAACGGTAGGTCTAGTGGAATTCAAAGAAAAACACGAAATCATATTAATCGTGCTTCGAATAATGGCAAAAATTGAGACAGATTTTGCATTGATAATCAATTTTTAAAAAGATTTGTTGAAGGTGGATTTTTTTTTCAACAGAAAGAAAATCACAAACTCGTATAATTAAAAATATTCGATTCAGTCTTCTTAAAGATGAAACAAAATAATATGCGTTAGTTCTTAAAATAATGAAAAGAAAAATTATTTATTCATGAGATTCTGAATAGAGTGAAAACAAAAAAATGTTGTCGAAATAAATCTATTTGTTATATTTTTTATCATACTATGTGAGTATGTATGTTATTATTTCATTTCAGTGATTTAAAAAATTTCATACTGCTAATGTAGTTTTGTATACGTACTATATTTTAATGTATTCATATTTTCATTTACAATTAAAGAAAATTCAAAACAACGGCGAAAAACAAAGCGAATATAGTTCATATAGATTAGAGATACGACTAAATATTTTTTTAAGCAGGATTCTGGGTAACATTAGTCGATGAGGTAATGAGGATACATTTCTATGACAATAATATCGTATATACGTTTATCTTTTGTGGTAGTAGAACTGAAAATACTATAATGTTCACAAAACACAAAAAAACAAGAAAATTATTCATAAGAATGAATGGCATATTTGATGTTGTGTACAAAGATAGAGGTTATTTGCTTATGGGGAAATACAATAATTGTTTCACCTAGTCAAATAGGCAAATCAGATAACTATAGCTAAGTATGTAATTATGTACATTTCACGATGTAATTGACGAAGATCGCATGAAAACGTTTCAGGCATGACATACATATTTAGAGCTAAAATTGTGTTTATAAAGGGTTTTCCAATAAGAGGTATCATTTTGTATGTCTGCTATTTGAGCAGCTGTCAATTTTGAAGTTGTCATCTATCTTTTGACGTTTGACAAGTAGAAACTACACCACTGGTAAAATGGTAACCGCATTTTGCTTAAAAGACTTAGGTCTTAAGTTTTTTATAGTTCAGTTAACACAAGAACTTGAAGAAAGCGTACTGCTTTATGTAAATTTGAATGTAATTGTAAATCCGAGTTGTTGGTTGAATCTTTTAATCCACTAGGCCGGTTTCGATCTGACGATGATGACGTCATTGAATGATCGTGTGATCGAAGAGATCAAATCCATCTCATCAGGCATATGCTACCGGACTTGATGTTCATACTGTGCGATTTGTATATATGTTACGGTTAAAGTCCGAAATGCGGCGAATTTCGACATTTACCGGTAAATGCCGACAATTACCTATCCCTTTGGTAATTGTACGTTCTACTAATGATTGAGTCCTTTAAATGCATCAAATGATCCGGCATCTTCAGTGATGACGTCAATTTTCACCTCAAAGGCTACGGCAAAAAGCAGAATTGTCGCATTTTTGCTCAGGAAAGCCAAGTCTGAAAGCTTCTCCATTCTCAAATTGGCACTGTTTTGTAAGGTTTTTGGGCTTATGGCGCGATTCAACCTTCCTTTTTCGAAAATGGTGCATCTGTGGATTGCGCTACCGAGCTATGATTAATGATTTTTATGTCCGAAATTGGAAGATATTGATGTGCCACTGAGCAACGAAACATTCGCAATTTTGTAAGAAAAATTTCTTAATCGTGTAACTTCTCGAAGAGATGATCATAATTGGACACCAAGATCTTGTGATTAAACATATTTAGACTTTTTTGCTTGGAATCACTTGAAAGATAAGGTCTATGCGAATGATTCACAATCGATTCAAGGCCTTAAAGATAAAATTCGTGAAATTATCGAGGACGTACAGCAGCAAATGTGCGAATTGGTCATGGAAAATTTCTATGGTGCTGCAAGCGTACCCGTAGCGGCTATTTGTTTGATATCGTTTTCAAATGTTAATGGCATACCTTTCTTACAAGGTAATAAACATTCATTGATTTCCCTTAAAAAATATTTTTTTTTATTTATATATATTTTATAATATCTGTTTTGGAGCTCAAGGCTCTCCCAGCTATTTTGCGGTTCACTTATTTACGTCCTACTTTACGCCTTTATGGCGAAATCGGGGACGTACGGATATAGGTCCGATTTTCGTAGAACCATCTGCGCATTCCATAGTTCCATGCCAGCCTATAGTACTGACATGGAAGATGGGTCGGTCATGAGTATTGCACTCCAATAGGGGGTCATAGATTTTCTTAAAAAAAAACGTTTTTTTTTTAAATATCAAAATGAAACCTCTTATTGGAAAACGCTTTACATATATTCATTAACCACAACTATAATTAAACCGTGAGATTTAAGAAAAAAACATAAAATTGATAAGATAACGTAACAACCAGATATTATATTAATTAATTTATGAGTCTTGATTTGTATTATCAATACATATTTTAGGTGGGAAATATAAGTCCATTATAATTGCCTGGATTCAATTTCAAAAAAACCGAGCAAGACAAATTCCTTGAGGAATCATTGATATACGGACAGAGCTAGACATTTTATTTCGACTCAAAAATGTCATTTAATGTTATCTTATAACTTAAATGACATACAAACATAACCTTCACGTGATTTTTATCCTAGCCACAACCATTCTGTCGACTACCGAATAAACTATTCGATGTTTGGTTGCCATATTCGAGCAAATCGGTTAGATAATCAGCCAACACTCGTATAATAATCGTTACGTACTTTTAGAAATCGAGAGATTTAACGACATCCTACCCATAACTTGCATTATGAACGTTTAAAAATCGAATACCATTATTGATACAAGGTAAGCGCAACCAACTTTTAACCATCTTTTATAAGATACACAATGATGCTCAAGAAATTAATGTTAAAATTGAAAAGATGATACAATTGAAAATTGAATTTTCCAAAAGAGCTGATAACAGAAATTTAAAATAATAACGACTTAGTTAGAACATAATTGAATCACAGCAATCAAAACTCATGATCTAAATGTTTTGCATTCCTTTAGTAGGTACGTCATTTATCCGTTCTATCCGGCATCTATCCGTTCAGCACATCCAAATGAAGTCACGACACCAAAAATGGTTGACAAAATCCATGATACGGTATTAGAAGACCACAGAGTGAAAGTGTGCGAAATAGCTGAGATAAACACCTCAGATGAAGGTATGCGCAATATATTACACAAATAGTTAGGGGAGAATAGTCAACTGCGAATATTACCGCAACTTATTGGATCGTTTCAACGATGTCTTGAAAAAAAATTCTGCAGGCTTAGCCCCCTGCGACTATTTCCTTTTTCCGAACTTCGGCAGAAAGGTACTAGGTTCTAATCAAAGAATAAAAAATTGGACTAAGTGCATCGACTAAAACGCCGAAAATATAATTCCTTGTTTCATTTTTAACAGACTTTTCACTTCGTAGATATGATCATGCCCCACAAGAAACGAAAAATGGATGAATAATTCTGCGAAGTTCACCAGCCTGAAGACGCTGTTTATTTTTGTAATTACAAGTTTTAGTGCCTAAGCCTTTCTTTTTAAAGTGAAATCGAGGACCTACGTCTATAGGTTTGATTTGCGTAGACAATCTACAGAAATCATTACTGTCGTATAGTATTGAGAGGCGACCCATAAGTTCTACACTTTCACAGAACATCTTATAGATGTGTTGAAAAATATAAGCCTTTTTATGAAAACGTCGGCCGGCCGCAATCGATATTTTTAAGAATTTATCTTAATTGATTTTTTTTTATTTATTTAACTAATGCTTATAATTTGGATTAATGAGAAATAGAGCATACTAATATATTGCGATTTTTAGCCGAAAGGGAAAATTTAAATTGTGCGATAAGCTTGTTAAAAAGAATGTTGTGATTCAAAGAATCAAAGGCCTTCAATCTAACAAAATGAGAGAAGTCAATTCTCTGTTTTTCATACTACGCCAAATATCATCGATGATATTCATTAACAGTATTGGTACCATGCAACTTTCTAAACCCAGATTGAAAGACATTAAGTAAACTATTATAAATTATATGGAACTGAATTTGGTTTTTTACTACTAAGTATCTTAAAGTAATTTTTGATAATTTTGGAATAGAATTATTTTACTGAGTTTCCATTGCTCGGGAAAGAAAGAGATTAAGAAAAAATTAAAATGTGTAATAAATATTTTGAGACTACAGGAAAAATTCGTTTTACCAATTTTAAACTAACTCTATCAAGACCAAGAGATTCTGATTTAACTTTCCAAATAGCAGACTGTAATTCCTCATAGTAAAAATTTGAAAATGAAAATGAATTAAAAATTTAGAACACTCATCCGATATAATATCAACAATAGGACTCCAAAGATGGATTCAAAAATCAAAACTGACGGTATAAATTGTATTATAATAAAATAAGAATTTGTATCGTCAGCTTTGAAATCTAAAATATATTATTTCTACACCTGCTTAGACCTAGATTTTGAACATTAAGTCAAAAAACATTAGGCGGAAGAGAAGGATCTTATTTATCCTGGTAAAAACTTCTTTGGACTGCCCTAATCAATCTTAACCTATTGCGAGCATGTTTGTAAATTAAAAACCTCTCACTATCTCCGAATCTTTCCCATGAGCAAAATTTATCAACTCTAAATCAGATTGCATCAATAATTTCTCCAGATATTCATGGAAAACATTTAGATTTAACAATCACTGATCTAAGAGGAACACAACTATCGAATACCGAAATAATAAATACATCGGAAAAATGGATTTGATTTGTAGAGGAATCGAGAGAAAAAATACTATCCCAAGGAATCGAGTTACAAACTAATGCTAAGAATCATCTATATTAGAAAAATCCATAATACTGAATCTTTAAGGCTTCGGGCGAGAGTAACAATTGATAGAGAATACTATGATGGGGTCCTATACCTACAGACAATTGATTGAAAAAAACAAATAAAGATATCGGTGAACGATAAAAAATGGTCAATAAGAGAAGAAGCAACACGGTTAGTAGTTGAACAAAAATAAGCTGGTTCACAAATATTATGTACCGATACATTAAGACTGCGCCAAATATTAAAGAACTACGAGAGAACAAACTATCCTGTAGCATATCGAAGTTGAAGTCACCTGAGATTAATATTTCATCATACTGTCAGGTGAGATAGGTTAACAAAACTAGATTGGTTAATGAGCTTAAACGCCAACTTAACCTCTTACTTAAGATGTTAAATTGGCGATCTAGTTCATAACATAATTTTAGCGTACTGCATGAACTGTACGGTCTATATAATCGATATGTGAACAACCAATACGCCATTCGCGTTACGCGTCTACAAAATATAATTGACATGAAACTGAAACGTATAGAGAACATTCCTTCCCTCGTTGGATGTTGAATTAAAACAAGCTTTTAAACAGAACCATAATGAACCATAACATATATTTTGTACTAAACCTAAGACACTACTAGAAGGACCAAATCGTACGCGTTACAGACATAAATACTATATTCATTAAAGAACATTATTAAGATAATAAAACGGAAATCATTTCGACAAATCTTATTTGTGATTCGGTCATAAAATAATTTCAATAAAATAATACTATTATATATATCGAAAGTAGCTAAGAATCATTTAATTTCTGAACTATAGTTTCGAAATGTTTTCATAATAAATTAATATAACTAGTGAATAAATCTCCAAAATGAAGCATCTCAGTTTATATAATACTCATCCACTTTAAACCTTATTTCACTAACATAATTGTTTTATAGTCCTATATCTTGCATTCAAAAGCCAAGTAATAATGACATAACATGTTAACATAATATGAATAACATTATACTGAACTTTTTACAGCACACAATTGTTATAATCACTTTATTACGAAAAAATTGGTTCCATTTCAAAATTATCTACATATTATACATATGTTAATCTTCACGATGTAGTGACTGTATCATGCAAAAAAGAATTCAACTCCACCCTCATTTTGTTCAACAGAAAATTAATTGAAATTAATTAAATTAACATATTTTGAGATGGACTCACATGGATTGGTATTACAAGTTTATGAAACATTGATGATAGCATCTCTACCATTGAGCCAGTCACGCATATCATCTTTGCGTGTTATTTCATCTCGGTTTGAATTATTTGTTGATGTGCTCTTGTAAAGGGTGATCCAATAAGAGCTTTGTTTAATAATCAACAATTGTATTTGTTTCATTGCAAGATTCAGAAATTGCAACTTGTGTCGTTATTGATATTAATGGGACATTCGATAATACCTATGACTCCATTTGTACAGCAGTAGATAAAAAAGGTTTGATACGTACTACAGCAAAATGGAATCGAGCCATGCTCGTGTATAGGAATATGATCCGATCGCCATTGAGGTCGCGAAGGGTTTGCTTTCAAAGGCGATTTTGTTCAATCTATTCTGATCTCTGGTGATTGGTGAATTTCTATATAAACTGAGTAAACACTGATTTTATGTTTAGGTTTATGTCTATGCCCTGGTTTTAATCATGAGGAGTTAATGCAATTAAACTGTATCAGATCTAGTGTAAAAAGTCATCGACAGTATACTTTTGTACTGCTGCTTAGTGCTCCATTTATGATTAGCACAACTTTAAATTTTCCAAAGAAATCAAATAACTAATGGGTGATTTTTTAAGAGCTTGAGAACTTTTTTTTAAAAAAAAACGCATAAAATTTGCAAAATCTCATCGGTTCTTTATTTGAAACGTTAGATTGGTCCATGACATTTACTTTTTGAAGATAATTTCATTTAAATGTTGACCGCGGCTGCGTCTTAGGTGGTCCATTCGGAAAGTCCAATTTTGGGCAACTTTTTCGAGCATTTCGGCCGGAATAGCCCGAATTTCTTCGGAAATGTTGTCTTCCAAAACTGGAATAGTTGCTGGCTTATTTCTGTAGACTTTAGACTTAACGTAGCCCCACAAAAAATAGTCTAAAGGCGTCAAATCGCATGATCTTGGTGGCCAACTTACCGGGCCATTTCTTGAGATGAATTGTTCTCCGAAGTTTTCCCTCAAAATGGCCATAGAATCGCGAGCTGTGTGGCATGTAGCGCCATCTTGTTGAAACCACATGTCAACTAAGTTCAGGTCTTCCATTTTTGGCAACAATGGAATGAAGGCCGAAATGCTCGAAAAAGTTGCCCAAAATTGGACTTTCCGAATGGACCACCTAAGACGCAGCCGCGGTCAACATTTAAATGAAATTATCTTCAAAAAGTAAATGTCATGGACCAATCTAACGTTTCAAATAAAGAACCGATGAGATTTTGCAAATTTTATGCGTTTTTTTTTAAAAAAAAGTTCTCAAGCTCTTAAAAAATCACCCGTTAGAAGTAATCATAGATCACAGGAAGAGTTAGAATCAAAACATCACCTTGAAACCCTTTATGGTAGCACTTGGGTAATCATAAGCTTATTTACTGGTCAAATTATCAGTAATTTACTAAGCCTCTTAGGAATGCTGAACAAGGACTAATGTGTTAAGTGTGCAAACTTTACTCAATAACAGGTCCTTCAATAAGTCCGTAGGATAAGTAATAAAAATCAAAATTTTGACAAAACTCGATTTTATTATTTTACATAGTTGCGAGGGTGATACAACGAGTATAGCGATTTTCCAACTTTTCGATACCACTTTAGTACGATTTCTCGATCTGAAAACAGGAAAAAGTCTCTGGAGGCTAAATCTGGAGAGTATTCGAAACCTAATTCATTCAATTTTGTCATCGTTTCTATCGATCAACCTTCAATCGATTCAAAAAACCACAGTCATAGTCGCTCTTGATGGTGGTTCCTTTTTGGAGATAGTCGATATATATTATTCCGTTCGCATCCCTAAATACAGACGCCATTACCTTACCATCGACTGTTGCGTCGTTGTTTGCTTTGGATTCGGTTCGCCGACTGCTGTCCACTAAGCTGACTGTCTTGTCTTTTGGATCCTGGTCGCTAATTGTGAAGCCATCCCCGATCCAGTGTCACATATCGACGATAGAATTCCATTTAATTGCGGTTTAGCAACACCAAACATTCTTCTGAAGCATCGAGTAGTTGTTATTTTTGGTCGACTGTAAGTCCACGCGGCTCTCTCTTTGTAAAGATCTTTTGCATAACCCAATGTTCGTGTAAAATGGCTAAAACACTACCATCTGACATCTTTACAATATCAGCTGGCTTGTGCACCTTCAATTTGCGATCGTTCATAACCAATTTGTGGAAATTTTGATTTTTTCTGGAAAAACAGCCTCATTTGAGCGTCTACGCCACTCTGCATCATTTGTGCTGGTACGATACGACCACATTAAAATTCAGCAATTTACTTTTCTACCATTTTTCTCGATGGAGCAGAGTTCGGATAATGTTTATCAAGCCATTTTTTGGTCATCCAGTTTTTTTCAAAAACAAAAGTTGCCTCACACAAAATGCTATAGCTCACGAAACAATAGTCAGATTGCTGTCAAATTTATACACGTCTCGTTTAAAGGATAGTACTTAATAAAAATCATATGGAAAAAAATCTAGTGATGCCATCTATGTGTCATCCTACGGACTTATTGAATGACCTTGTAAAGTACAAGCTTTATCGCTGAACACAATTTTTCGGTAAAAAAAACGGATCAATTTGGAACTAATCCAACGCCCATAAACTAAATCGATGATGCAAAAGAATAACACCCGACTTCTTGAACAAGCTGTAGTATGTATGCCTCCAAAACCAAGATCTCTCTTTAAAATACGCCACAATGTGCCAAATGTGAGACCCAGAGCTTAAGAACGGCGACGAATTACTTTATTGCGGTCTTCACGTACACTATTAGCTACAGTAGCAATATTCACATTAGATCAACTTGTACGCATTCTAGTCAAGTGATGAATATCCAATAATGAAAAAAATTTATAAACGTTGTTCTCGCGTAAGTCTATTCATATTGAAATGTCAATGAATACTGAACACAAATATCATATGAACATGAATCCCAATTGGAAAAGTACATCTTATTGGATCACTCTTTACATATATATCTTCAGACAATATTAAACTTTTTGAATTTTAAGTATTTTAAATATGCAAACAGTTAATAATAAAACTCGTACACATTTCAAAGCCAGTCGTTTTTGTACCTATATATCGATTTTGATTTATCGAACCGCCAAAACACAATATCATGAGTAATATCGAGTTTTATGTTTTGACAATGATTTGCATACTATACACATATACATAAATTTCGGTTCTTGGTATCCTGGTAAACATTAAACATCGTAAATATCATGTATATTCTCACCAGTTATCCACTCAAAACACTATACGTTTATGTACATATTATATACGAAATGGAGTAAGAACAATATACAGAAAGAGGGTGCGTTTCTCACATTTCTGATATTTGTTTTGTATTCAAATTGTGACTAACATTGTACTGAAATAAATACACACTCACACACAATATTGACCACTGCCCAGTTTTGGAAATTCATCGTCACCAAATCGTGTTTTCCTTTTTATATTTCTAGTAAGCAATTCATTGTGTAAGATTGATATATTTGGTTTGGTGTATTAATTATCATTTAATTTTATTTTATAAATTATAAATTAATTTTTAGCAAACCTATTCGCTGACATTGTGTCATTAGTCTTCAATTACTAGAGTTCTTTCTTATTAACTACTCTAACGATCAAATCTGAACATTTACATATTATATATTGATTTTTAGTTTCTTTTGATAGTTTTATTCTAATAAGTAATAATGAATGAATATTTTAATTCAAATTTCTCTCGAATCCGCTAATTTAATGTTAGTGTTGTGCGTATGTTGAATGTTTTTATTAATATTTATATAAACCAAACAGTAAAAGAAACCAAATTAGAGGTTTAGATTTTTTTTAGTTCTGTTTTTATAAATACTTGAATTTTGTGTTGAAGTGTTAATTTATTGTTAATTATATTCGTTGAAATGCAAAATTGGTATTCAATACAAAACAACAAAAAAACTATCACGTTTGTAATATGGCACCGACTTATTTTGTCAGTAAGACATTGCATATCTAACATCTAGCTTCCGAAATATCGAACTGTGCGTCTTCCATTCTTATACGTTGTTACTTGGATCAAGTGTTAGCTGGAAGCCACTATAATCTTAGCTGGAAAGGATGTTTCAAAAGTCACGCCTACATGTCAACAGTAACTAATTTCTAAAGAGTGGGCCATTTAAAAGTTTAAATTTAAAAATCCAATAAAACAAACGGTTTGAATTTTTACAATTGTTTCGGTTAGAGATGGAATATTATTTCATTCTTATGCCTGCCTCACAGTACTCCATTCGATCGGACCAATTTTCGAGCACTTTTTCGAGTATATGGGGTCGTATCTCGGCGAATATCAATCAAATACTCAATTGTTGGCATAACACTTGTCTTTAACGGCGCCCCATAGAAAATATTCCAATGCTGTGAAATCGCAGCTTCTTGCCGTCTAATTGACATCACCATTTCGGCTAATTAAACGGCCATTAAGCGTTTGACGCAATAAATGGATTGTGGAATGAGATATGTGGCAAGTTGCACCATCCTGTTGAAACCAAACATCGTTTACATCAATACCATGAAAAGCGGGCGCAAAAAATCATTTATCATGGTGCTATTGACCGTAATGCGCCGTCTTCAATTTCAAAGAAATATGGGCCAATAATGCTGCCACTTCACAAGCCGCACCAAACAGTCACTCGCAATGGGTGCATTGGCTTCTTGAAGACAACGTGTTGGTTTTCTGAGCCCAAAAAACCGACAATTTTGCTTATTAACGTAACCACCAACATCAAAATGAGCTTCATCCGAAAAGATGATGTTTTGGCAAAATCAAAATCATCGTGCAGTTTCTCTTTGGCCCATCTAGCGAAGTGAAAACGAAACGGATGATCATTCCGGTGTGAAACGTTAAATTCTTGAGAACGATGATGAGTTGATGTTGATAGATTCTCACGCACATAGCTTCGATATTTTCGAGTGTAGGTACTGTACGAGTACGCTCACACTTGGCGGATCAAGAAACGTATACCGGGCACTGCTGGTCCTTCTCTGCGTGCACTGCTGCAATTGTCTTTGTTTTGGAAATAAATTTCTAACAAATCCGAACGTTACTCAAGCGTAAATCGATTCATTTCGTTCAGTGGAGATAATATACTGAATTTTGTGACAGAATAGAATGACATAATGATTGCCAGATTCGGATAACCCGCGGTTCAAATTTAAACCGATAGATGGCCAACCCGTTATAAGCTTGTTTTTATGTCATTTTAAACATTTATGAAGAAGACAAATTTTAATTTTGATGAATCATGATGTTTTTGCATTAATAATCGTCCAAATGACGGTTAAAAGTTAAAAATTTAAAGATACTGGTTTTGTCGATGGTCGAAAAAGATCTGGCACACCAAACAGTGGACATTGCTTCTTTCACCGAAAGTGCCGCGGAGGAAACTTCAACAACGATATCACGACGCTTTACATAATGATTTGTAATTGCATCCTTACATGTCGCTGGTTTTTCACATAAAACCATCTTTAGTGATGAAACCATCTTTAGTGATGAAAATCATAACAACCACAAAAATGTTTTACTGTGATTTTTGGGCTGACGGAACCATTGGGTTCACTTTTCGTCAAAGATGTTAATGAAAGAGCTGTTATTGTCGTTGGAAGAATATAGACAAAAAAATAATTTGTGGCCTCAACTTGAACAAACAAACATAGTATTGTTATTTTGTTAACAGGATGGAGCACGTAAAAACATCCAGATATTGCGGTCTAAGTTTTCAGGTCGATTAATTTCACGTATTGGTGACGTAAACTGGCCACATAGGTTATACGATTTAACGGCATTAGATCAAATACACAGATGAAAAATTATATTCGGGCCGAAATTGAGGAACTTATTGCGATAATATGTGAGCGTGTTCTGTAGACGTTCCCGTGGTAAAAATTTGAATGATAAAAGTATTTCCATTTTTATTTTTAAAAATTATAAAAAAACTTTTAGGAGCAACTATTAAAAGACCCTTTAAAAATATGACTTCATAATTTGTTTTTGGGTGATTCAGAAATGTTACTCGGAAACTGGTTTACCCCTTTTTTATCACCCTCAAACATCCATTATATGATATTGTATTAATTGGAGATTCGACTATTTATGTAATGAAGCATGTATGAAATTTAAATATTTAACAATTTATCGAATTATCTATTGTTAAGAGTCGTTTCACTTTTCTGAAACTACTTCTTCGGAAATCTGAAGTGAGCACTCGGGAAATCAGTATACATGATGTATGGGTTAATTCAGAAGTTACAGTCGTTCTTAAACGCGACCGAGAGCATATAAGCAATGGAAAGTTCTAAGTTCGTAGGATAAATAAATTTCGTGAAAATCATTTACCCACCACTGCGCTCCAGTCAGATCTACTAGAGTATTTGAATAATAGAAGATGTGTTGTATTACAACAATCATACCAACTTTATACTACATATTGTGTGTATTAATAATATATTCATAATGATTTCCAAATTAATCAAGTTTAAATCGACGCTTGGGTTGGCAAGAAAACTAAGGTTTTCAGCAAAGATTATGCAATGGTCTAATGGTGTACAACACAAACTATGCTCAAAGTTGCTTGACGTGGTTTACATTGTTGTGTCATCTTTACTAACTCTGCGACCATAATCTAAAATCAGTACTACTGTATGGCTGTGGAACATTGAAACAGAATGCCTCAGACGGTTATCAAATGCTTCTGGCCGAACCCCATCACAAATGTAAAACTTGACGAGACAAATCGAGATAGAACGCGAAATTAAGAAACGAAAATGCAGATGGATATGACACAATATTGGCTAGATATAGCCATCTTGGATTATTTTCTGTTTCCAAACTTGAAAAATGGCAAATTTGATGAGCTCGACAGTGCTCATAAAAATATATCTTTGTCAGGTCGCGTATTTCTAGGACTACCCTCGTATATCGAATATTCGGTCATTGATATAATACTTTCAACTACATAATGATGTAATGGTTTGACTAACTGACAAAAACCAAGAGTTGTGTCATTCTGTATTCTACACATTATGCATTCAAATAAATAACGTAACTGACCACAAAAATGTTTGATCTTAGCATAGGTAATTTGCAATGTCGCGAAATGATTAAACTGAAATATATTAGGTATTTTTGACTATTAAACGTAAACACTTCGTTTCTAACATTTTTTTCGCTTCAAAGATTGTTGTATCATAAGATTCGGATCGGTACGCAGAACCTGACCGAGTCGGCATACTCGCTGTCCTTTGATTTCATGAAAGGAACTCGGTATTTGCCATCAACGTCGCGTTTTGGGCCATATCATACGCATGATTATTCTTTCGAATGTTAGAAGCAATCTTTGGTACTCATCCATCAACATCCAACTCTCACATTCATACATGACAACGGGTCTGATCAACACTCTGTACAATTTTAGTTTATTCGTAGTGGACCTAGAGGATATAAAGCTCGATTGCCAGCAGTAAAGCGAATTTTGATATCCTGCCCCACACTTTTATCGTGAGTAATGAGAGATCCAAGATACTTGAATTTCATTACTCCTTCAAACGTGTGCTGTAACGTAGGCTTGCTTGAAATTAAGGAATACCTGGTGTACATCGCGAGATGTTTCGTAGTGCTTGGAAAGAATCATCCGTTTCGAAAACGACTTGATCACTGATGGACCGATTAGGACGAAATCCTTCTTGATAGTCACCGATAATTTCCTCCGCCAGAGGAGTAATTCTTCCCCAGATAATGTATGACCGTAACTTGTATGCTTTGCAAACGAGAGCTTTACTGCAATAATAATCGCATTTCAAGCGATCACCATTCCTGAATATTGGGCATAACAGGGTCAATTTCCATTCTTCCTGCATAACTTCATAACTTGTTCAACCCACCGTTTATCAAGACCTCTATTAATGCAATCAACTCCTGGTGAACGATTTTTCGATCTTCAATGAACATCTCTGCGGTCTGTATTTGAGGACAGCCTGTGATACATGTGAAACATTAAGTAGGTCACAACAATGTTCACGCCATGCATTGATTACCGTATCGACGTTAACAAAGAGGTTTCTATCCTGGTGATTCCACTAAAGAAACCAACTCGTTTCTAACATAACTTGGTATAAGGTATGAACTTTCGTTAAACGTTTGTTGACTTTTCACTTCATCCCCCACCTTCACACCATTCTACTAAAACATATGTATTTAATACTTTCTTGAAAAATACTTCCTTTTAATGACTAAGCTATAGAATACATATATTTAGGTGTACACATGAAATAGGATATACATACGAATAATATGTGAATACATAAACATAATATAGTTATGTATATAGTATTTTCATTAATTCATAATGGAAATAGTGAGCTTAAAGTTTGTAATTTTCAGTATACATATGAATACAATTAAAGCTCTCTTTTTAAATGTTTAACTTGCATGTAGAATAATTATAAAAAAATTATATTCTTAAATTTGAATTTAATTGTCATACAAAGAAAATTAAATATAATAATTAAAACTTATTTGATGACTAATGTATGACTTAATTTGCATAGCATAATATGTCTGTATTAGGTAACCTTTTAATTGATTGATCAATACACATTACTTCTGATACCTCTGCTTATATAAACACATGTAGTCATACGAGTATCATGACTAAACCAAAATGTATTATTACATGTTTCTTAGGTGTCGTGTTATGTGTTGTGTTGTGTAGGCAATGATTATCGTGACAAGTGAATTATGGAATAATTTAGCAGAGGTAGTTGGGAATGGGGATAAATATTGATGACGTATTCGAAATAAAATAGCGTGTCAAATCAAAATAATTCAATAGAACTTCAAATAATTTTTGATCGATAGCTGTTTAATCTTTTACAACCTACGAAATTACATATCTTAATAATAGTAGACTAAATGGCGCAGTGTTAAGTCAATTGGAGCGGGAGGTACCGAGTTTCGAATCCCGATAGGGGCAGGATGCAAAAGAGATTTTTTACCCTCTTATTACGATCGGTGGTGTGAATGAACACATGTAATACCCCCTGTTGCAGTGTAGAATTTATGGACCAATCCATCTTTCATTGTCAGTACTATAGGCTGGCATTGAGCTATGCAATGTGCAGATGGTCTACGTAAATCGGACCTATAGCCGTGCGTCTTCGATTTGGCTGTAATCACTCAATATAAGTGAACCGCGAAAGAGTTGGGAGAACCTTGAGCCCCAAAACAGATTACAAAGATAAAGACAGACAGACAAACAGACAAGATTTAGTAGCCAAATATTTCATAGATCTTCATGGTAGAATAATTTAATTTGAAAATACAAAATTAATGTGTTTATTGTTGATTTAGGATTTAGTATAAATTCGCTTAGGATGTTGATAAGTTAATTCAATATTTAACTATATAGATATATGTATATTACTGCGTTTTAACCAACAATTTCGTTTAAATTTGTAAAGATTCCACTCCGCCAAAATAAAAGACGCGATACTCCGGAAATAAGATCTGAATGGTTAAAAACTTTTTTTTTTTTTTCAATGCTTCAATCGTTATACCTGAATACTATCAACATATATTTGAGGAGTTTGATAATATTGAAATATAATAGATTGATCAGATCCCGCATTTATGTTGATTAAACCGTCTTCGTATAAAATCGGTTTAAGTTTGGTTCCTTTATTTTCATTTCAACTTAAGAATCTCAAGAAAAAACAAAGCTTTATGAAAACTCTTCACCTTCGATTAAAATGATTCACAAATAGTTTATTGATTTTCGTTGTGGACGTACGAGCACATCTGATGCGTAATATTCAAGACACCCAAATAAGGTCACCGCACCAATAAAAGCGCTTGCTTACAATTGCCCAAAAACGCACACGTGCGACAGCTTCGGATGCAGGTTTGGTTTTTGCGTCGTTTCATAACTGTGGATGAAACATGGATCCATCACTATAAACCGGAGACCAAAGTCTAAACAGTGGATTTCTACTGACGAATCTGCACCCAAGAAGGCCAAGACGATTGTATCGGCCAACAAGGCCATGGCCAGTTTATTGGATGCACACATGTGTAGTTTCCATGGCCAAAATCCATGAATTACGGTTCGAACTGCTTCTAAATCCACCATATTCTCGAGACTTAGCCTCCTGCGACTAATTCCTGTTTGCGAACTTAAGAAAAGGTTCAGCGAAAAGAGATTCGGCTCTTATGAGTTCATCGGTGCAACAAACACCTATTTTGACGGGCTAAGAAATCGGTTTATTCGTAAGGGATCGAAAAATTGAAACAACGTTAGAGTGTTTCGCGCTAAAAGGCGACTATGTTGACAAATACATTTTTTTAGCCGTAAATATTATTCCTTGTTTCATTTTTACCAGGCTTTTGAATTCGCCCGCGTAAATTAACTTACACATTTAAGAATATATTTTAACGTTACCAATTTTAAGTAATCTATGGCTTAGAGGCCGTAAACGGCCCTTACCGCGTCTCAACTGAGACCTTACGAACCAATTTTAACGAATGGTGCACATTGTAGGTGGTCAGCCTAACGAATGTTTTTACACACAAACGCGTTTTTATGTCATCCAGTTGTTATTTTTTGGTCAACGGCGGGAATCGAACTCGAGACCGCGGCGTGATGAGAAACTCTCTTAACCATTAAGCTACAACCGGCGACCAATTTTAAGTAGCACTGTGAATTAGTACAAGCAATCTTCAATCTTACAATTCTACTTTTTGCAAACGATCTATTACGTATTGTTTTGATAATTATTCCATCATTTTGTATTTAACGTACTTCGAGAAATGCAATGCCTAAGTTAAATACTGTGTCGAATAACCTTGCTTCGACTAATTTCATTATTCATCATCTTTATTTAGTTCTACTTCGTTCAATCATGTTAGTTTTGGATCTATTTAGAAAGGTGATTGTCTGAGTTTTGGAAATGATGATAAACGTATCCCATTTATTAATATTCTAAACATATATTGGGGCATTTAGGGGGCTAAAGACCTTGTCACATATTCATACTAGTAATATAATACATCGCAAGTGTTAAAAGAAGTGGTATAAGTCATTATGAATATAACGAAATACGAATAATATTATAAATAAGCAATTTAGCCTAAAAATCACGGACACTAATTTTCAAAAGAAAAAAGTTCAAAAACCTCAAAAAGTATTTTAAAAATAAAAATATAAGTAATAGGTAGAAGTTTTAGATAGAGTTAAGATAATATCCTGGTTAGCAGAGCGTGGAGAAACTTAGATTAAGGTGCAGCTTAAAAAGACTCCCGTCGATTATTTGTTGAAACAATAAAATCGTATATGCCTTCGTTGCGATGGTACAATCACACAAGAACAAGATTTAAGGGTGCTAGGAGCAGAAATCAATATTGTTTGACAACACGAGTGTATATCTAAACATAAAAAGAAGTTGAAGTCATGAAGAAGTTGAAGTTACTGCCAAAATGTCAACCAACCTCAATGATAAACAGTTGAGAACCTATATAAAATTTCCTGCAAGGTTTTTGGTAAAATCGTGTTGACGACACCTCCGGAAATTATGAAATTATGTATCTCTTAGTTGGAAATTGGAAGGAAATTAAAAGCAATTGATTCTCGCATTCAGCAACACGAAGAAGAAATATTCCTTGAAGTTGACACTGGCTGGACACAAGAACTCTTTTAACTCAACAAATTGGTTTAAAATATTTGGTGGTATGAGAGACCTGAAGTCGCGATTATGCATTATTGAAATCGTTACAGATGGAGGAACCTTTGCAATGTTCTGTACTTGGTCAACCGTCTAGAACATCATGTATGACAGGCCCCACACGATCAGGTCGAAGAAGGGGTAAAAATAATGGAGCAGCGCAATACTTTTTGTGGAATCATCTTAGCAAGTTTTAACAGGTAATATGGAATGCTAACAACTCATCCAAGAATCGCTTACATTATAGTTACAGGTAAGATTAATAGATCAAAGGACCACCGTAAAAAAAAGTTAGTATCTCTAAAAAAAAGTTAGTTAATAGTGTATATGGAAATATAGTGTAAAAGAATAACAAAATCTTTGAGTTAGAGAAGAACGTTGATATTTGTCATGGCACCTTAATCCAAATATCGTATTGGAGTTTAATAGCAAGCTTCATAAGTAAACTTCTACATAACTCAACTAAACTGTGGGTATAAATATTTTCGTGTTTATCTATAAACTATTACAGTGTTTATCTATAAACTATTACACAGATTGAAAGTCAGACTAACTCCAACAAGAGCAAGTGCTTAAATTTCTTATTTTTCATGACAACAGAAAAATAGTATTTGGTAAAAATCCAACACCCAAAAATTGAATATGCAATACGGCGGCGGAGTTTATGATAAAACCCCGCTGTTTGAAAAGGCTCATAAGAAACATGCATCAGAGGTACTTAATGAACTCTTGTAGTGGTTGCATAAGTTGGTTAAGTATGTTCACAATCAAACTCGAGACATTGGCATAGTAAAAGATTAAATTTACGTGTTGGTCCTTCCTAAAGGGCACTAAATCTTTTCGAATCGTTATTATATCGTCATTCGCACGGTGCATTCACTGACACGCTAAAGTCATTACATTTGTACCTGGCACATTTCAATGCCAATTTATTGAGTCTGAATGATGATTTGAATCCTGGCTTCTTCACGCCAATTTTAGGAACAGTAGTAATAAAGATCGCAATGCAGTATTAGTAATACATACTATTGGTCTTGTTATTATAAAACTTTCGACTTTTTTTTTAATTACTATTATTTTTTTAGGGATCATAGTTTTTGGGGATAATACTTCATTACTTATTGTAATCAGAAGATGAAAAATTCCTTTTCCATACTTCTTCGAATCTGGACTGAAACGGAAGATGGTTCGGCCTATGAATTGTACACTCTAGTAGGTAATATGCATTTAATTTTAATTATAGACATAATATTACAGTTCATTGGAACCATTTGAGCTTCTGACGAAGCAATGAATAAAAGAAAATTTTCTTAAGATAATAAAAAATTCCACCCGAAAGTGTCTAACACTTTTTATCATTCCTTCCATACGGCTTCCACAAATAAAAGCTTTTGAGTTTATGGTTGTATATTTTTTCCAGTTTTTATAGGCCATTATGGGCCCGTAGCTCAACAATCGGACCCCATCGGTTGCGATCACGAGCCAGCTTTTCATACTGTTGAAAACAATAAGAAGATACCAGATCACTCTCTGCGCCGTGAATCCAACGTCAGCGTCAAGGCGAATCTTGATATCCTCTCCCATAATATTATTGTGAGTAATGAGAGATCCAAGATACTTGAATCTCATTACTTCTTCAAACGTATGGTTTCCACTACTAACATCAATTGCATCTTGGTCTCGAAAACTAGAGATCAGATATTTGGTTTTAAACTAGTTGAAGCTGAACACTGTCGTAGTGGTTCAAGTATCTCTTTCACTACGATGGCATTTAATCCAATCACACAGATATCATCTGCATTAGTAAAAATTTGATTGGATTGTAGAAATAAGATAATGTCTTGAGATGTTTTACGAAGAACGTATTCCAACATGAGATTAAAAAGTATCGGGGACAGCGCATCTCCTTGTCGAACGCCAGAACTAATTGCAAATTTCTCAATAGCCTGTTCTCAACTTTAACACAGCATTGTGACTACTTTTCTGTTATTTTACACAGATGTATGTCTTTGTTGGGTATTCCTAAATATTCAAGCGCATACAAAAGTCATAGGCTTGTTTGAAATCTAGGAATACCTGGTGGAAATAATAGTCTATAGCAAAAAAACTTGATCAGTGGCTGACTGATTAGGACGTAATAATCCTTGGTAGTCACCGATAATCTCGTCCACCAGAGAAGTTGGGAGAAGTATACCGCGATAAATCTTGCATTTAAAGCGATTACCTCTTTTTAATATTAGGCATAACGCGGTCACTTTCCATTCTTCAGGCCATACCAATCTAATAAATTCGAAAAGACAGTCCCACAAAGTTAACCCTCCAAATATCAAGAGCTTTGAATAAATGCAATTTATTCAGAGAGCTAGATATTCGTTCTTCTGTCTACAGTAGAGAGCGTTCTACTATCTACAAATTCGTTTAGCTGTCCTCCTTGTAAGAACAGTTTTATTTCTTGTTACGATTGTAAATCGAGTCTGATATACCGAGAATGTGGTAGGCAATATCGTCAACCGAGATTTTCAATACTGTCCAAACACTTCAAAAGACTGATAATTAGATTGCAAAATGCTATTGGTATTATTTGCTTAGTAATATTCAATCACACATTAAAGAGCGACGAGTGTTTTTCATTGGTCATAACATATCAAATGATGATATATCTTAATTAAGCAGAACCGATATTATTTCAAAGTAACCTGAGCCTAATGAAATTCTAGGAACTTTTAAATTGAATTTAAAATGGGATGAGTGATTACTTTATATGTTTATATTGTATTCTTAAGAACACTGTTTATTTTTACAACACACTTTATGTGAATTAGGTACGACTTTTGTCATAGCAGATATGAAGCTACTATATTGTCCCAAAGAGTGTGAAGTATAACGATATCAAATAAATCAAATAATTTATTTTACTGACACAGTTCATTACCTCCGTATCCAGTACTATGCAAATTTAAATCTATTCTCATATCGCATTAATTTCGGTGCAATACATTTTCAATTTCTGTTTCGTTTTTATACCATTTTAAGACGCCAGACCAAAAATAAAACATTGAAAAAGACATTTTTTTTATCTTCAACTATGTACATATGACTAAAGTAGTCATAAAATCGATAAAGTCATGCAAAATGTGTTCGGCAATAACTTGGCTTGAACAAACAAGCACTATCGTAATTAGGCGAAATTTTACCAGACTAATCGGTTTTGGTTTTTTTTTATGGATTTGTGTTCGATTCATCAAGCATAGAACAGATAGATACAAAACAGATAGGTATACATACACACAGAGATTTTTAATTTTTTTTTTCTAACTTTCTAAAATAAATTTAAATATTGGTCTACTAAACAAATATCTAATATATTTCTAGCTAGCTGACTATGTACGTTTACTAAAGAAGAAATAAAATTAAAATCTATTGACGGTCACATTTTCGATTTGTAAATAAATTTATTCATGAAATGAGTGTAAGAAAAGTGTATTAGGTAAGTATATACATACATATGTATGTATGTACATAGCTACATAGTTTGGAATTAGAAAAACTAACATACATTTTATAAAAATAATCGTAGGCGTAATACGTAAAAATGAAACAAGTTTTCACCCCCAACACTGAATTCACCATTTTTCCGATATATATTTAAAATTGGTTTGTGTTAGTATATATTTTTGGCGTGTATTTAAAGGAAAATGAAAAATTAGCACTAATTTAAAAAATTTTCATTTATTATTTTCCACAACGTATATTAAAATAGTATAAAAACGAATGAACTTGTTATTGAAGTTAAAATTAGATACGAGAGTACTTTTTACTTTTCTTGTGACGAAAATTTTTAATTTTCTAAAAAAATTTATTGAATCCACAGCTACTATAACCTGAATTTTTGCATTTTCACTTTTTTTGTAATTCATTACGATTCACGTTGTTAAAAACCTAGTCTAGGAAAATTGCTTACATTTGCAGCCTGCACAACAGCATCTAGATGTGCATTAATATAATTAGAAAATTAGCTAGCTGTGTACAAAAAGTAAAGTTATAAAAAAACCAGACATCCGCCTTTCATCTAATGCCCCAAAAAAAAAAATTGTAATTTGTGTCACCCATCATAACACTCATTACAATTTTTCTTCATATACTTATTTTAGTTATTAGTTCAATAGTTGTATATTCACTTTATCGTAATTATCCCATGAAACAAATCTCACCTATATATTTATTTTTTGTATTTTCCTATTCGAGCAATAGTAATTTTTTTTAAGAATTAATAAAAAAAAACACACAACACTTTTATTTTTGCCTTTCTTGGACAAATTCTATAACACTTTCAACTTTTTTCTAATTCAATAAATATATAATTATAATAATATTCACAACACAAATATTTTATTTATTTATATTTTATTTTAATTACAATATACCAATTAATTTAATAATTTTTCGTTTTCCATTACAATACTATAATTCACAAAACTACGCCATATTTGAAATTTTCTCATTAATTAAAAAAAATATTAGTATTTCTATGAGCTAGTACATTATTTTTACATATTCCGTGGGGTAGATTTGAAGTACTAGACTAAAATGTCGATAGTGTAGATTCTTGCCAATCTACTTTATTTTACCGTCTGTTATACGAATTTTAATGCATTGCTTCGCTATTTTGTTAAAACATGATTTTTATTTCATAGTTAATATTTTTTATTTTAATAAAATCACTGTAATTATGTATTTAATTATGTAAATACTATACAATACAAAAAGGGAACGAAAATTTAAAAACATCTTTGTTAGTTACGAAAAAATCGATTAAATCTTAAAATCCGCTCAATAATGGTTTTCGCCCGGGCCAAGCTTCCTTAGCATACTTTTTCTTTTTCGGTTCATTGTCTGACATCTCTTCGAGTGATACATTATTTGAGGTATTGCTAAATGTTGGTGTTGGAATATTTTGAACATCTTCGATCGTAGGTAGTACATCTGGTGCAGGATTTGGTAAAATTAAACCAAGTTTAGAACCAAGATTAGACATGCCGGATATATCCGTATCGA
This sequence comes from Tipula lateralis, assembly GCA_963932295.1. NCBI lineage: Eukaryota > Metazoa > Arthropoda > Insecta > Diptera > Tipulidae > Tipula > Tipula lateralis. Next base: position 73,275,978 of record OZ010737.1, read on the forward strand.
TTCCACTACCACCGGGCTGAGCATTTTTGTCTGCCGATGGTGGTAGTCCCTGATACAGATGTGGAATCAAAGAGGATGGATGCAAATTTTTTACATCGGCTGTACTCGTCGACGGACTAGTCGATATACCAATTGAATTTTCGAGTTTAGCTTTTTTTGTGGGTATTATTGTTGTGTGAATCAAATTTCTAAATCGACCAACACTTGGATCAACATCTTCGGGATTTATCACAATTTCCTCTTCATTAAAAGTGACACCACGTCGTTTTCTTTTGACTTTAGAGTTCTAAATAATATAAAAATATTGTAATACAACGCATATTATGTCATATTTGGGCCAACATACTTTTTTAAAAGAATCTTCGGCAATTCCAAGAAGAGATATTCGTCGATTGTGAGCTGTATTGTATTCAGTTAAATTATCTAAATCGGTTTGACTCTCGGGTAATCCAAGAAGCGTACCATCAGCGTTTTCGCTCATAGGAATATCTTCCATTATGCTGGCGCTTCGAGAACTTGCGGTTGGCCTTTCTCGCAGTATATATTGTCTAAAATATATGGAATATTTATAAACCACCAGAATACGCTATTAAGATACATATAAAAATACCATACCTTGTTGATGCACCGAAATGAAAATTAGAGTTTATTTGGAGTTGTGTAGGTTTGTGAGATTCCAGACGTAACGACCCAATAAAAGTTCCATGAGCTATAAGTTAGAAAATATACAAAATAAACGTATTTTATCTTATACAAAACAAGATGATATACTTACTACTTCCTAGATCGACTAAATATGCAATATTCAAGTGTTTATGGTAAACAAAAGCTGAATGAACCCGTGAACATGATGCATGATCTATGCAAAAATCATTCATTTGGGGATTTCTGCCAAATAAATAACACTTTTTCTCATCAATCATTAGTTTTTGAACCAATTTGTCATCTTTTAAGACATCCAAATGTAGTCCTGTCGGTGGCTTTCCTGCCCTAATATCAGTGATAGAACACTAAAATTATTACAATTGTAATTAACATTAAACGAAACACATACCAACTGGGAACTTCATAGTGATTAGACATATTTTATTTAAATATAGATCATTAAAATTGAAAATTTTCTGTTTATAAAAATTAAAAATATTAAAATTAATAGTTTTACGAATTTGAGTGTTTTTTATAATGTAGTTTTATGTCAAAATAATAAAATGTCAATAAAAGTGAGTGCGTTTTGTTATGAATTTCATTTGTTAGCCGGTTATTTCAAAATTATCGGTTTTATGAAAATATATTTTTTTATCGGTTAAAATAAGCACAGCTCACACGAGCGATGTTTACAAAATTAAAAATGCCATATGTATTAAGGTAAATCGCATAACAAAATATTCCTAACGGATAAGATTTACTAATGGCATGTTAGAAAGTTAACGATAAATTTATAATTTTATTTATAGTGCTATAATGAAATGAGTGCTTTGTAATTTAGTAATGTTGCATCCAAATTCGTTAAATGGCAGTAACGTATGAAATGCATAGATAGCGCGCATCAAGTTTAAAACAAAATTTGATTGAAATAAACGTCTTTTTGCTATGGTGGTTTTTTTCATGTGAATTTGGAACATGCGAGTATGTACATACAAAATAATTTTGTTTTTCATAAAATAAATAATTATTAACAATTTTGTAAGAAAGTTATAATTTTGATATATGCAGTGTTTTTCATCAAACTGTGGAAAATTTTAAAATTTCTGTTAACTTACGAATGCTTAACTTTCCATGTCGAGGTCATTTTTTGTATGATAATTTGCAAACAGTTAGTGTAAATTTCTTTCCAATTTCTATGATTCAAGCTTATTCGTACCATACTTCATATCGTTGTAGTGTTTTCTTTGATTCCTTTAGAGAAGGGTTTTGCCAAAGGAGCACTACACAACTGAAAGTAGTTTCGTCGTTACACCTGACTCTTCTCAATAAATTAACTCTTTTATTTCATAGATTCAGCACAACCTGCGAAGTACTTAGAAAACATCTCTAGCAGCCATAAATCATTTATTTCGTCAAGCATTCAAACTCATCAATGTTTTAATTATGTCGGGAGACCATTATAGTGCAAACCTATAAATAATGGAAATAGGATGCTAGGATGTACATACTAAAGGTTTCAGCAGTAATCAGAAGATACTCATTCCTCAACTAAAAAAAAGGTTAGTTGCAACCATGGAAAACGACATAAAAATTATTGGGCCGAATGATAAGACCCAAAAATGATTCAAATGTGAAGAAGTTTCGATTGAATGGGTGTAGTGACAGACACCTCTAGTTAGCGCAAACCAATATAATGCTACAATTCCCAATTTTGAGCATATGGAGGTGATCGGGGCTGAAAAGATTGGTAATAGTTAAATCTCTGTGTTTTTTGAGAGTGAAAGCACAAGAATGGTATGAAATACTGATGAGTTTTTTAGATTTTAAAATCTACATTGAGTTATAGAATAATTCAACTGGTGGGTGTAGAAACAAAGAAAACCTTGCTTCGAATTGTTAATGAGTTCAGATACTGGACAAGTGAATGGAGTAGTTTCGATCCCCGAAAGAAACCGTAATTCAAATCGGAAATAAATTATAAGGGCACATTTATGTTAATTATTTTTATTTAAACTAACTGCAAGTTTGAAAAGTTTATGAATGTAATAATTGATTGAAACAGTGCTAAATCGTTCGTCTAATAGGTATAGAAGTATGAAGATCGAATTATCCTAAAACTGTATGTAAGTACATGAGTAGATCGTTAACCGAAAGAATGAATGTACCGAATGAGCAGATTGTTATGGGACAAAGAAACAAACAAAGCCTATACGCTAAAAGAGATAGGTTTGTAAATTATTTGAGCCTAGTAAATGTAGATGTAATATTATTAATTGAAACATGGGAACGGATATAGGCAAGACGTTTAATATGAAAGGATATTGATTTCTGTCCAAAACTACACCAGATGGATATGGTGGAGTATCGATAGCTTATCTTAATGTTATCAAACGCCAACAAATAAATATGCCAGACTTCACCTTTTTGGAAGCAGTATCTGGAAAAACAGTCAATTTGGCAGAAATATATTATTAGTGAGTATATACGTACCTCAAGTTGAGAATGTAGATGAAAGTAGACGTGCCTCTGTATCCATTATCAAATTTTTGGACTGAAAAGGGACAAAGTGACTTAATTGTATGCGAAGACTATAATTGGCACGCACGAATGTGGAGCTGTATGGGAGACTGTGCAAGAAGGAATCTGTATTTGACTGTATTTCGAATTCCGATTGAGAAATTCTTAGTGATGGAAGGCCAACTAGGTTAGCGAATTTGAAAGGTACAGCGAATGTACTGGATCTTTCATTCGCATTCAGAGCGTTTACCAAGTCACTTGGAAAGTTGAGAAAGAGAATTTAGGTTCGGTTCACTACATGATTCAATTGAACATGGGTGACCTTTGTGTGTATAAAAGAAAACGTGAGATTATGGATGAAGGTAAGTGGGTAAGAGAATAAGATTCTCGGAGAAAATGAATTAAAAGTAGAACAACTTAATGCTGAACCCAAGTATAAGAAAATTCGACTTTTTCGTCAAATATCGAAGTAAAAACTTATATTTAGTTTCGACTTTTACATAGTTTTTCTTTCGACTTAGAATAAGATTTCGTATGAAACGTGTCGCGATAAGTCGAATCTGACGAAACTCAATATAGTAAAACTGTGCTTATGTATGTGTGTTCAAATGTCAAAAATAAATTTGGCGGGAATATTTTTGTGCATGCATATGTAAAACGTCAAATTCAAATTGTAGCGGATTAATTAAATAAAACTACAAATTTTAATGGTTTAGAAACAACAAAATAATTTTTATTAATGTTTAATTGTAATATAACTGAATATACATTAAAAATTTATTAAATAAAAAATAAAATGAATATTCATATAAACTTTAAATTTTTCGAATGTAAAACGTAATTTTAATAAATTATGTATATAAATATGATTTAAAATTAATATAGAAGATAGTTTGAATATTATTTTAAATTATGTTTTCCGTGATAGTGAATATTAGAAAGATCATATTAATTTATTTCCAAATCTGAAACAAAATGTCCACAACACAGTAATTTTTCTTAGATGCCACCAATAAGGACATCTTTCTCCACTGTAATTATGATTACACTTATATTTAATTGAAATCACAAGACACAGAAATTGAAATGCACTATTTGATAAATCGCTTAGAACGGTTGAGTGATGAATGAAAACTAACAATGTACATATGAAACTTGTGTCTCCTCCCCATTTTTTACCAAAAAATAGGATAGATATTTAAGATGTAATAAACTCGTTTTATCACTCGTTTTACCAAAAAAATAAATACCTACATATTTTCGAACGAATAATTTTAACTTACAATTTCCACCCAGAAATTTTATTAAAATTTATTTAATTTCTTAGAAATTCCAAATATATAAATAAACAGGCAAAATTTTAAACACGTCAAATAATACGCAGTTTTCTAAACACAACGCTGTATACATATACGATATAATAAATACTAAGGTATTTATCTTTCGACTATTTTCGAATATTTCGAAGGGAAAAACGATAGCTCATTTTTGAGTTTAGTTTTGTTATACTTGGGAAATACAAAGAGTGAACGATACATGTGTGAAAACCGTCGATATGAAAGAAGTTCGAATAAATGGAACGTGGAACAATGAGAATGAATATTGGTATGAGAGAAAGCGTTACGTGAGCTTTACGTGATTTTAACAATTGAGCTTACGTGAGTTTATAAAAGCGAAGACAACTTTTATAATATATACAAACCATTCATAATACAAAAGGGTCTTGAAATCATCACAAAACAAATTAAAGAAGCCCAAAAAACGATAAGTGGAGACCTGTTAGTTTTAATTTTAACAACCACAGACAGGGCATTGCTATTTTACAAACGACAAAAAATTTAGCGAATATACCAATCATTGTTATGGAACATGCCACCTTAAACTCATGCAAAGGTGTAATATTCTGCCGCAGAAAAGTGCGCAGAACTAATGAAGAAAGAACAAAACAACTGTTTAACGTTACAATGTATTAACTGCAAACTCGATCATGCAAGTAACAGCAATTTATGTCCGATTTTTCGAAAAGAAAAGGAAATTACAAAAATTAAAACCGTCGATCGTTTAACCTACCGCATGGTCAGTGAAAAGTACTATTGAATTCATGCATATACGACACCAAACAGTACATCAACTAGTTATGCAAACGTTTTCAAACCACATGCAGATTCTAACACCAAACCTAAAGAAGGAATTAATATAAATAAAATAGTCACACAAAAAACAACCAACCATACAACATTACAAAATAATCAATAAACAAATAACAACATTCAATACCACGAGAAGTATATTCAACAGCAACGAGATAACACCAATTCAAACGAGATACTGAAATCAAACAACGACAGTAACAACAAAATCAAATCAACAATAACCAAAAAAAGTAAAAATCAAGGAAGATTTAATGAGCAAAATCAAAAAACAAGAGAGTAGAAATTACAAAAATGTAACCAACGTAAAATTAGTTGGCCAATACCATTCAGAATTAACTGAACAAATGGAACAATAATGCTATCCTAAAATCGTAAGTAAGAGTGTAGGTGAAGTTAATGAAAAGGGCTGATATGCTTTCTAAACAGGGAAGTGTTACAATGAAAATGTTTGATAAGAGAGATGTGAGAGATATAATTCGAGTGTTGCAAGTGAATTCCATAAATGGATGAATGAATTTCAAAATTTAAGTTTAATGAAAGGAAAAAAGTATATATAGTGAGTTGTGTAGTGTCCTTTTGAGAGCACCTTTTTATAAGGTACTCAAGGGTGAAACAAGAATGGTACGAACGATTGAAAGAATAAGAATGATTCATGGTAATTCGAAAGTGTTTGTTTAAACGTCGTTTGGAAGAGAATAGCGTGTGTGAGATTTATAATGTTACTGAGGATATTCAGCATCCTCAATGCAACAAATTTCAACAATGTAGAGCCAGGGTTCGATATCCTTAGTAATACAAATAGTTTGACTGGTGTTATGAAAGTAGGTGGATTTCAAGAGATATGTGAGTTTGTGAGAAAAAGAGGAATAAATGTATAGAAATTAAATAAATTAAGATTATTGAAATTTTTTAAATAGCTTATCAAAAATTATATAACAAACAAAAATTAAAATCATTGTAAAATAATAATTTGTAATATTTAAAAATGGACAAGATGTCTCCGTATCATTGGAGATATAATAATTTAAAAAAAAAACTTAAGGACCACATGGAAAATTTAGTGTAATGATTTTAATAAATAATTAAAAATAATTTTCACCGATATCATGGGCCCATTAGCTCAGTTGGTTAGAGCGTCGTGCTAATAACGCGAAGGTCGTGAGTTCGATCCTCCCATGGGCCAGATATTTTTTAATTGTTTTTTTTTAAAACTTTTTTTTTTATTCACTAATTAATAACTCAGTATTTTAAATTGATATCGTTTATTCATTCATACAATCTCACATTTTTGTCCATTTGTTTGAAATCATGTATTGATAGATAAAATTTAATTTTTTGTTTATTATAGTGACATTAAATCAATGATAATATATAATTTGGTAATAATTACAATATATAAAATACAAATCTCAAACAGAAAAAACAAAATTATAAAATAATATTTTTTTATAATTGCACAATTTTATCTTATGTACTGTATTTGGTTATATACGTTAATTGAAACCAAAACGGTTACATATACTTTACATATAATTATAATCATATGTTGGACGTCGATCCGATCGGCAAAAGGGTTGTATTTAATTCAAACATTTATGCTAACATTTTTCCTTCAAATTATTGTTTTGTATTTGAAATACAATTTTCAATAATCAATTATTTTAATATTTTCTTAGACGAACACTATTCAAAAATTTTATAAAATCAAAAAGTTGAAAATGAAAAATTTATTTTGAGTCTATTGTTTCTCATTAATTTGTTTGTTAAAAACACAGTCACTTACATTATGATTTTTTGAATAGGATTATATTTATTATTAATTATACTAACTTTTATTTATGTTTTATTATTTTATATATTTAAAAAGTAAATAAAATTTAAACTATTTATTTTAAATTTATATAATTTGATGTGTCTCAGTCATAGTAGATCATGAAATATAACACTTAGTGATAGTTTATTGCCACACATTGCCCAAGCTCATATTGCCAAATTGCTGATTTAAATTTGTATTTTGATTTGTTGTCGGTTGAACAAAATTTGTAGCACTTGGAAATTGTGCAAATTGCTGTTGATTTGGTGGTATTTGCGTTTGTTGCATTGGAAATGAAACCGGATTCATTTGACCCGTCATCATTGGTTGACTCATATTGAACATATTTTGTTGCGGAATGATTGGAATATTCGGGTTTTGTGCCATAAACGATTGTTGCATTGATGGCATTTGATTTGCTATATTAAGTCCACTTAAATTAGGTGGATGGGTAATAAATTGATTAGCGCCGGCCAACATAGAACCGGGATATTGCTGTGGCATTCCGACAAATTGATTCTGAGGCATTTGTTGCATTTGTGTGGGAAAACCACCAGCTGTAGCACCATTGAATGTATTAAATCCCATTGGGTTTGGTTTTGGTGTGGCCGCATATAATGCTAAAATACTATCTTTTGTTAACTTTGCTTTTTCTTTTTCATTTGGAACCGTTTGATTAAAAAAATCAGCTTCTTGCTTGGCTAAATTATCTACTAAATTTAATTCAGTTTCTTTTTTTGCCGCCACTTTAGAGTCACTGGCTGGCGTATCGACAGGTGCACTTAAAAAACTAGTGAAAACATCGTTATCAAGTACTTGTTGAGTTTGTGACGAAGTTGTAGGAATACTAGTTGACACAGGAGTTGAGAGTCCTAATAAGTCGGACGAGGCATTGTTGTTAACTTGAGTAACTTCAGTCCTTGAAGATTTGGGGCTACTAGAACTATTTTTAGGTTTTGGTAGCGGAGCAGGAAGCGGTGTTTTTATAGTTGACGTTTTTTTATCACCAGCAGGAGATGATAAATTTAAGCCACTAGTCGATTTCTTCTTTCGTTTCTGACGTTCTATCTCCTCTTCAATTTCTTTATTCCAATCAACCTATGTAACGAGAATATTATTTGCATAAAAATAAATTTAATTTATTGATAAAAACAAACCTTGGGCGCGGGAGGCGGAACCCATTCCCTTGCTAAATACTTTTTATGTTCGTATTTTGCTCGAATAAAGCTTTCTAGTGCTGAATCATTTTGCGGTCTACGAAATCCATCCGGTAATTGGGCTTCGTAAACAGCTCGTGCTCTTGAATTTCCCATTTGCTGTAGCGATACCTTAAATAAAATTGTAAAATCGATTATTGATTACACAAAATAATCAAAATCTTTTATCAGTTAGTTACCACTTGCTCTGGAGTCCACGTATCCAAATTAACCGATTTCACTTTAGATATGTGAACACCAAGATTTCTGTGTATTCCAGCACATCGTATGCATAGAAAAACTCCAATATTCCAAGAAGCCCATCGTGGTCCTAACAAATAAATAAATCGATAAAAAATCACGCGATTTTCAACATGTTAATTTTTACCTTTTGCATCACAATCAACACAATATTTATTGTCTTCATCTCTAAGCATTTGTGTGAGTAATGTTTGACATTTTTCCTGTATATATTTCGATCGTTCCGTTTCTTTTCTTGAATTCATTTTGATTTAGATTTTTTTTATTGTATCAAAATAAAACACACGTTTATATATATACTAAATTTTTTTGTTATACTTAAATAAATTTATTTATGATAAAATGAGTAATAAATATATAAGCTTTTATGAAAAATTTATTTTATAATTCGTTTCAAATCACCAAATGTCTAACATTGACATCACAAAAAACTGATGACTGTCAACTATCAAAAATGGGAGTATATTTTTTCACTGTTGAAAAAGTTCAGTGGATGAATTGTGTAGCTACACAAATTTTGTAGAGGGAATTTCTATATAAAATTTTGTTTTAAATTTCATTCAAACACTTTCTGGGTTTCGTAAATCATTATTTATAGGGTACCAAGTAAAAGTTTCAACGCATGCAATCGTAATTATTTTATTTTCTGTCATTTTTAATAAATAGTCATCAATCTTTAGTTGCAAGATTTCGGTATAGGGTTAGGTAAGAATCGAGATAATCGGTGAAGCAATGTAAATAACTTAAGTTTGCTTTACCACTAGCCTAAATCCATCAGATCGTGCAGGAAGTCCCAATAACTAAGCTGGTTAGAAGAGGGTAGTTCTCCGTCTTTACAGGTTCAACAGTTAAAACAATTAAAGGCGGAAATGGTTCAAATCAACATGTATACTTACACATTAAAAAACATAACCCAGGCGTAATAATTTGGGTCGCTACCGAGAATGGAACTCGAGACCTCCGACGAATGACAGAGCAGCACGCTACTTACTCTGTCGCCAAAGGCTACAACAGTACTCATCGAAAATCCCCAAGAGTAAGACCGCTCGAATGCAAGACAGCTCGAAGTAATAGAAGAGATGATATTATGCTTTATTAGACTGTTGTATGAACAAATTCATTAGTTCCAGTGATCACCACCAGACTATTAAGAATATACACCTTTATTGTAACTTACATTTCATGTTAATAAAATTTGTTATAAAAAAATAAATCTAGTAAATTATCAAACTGTTCATACATAATAAAACTAAACAAGTATCAACACTTCCCTTTTGAACTTTTACTTTGAATAATTGCTTTATTTTGAGATCATTTAAATTAAAAATTAAAATGCGATAAAAATGAATCACTTCACTAAACAGATTTTACACATAATCCATCAACATAGCTCACCTTAATAAATAAATCTCACGAATTCACGATTTTAATTCTTTTTAAGAATCTATATAAGATTTCCCATCGTATATGTATTATATATAATACCATATATGTATGAACAACGCACCCTACGAACAAAATTTTATGTAAAACAAGAATACTTCGAAGATTGAGAAAAACGCTGGCATTATGGAGTCCCTCATAACTCTTTCGTATTAACCTGTCAACATCCCATCCTATACTTTTGCTAGCCAAATCGAAAATCACATTTCTTTGGTGCATCCCAGTATAATACTGATATGCATTAGTTCTATCGGGATTTTAACGGAGTATCTTGGCACGGTTGACAAAAAATACAAAAATTTAATTGTGTTAAGTTATTTTTATTAAAATCATGAACAAATACATATATCAAAAATAATTAGCTCACACAAACATTAAAATAAAACAAACAAAATTTCTAAAAAAAAGTCATAATTCACATAGGTCTGTTTTCAGCCATTTGCGTGATATAATTTAAATTTTGCTGCAATAATTTCAAATGATTCAATGTATCGGAATCAATTTTTCCCACAAGTTGTTCATCAAATGATTTAAGTTCGGTCGGCCGTAAAGATATGATACCATTTTTGATGGGAATATTAACCGTAGCTCGATAATCTAAACTTTGACTTGCGCCAACTACTGGGCTACCAGTAACCGAAACAACTGTTTCGCCAATATTGGCATATCGCAACATAGCAATTGGTTCTTCTAAAGAAAATTTTGGTCTAATCACACCGTATCTATCAGCACTAGCCGCTTTAACTCGAGTTGAAGCCGGAGTTTTGTATTTTGTTCTAATCACCAAACAGATTCATATAATATTACCATAATTTAATACACGTTTGATTTACTTACCGAGAAAGATGTGAGCTTAATGGAGTCATTCGATTTTTATTTGGCAGAAGCATAGGATTTTTTGATGTTGACCTCGTTAGTGTCGGTGCATTGAGAAAGAGATGGGCGCCATTATCTGCTGATTTACTCCGTCGAATCGATTTATTGCCTAATATTGATTTTTGATGATTTTGTGAATTCCCTACAGAACGTGAATTAGTGCTAGCTTCTGTTATATATCCTATTATGTTTTGAACCCGAAATAACCGTGTTGGTGTTACATGAATGTTTAGTTTATAAACACAATGTGTATGCAGAAAAAAGTGAAAACAAATCACCGATAGAAATTTAAAATGTATGTTAGTAATAAGCACTATATGTTACAGTTTTGTGTATATGAAAGTAGGATAGTGAATAGAAAAAAAATAAAATTTATATGTTCTTACCGTCATCACTTGAATATACTGATTGTACCGTACAGCTTAATTGGTCCGGTGGGATTTCAGAAAATAATTTAGCCTTAAGAAATTTGATTATGTTAAAATATTACGAAAGTTCACTAATACAAAAAACTTACCCCATATTCTTTGAGATCCTTTATAGTCATATTTAAAATATATTGGGGTGTCGTCTGTTTCCAGCTAGAAATAGCATGGGATATTTGGGAGGCTTTGTCAAAATAAAATAGCTCCATTTCTACCAAAAAGTTTGCCACTGAAATAAAACATTTATTAGAATAAAACTTATTCCTTAATGCGCCATTTGCATTATCTTACCTTTTGTATCTAAATTACTTACAGCTGCTGTTATTTTATTATCCTCAACATTTTCACGATTGCGTTTACTATTTTTCGATAATTTTGTTCGCGGCATATTATTGTTTTATCGATTATTTGTAATGTAAAATAAAATATACTTTTAATAAACTATTGTAAATATAATTAATTTGTGAAAAACAAAACCCAAGCTATCAAGTGATTCAATTGTGATTATATTTTTTTATGGAAAATGTTGTTAGAAAAATTTGAATTTGACAAATAAAAAATTTAGTACGTCGTTTTCACGCCAAGTAGATTTTATACCTTTTATATTCATCATACCCAAAGAACCTTTTTGGCGATACCAAAAACCTAAAAGATTTCATTTTATATTAAAACTGAATGATTGAATACATCAAGTGGAGGACAGGAATATAAAATATGTATAAAAGATTTCTGAATTTCATGATAATAATAAATTGTAAATAAATAACAACAATTTATATAAATAATTAATTTATATATAAAATAATTATTAAATATTATTTACACATACAAATATTAACTTAATACTAATCGCCCAGGTGCAGTGGTAACATATGCGACAGTTGGAACGGAAGGAGGTACCTGGTTCGAATCCTGATAGGGACAGGATGCAAAAGGGATGTGTAACACAACTTTTACCCTCTATTGGAGTGCAGAATTCATGGGCCCGAACCCATCTTCCATGCCAGCACTACTAATAGGTTGACAAGGAGCTATGAAATGATGCAGGTGGTTAGGAAAATCGGACCTATAGCCGTACGTCCTCCGTAATTGTCTGTACGTAAATAACCGAATCGTGAAAAAGTACCTTGAGCCCCAAAACAGATTGCAAAGAAATAAATTTTCACCTTTGGAAATTTGTCAACTTTGACCTTTTTTTTAAATTATAATTAAATTTTTTCAAAACGTTTAATTAAATTATGATTTGAGATTTTTCTCTCATAATGCTTTATAACAGCAATCTTTCTTGTATTTATCAATCGTATATATCCAACAATTAATATATCCAATTTACAGATTTTTATTTTAGCTCTCAAGAAATAATAATGACTGTAAAATACGCAGTTTTAATAAGTATTTTCTACTTTATCAAAAAATATAGGCATACTAAAATTTCTAAGGGAATTACATATGAATTAAAAAAATTAAGACATATTTTAACCGAAATTTTAAAAAAAATGGCAACTACAAGTTATGGCTTCTTGGATTGTTAATTTTTATACCATTGATTGCCGAAAACTCGAAACGTGTCCATTATCATAACCTCAATTTATTTCGTTGATGTTAGTTAACATGTGTTGTTCGATGTTAGTAGACGGGTTATTTTTGTGAAGGAAATTATCAATATTCAAGATAAGTTGTTAACACGTGTGTATCTAAAATTTTTAAAATGGGAGACTTAGGTAAACATACAATTTGATTTTATTAATTACCAAATAATTTATAATAATATTAAACTATTAGATACAAGTGGAAGAAAAGATAAAAAAAAGAAAAAGATTAAAACTGAACCAGGCGTAACACCAGATTTGGGTGAATTGCAAAAGTCATCGCTGCTTCAATTACAGCCATCCGAGAAAATTCAAAAGTTAGATACGTCTGAATGGCCTCTACTATTAAAGAATTTTGATCGTCTTAATGTTAGAACAAATCATTATACTCCATTACCATTTGGATCGACACCATTATCCAGAAATATAACTGAGTATGTGAAAACCGGTTTTATAAATTTAGACAAACCATCAAATCCCAGCTCACATGAGGTCGTTGCATGGATTAAACGCATTTTAAAAGTAGAGAAAACTGGACATTCCGGAACATTGGATCCCAAAGTAACAGGTAAGGTTCACGTTATATTTTGAGGTTAGCTTTATTTTAAACTTTTCTTTTTTTACATAGGTTGTTTAATCGTCTGTATTGATCGAGCAACTCGATTGGTGAAATCACAACAAAGTGCAGGTAAAGAGTACGTTGCTGTATTTAAATTACACTCTGCCGTTGAAAATGTATCGAGGGTTTATCAAGGTTTGGAAAAACTACGTGGTGCTTTATTCCAGAGACCACCTTTGATATCGGCCGTAAAAAGACAACTACGTGTTCGAAGTGTTTATGACAGTAAACTACTTGATTTTGATACAGAACGAAATATGGGTAAGTTTTATTTTTTTATTATTAACAAGCAAAATTTATGATCACAAATCATTTAAATTAAAAATGATTGAATATTGTAAAATTGCGAAAGCAACAAGAAAAATATATTTTTCTCTTTTTTTAATATAAAAGGTGTTTTTTGGGTTAGCTGTGAGGCAGGTTCTTATATCCGTACAATGTGTGTACATTTGGGTTTAGTTCTTGGAGTTGGTGGACAAATGTTAGAATTGCGACGAGTTAGATCTGGTATTCAATCTGAGAAAGATGGTATGGTTACAATGCAAGATGTATTGGACGCTCAATATTTGTATGAAAATCATAAGGATGAAACTATGTTAAGACGAGTTATTAAACCACTTGAAGGTCTGCTGGTGGGTCACAAACGAATTATTATGAAAGACAGTGCTGTGAATGCTGTTTGTTATGGTGCTAAGATTATGTTGCCAGGTGTTTTGCGATATGAAGATGGTATTGAAATCAACCAAGAAATAGTTATTTGTACAACTAAAGGGGAAGCAATTGCTCTAGGTAAACACTTTTGCTTTTATAACTTATTTTATAAAAATTTAATGATGAATAATCGCTCTTAGAATGATATATTATGATTCTATTTATGATTGGTCTTACTGATGATATTTTTAAAAATTAAACAAAAAAAAAATTGCGCCAAAAATTTATCTAATAATTAAATTATTTTAGCTATCGCACTCATGACAACTGCAACTATGGCCAGTTGCGATCATGGTGTTTGTGCAAAGATCAAGCGGGTAATCATGGAACGTGATATATATCCCCGTAAATGGGGTCTTGGTCCTAAAGCATCTGCTAAAAAAGCTTTAGTGGCTTCCGGTAAACTAGATAAATATGGACGACCGAATGAAAATACACCCAAAGAGTGGTTAACTAGCTATGTAAATTATTCTGTTAAGTCAAAGGAAGCAAATGGAAACGACGAAATTGAAGATGAAACAAACAAAAAACGTAAATTAAGTATCGGTAGTCAGTCAGCCGCAGATACGACAATGGATACAACACAAGTGGAGGAGTCGTCGGGTAAATCTGAAAAGAAAAAGAAGAAAAAACATAAACAAGATGAGGAGCATGTTGACTTAGATGAAACAAATAATGGTGCTGAAGAAGCATTAGAAGGTGTAGAAGGAGATGATGGAGCAGCTGAGAAAAAGAAGGAAAAAAAGAAAAAGAAGAAAAAAGATAAAGGGGAGAAAGTTGAAGAAGAGGAGTAAAATGTCATATTTTATTAAGAGAAGTTAGATTTAGGTAAAAAATTAAGTTTCAATATTAAAATTGTATATTATTTTGTTTTAAAAATATGTTTTTACTTAATATATAGAAATATTATTTTTCTATAAATATAAAAAAGAGTATACTCGCGTATAATAAAGATAGATATATGTTAAGGATTAAATAAATGAAATGATTTTATATGTTACGACATTTAAAACTGAATTTGTTCAAAAATATAAACTTGTTTATTTTACTTAGTAGGGGATAAATTAGTTGTTTGACGGGGGGTATCAAACTTGTTTAAGAAAACGTGCGTCTATTTAAAATAAGTTGGTTATAGTTAGTATGAGATTTTGGAGACTTAAATATATCCAAATATATTCTAGCGCTTCAATTCTTTTAATTTAATAACAATAAATTAGGATAAGTCATTTTCGAAAATATTTAATGCACAACTTTAGGGTCTACATGCTATGGGAAAAAATTTAATGGAGGAAAAATTGGGTGCAGGGAAGTATTCGTAAACATTACATTTAATTTACGCATTGGTAGAAGGGACAAATTATTTTTGGTTGACTATGATTTTGTTGCAACCATTTTTTGATTTGTTGTTCTTATCTTATTACTACCGCGGTTTTCATAATTCATAAATCGTAATGTATCAATTTTCATAAAAAACGCGTCGAAACAAAACGATGGCGATTTATTCTTTGAAACATCGAATTTTCATAGTTAAACGCTATTACCAAACTGGAAACTCAATCGAAAAAGTTCAAAAAGAGTTTGTACACCAGTTCGATCAAGATAATGAACCAACTGATGAACATATTGTGAAATTAGTTCAGTGTTTTGAAAGTTTCGGTAGTGTTCTATTAAATATTGAAGCTCATTCAAAGTTAGAGGTAAATAACCATTTCAATTCAGTATGTTATTGTTTGGTTAGAACAAGAAATTCTCGTAAACACAATAAAATTTGACGTTTTATAATTTATAGGGTGTTGCTGAAGATTCAGCGTTTAACAGTTTAGATATAAAAACGGATGTTCATAATCTTGGTACCGAAACGATTTCAAAAACCAAATACAATGCAACAGTTGATATTGACCGAGATATTTGCGATATACAAGTCAAGATGACTGAAAACGAGGAAATTATAAAAAAAACTTTTTCATGTGAGCAATGTGATAGAAAATTTACGACTAAATCTGCATATGCAAAGCATGATCGAAAATGTCATAAAAAATTGGATACTATGAAAGATCGAATGGCCACAAATAGAGAAGATGGCTTGTATCCATGCAGTGACTGTGATTCGTTGTTCAAAAACAAGGTTAGCTTAGTAAACCACCTAAACAGTACGCATTCTGATGAGAAACCATTTTCATGTAATATATGTAAAAAATCATTTAAAATAAGACAACGTTTACTAGATCATAAACGGACCCATTTACCTGATAAGGAACGACCTAAAAAATGTGAAATATGTGGTAAAGGATTTATTAGACAATATGCACTTAAACTTCATATAAGAACGCATACTGGAGAAAAGCACACAATATGTAGCATTTGTGGCCAGCCACTTTCATCAAACCGAGCTCTAATATTTCATATGCGAACACATACGGGTGAAAAACCACACGAATGTACGTTTTGCGATAAAAAATTTGCTACACCGCTCAATTTATCGGTTCACAAACGAACCCATACTGGTGAAAGGCCATATATTTGCACTATTTGCGGCAAAGCATTTATAACGAATAGTTTTTTAAAAGCTCATACCGAAACTGTACATGACAAATCGAAAAATAAATCCTATCAATGTCCGTTCTGTCCCAATAAATACCATTCGTCTACCTCTCTAGTAGTGCACAAGCGAATACATACGGGTGAGAGACCTTATCAATGTCAACATTGTTCAAAAGATTTTTATGATTCGGCAACTCTTCGAAAACATGTCCTAACGCATACTGGAGAAAAACCATATCTGTGCACAGTATGTAATAAAACATTTAGACAACTAGGACATTTAAGAACTCATATGAAAAATGTGCATAAACAGTTATAATAAAATTTCAAGCAGCAATCGTTTGGTTTTTTTTAAAGTGGTCGAATTTAAATTATTTATTCATAAATATTATGATAATGTTATTATCTAAATTTAAAATAAGTTAAAATACGATTTTTCTTATGTAAAACACCGTCCCTAACATAAAATGGTACTATTAAAGATTCTCAGATGGTAGCACTAGTAATAATAAAATTGAATTGATAATTATTAGTGCTACCATCTGAGAATCTTTAACAGTAATCTGAGAATTTTTACGGTACCAGTATAAATTTAAAACTTGCTGGCCCGTATCGTACCAACTCTTCATACTGTTGCAAACAACTAGAAGATGCCAGATCACTCTTTTGGCCGAAAGTCATCGTCGCCGACCTGTTCTTTGATTTTTTGCACGATATCAGGAATTTGCATTAAATTCCTGGTCTCACGATTGAACAGAACTCGGTATGTGCCATCAACGCCGCGTTTTGGGCCATATATCACACGCATGATTCTTTTGTCGAATGCTAGAAGCCATCTTTCGTACTCATCCGTCAAGGCTTAACTTCACATCCATACATGACATCTGGTCTGATCAACACTCTGTACAATTTCAGTTTATCCTTATTTACAAGATATTATCCTTATATAGTTGATTACCTGCGGCAAGGCGATTATTGATATACTCTCCCACACTATTATCGTGAGTAGTGTGAGATCTAAACTACTTGAATATCATCACTCCCTTAAAAGGTTCAGTTACCACTACTGAAATCAATTATGTCTTGGTTTCGAAAACCGGAGATCAGATATTTTGGGTTTGAACTCGTTTATTTTTAGACCAACGGAAGCTGAAGACTGTTTCAGTGGTTAAAGTATATCTTTCATTTCGTTGTGATTTAATCCAATCACACAGATATCATCTGCATATGCAAAAAGCCGCTATTTCAAGTAGAAGACCCTAAAAAGTTCGGATTTAAACCTAATAAAAATGAGGGCTGCTTTACCATTAAAAGACAACGTTATGGTCCAAAGTGATCGAACATATTCTTATATCATCTCACTGAAACTACTATTTTTTATTTTATAACTGAACCAATTTGATATTTTATAATTTAAAGGATGATGCCAGCGAATCATTTTTCTGTAAACAGCCCAAAATTCCAAGAAAATCTTATTGCACACTAAAAATTACTCATGGGAACTGATTGTTAAATACGATAGTAAGTTAAATCGACAGAATCAGAACATTTTAGTTTGAATGAAACTGAAACCAGGATTTTAAATAAAATATGTAGTGTTCAAGTTATCACTGTGCATCCCAAAAGTCGTTATCTGGTTGCATTGATAGAACCAATCCAATAAGTTCAACAGTCCAATAAGAATGCACATACTTGTGAAACGCGTCAAAAAAAACTTTAAAATCGAATTCGATTAAAGGCTCACCAACGCTACCATTTGACGGATAAAGGACACCCTATTAATATGAGGTAAAGGAGTATGAAACTACATATTATAACACGTAAGGGAGAAAAGAACCTCGTTTGTATTTGTGATATTTGTAACTAGGGATCATTATCAAATCTTGGACTAAGATATAATATGAGCAGTCATTCGTGTGAAAAACCTAACAAATGTTATTTGTGTGACAAGGAATACGCCATGGAATTGTATTCACAAATGAAACCATGCGGATGAACAACCTTCTATGTGTAATATGCCGTAATATATTAACATATGCAACCTACTCTTGTCAGTGGCTATTACGTGATAAGAAATGGACTAGTTGGAGCCATGTACTTCACAAACGAGTACATAGTGGCGAACGACCTTATTCACTAACGACCATATGCCAATTGCCAATATTATTTAAAAGATTTTGATCGGGCGATATTTCGGAGACAGAAACGAAACCATAGCAAAAAATGTTCGAATCCACAATATGCAATATTGTTATTAATACGAATAATTAAAAATTAATATGAAGAATGTACTTAGCAGTACATGTACAAGATGGTACACACGTGCAAGTATTTTAACGGATAACTTCTTGACTCATTGTGAAAGGCAATGAAAGAAGTATAGAGTTTTAAATATACAGTTTGATAAAGAAACGTTCAAATGGTTAAGGTAAAGGCTATCATTTATTAACTGACATTTAAATTGTTTGAGATTTCTCGATTTTTTAATTTGATTTTCCATGAAGTCAATGATGTACTTACCAATACATTGTAATGTACAAAATTTTCTGTCCTTTACCCGGCAGTTCTGCACCATTCAATTGTTTCAACTTAGCGCGCTTTTTTTACTGTAATAAACAACCAACCCGAAACCAGGTGAACTGCTCAATGAAACTAAATTGTATCCCTGTTTTCTATCATTACAAAGCTAATGGAGAGACATCTTCTGAGAAGAATGAAGCTAATAATAGAAAGTAGAGATCTAATACCGGATCCAATTTGGATTCAGATGCAACCGTTCAACAATTGATCAGTTTCAAAGAATTACAGGCGTTACAAATTTGTTTTATTTTATTTATGGTTGTGGCAGCCGCTTTCGATAAGATATATGGTACGAGGGTTTAATACAAAATCTAAAGGTTATGCTTACAGGACCATTACTTGATATTTTGAGATCATATTTATCTGAAACTCTTTTTAGAGTAAGACCAGAAGATGAATATTCTGGACTGAGAGATATAAGGTCAGAAGTCCTACAAGGCAGCGTGCTAGACCCACTCGTATACCTACTATATACAAGTGATATTACGACAGTCTTATCACGTAATCATAGCATCGTTTGCCGACGATACGGCTATACTAGCAACAGGGGAAACTGTAGAAAAGGCGACGAATAAACTTAAATGTGTATGTGAAGATATTCGACAGTGGACCATACGATCCACTAATGGAATATGTCAATGCTGAAACTTTCAGCTACATTAGTATGTGAGCAGTTATAGTTTAGTTTTTAAGAATTCAGGTGTAAATTGATGGGTACTCTGGAAAGACTAGTTTCAATATAATAAAAAAACTTGCTATATAAAAACTTTTTAAATAGATAATTTGGTTCTTTAGTTTAGAAAAATTTCCTAATAAAAACCAAAAACTCATCAAAACTAGTGAAACTTCAATCAAGAACAAGCCTACAGTGAATTATAGTCAAATTTCTTCAAGATAAAATGCAGAATAAGATAGGCTATAACCCTACTGATAAACCCTATTTGTGCACCCTACTAATTTATACAGACAACTAAGTAAAACAAATATCTTCTTACTTACTTTAACTAAATCACACCACACAAGAGTTTTGTTAAAAACTATCCTCAATTTTTTTTTTTTCGCGGTTTTTACAGGCCATAATTGGCCCGTACCGTGTCAACAATCTGACTCCAAAGGTTTCGATCACGAACCAGATCTTCATACCGTTGCAAGCAGTTGGAAGATGTCAGATCGTGATTAAATAGAACTCGATATGTGCCATCGACGTCGCGTTTTGGGCCATATATCACACGCATGATTCTTCTCTCGAATGTTAGAAGCCATCTTTCGTACTCATCCGTCAAGGTCCAACTCTCACATCCATACATGACCACGGGTCTGATCAACACTCTGTACAGTTTCAGCTTATCCGTATTTGCAAGATATTTTGATTTCAGAAGTGGACGTAGAGGATACAAAGCCCGATTGCCAGCGGCAAGGCGAACCTTGATATTCTCTCCCACACTATTATCGTGAGTAATGAGAGATCCAAGATACTTAAATCTCATCACTCCTTCAAACATGTGGTTTCCACTACTGAAATAGCTTTGCGTCTTGGTCTCTAAAACCAGATATCATATATTTTGTTTTGAACTCATTGATTTTGAGACCAACGGAAGCTGAAAACTGTTTCAGTGGATCAAGTATCTCTTTCACTCCGTTGCCAATTAATCCAATCACACAGATATCATCTGCATAAGCAAGAAGTTGATTGGATTGTCGGAATAAGATATTGTCCTGAGGTATTTCACTTTAACGAAGGATGTATTCCAACATAAGATTAAAAAGTATCAGGGACAGCGCATTTCCTTGTCGAACACCAAAAGTAATTGCAAAAATTCTCGATAGCCTGTTCTTAACTTTAACACAGCATTGTGACTGCGTTATTGTCATTTTACACAGATGTACATATTTCGGTATTCCTAAATATTCAAGCGCATACCATAGCCTCTCTCGATTGATTGAGTCATAGGCTTGCTTGAAATCTAGGAATACCTGGTGTACATCGCGAGATGTTTCATAGTACTTGGAAAGAATCATCCGCAGCGAAAAAACTTGATCAGTGACTGACCGATTTGGACGGAATCCTCCTTGGTAGTCACCAACAATTTCCTCCGCCAGAGGAGTAATTCTTCCCAAGATAATGTATGACAGTAACTTATATGCTGTGCAAAGGAGAGCTATACCGCGATAATTTTCGCTTTTCAAGCGATCACCGTTCTTGAAAATTGGGCATAATGCGACCACTTTCCATTCTTCGGGCATCACTTCATTTCGCCATACCAATCGAACAAGGTCGAAAAGACAGTTCCACAAAGTTAGCCCTCCGAATATCAAGAGCTCTGAATTAATGCAATCAACTCCTGGTGAACGATTTTTCTTTAATCTCTGCATGGCCATTGTGAATTCCTCATAGGATGGATCCTCAATAAACATCTCTGCGGTCTGTATTTGAGGGTATTCAAACACAGCTTGTGATACATCTGGAACATTAAGTAAGTCAGAAAAATGTTCACGCCATGTATCGAGTACCACATCGACGTTAACACAGAGGTTTCCATCCTGGTCCTGAATGGCAGTTGACCGAGATCTTAAGGTATGGTGCAATTCGGTGATTCCTTTAAAGAAACCACGCGAATTGTGCTCATTGCTGAGTCGTTGTACTCTTAAGACCTTAGCCTTCCACCATTCTCGCTTCTTCAGTCTACAAATGCGTTTAGCTATCCTCCTAGGAAGAACTGCCTTGTGTTTCCTTGCAATTGCGTTGCCCAACAGGACAATTTTTGGGCTTAGTTTTCACTATATACCGAGAGTTAGCTGGGCCGCATCGACAACCGAGGTTTTCGATACTTCCCAGACACTGTTCACATCATCAGATTAGTAATTGGATTGCATAATGCTATTGCTGACAAGATCTTGATATGTTCGTTGCGTTTCTTCATTTATCATACCGTCACAGGAGAATCGCGTTTTATATTCTCCTGTCATCCTTGACTTGTACGAAATTTTCCATCGTAGCTTTGCAGCAACCATAAAATGGTCACTGCCTACAAATTTGGTTGACGACCGATACAATCTCACGTCTTGGACAATCCGAGCCCGCCCTTTTGAAATCAACACATGGTCAATTTGGCTTCGGGATGTTTTACGTGGATGTGTGCATGTTTCCAAATGGATGTTTTTGTGGGGAAAGAATGTACTTGCTACTTTGAGATCATGAGCGATCGCAAAGTACATCATTCTTTCCCCATTCTCGGTCGCAGTTTCGTGTCGGGAGTACGGACCTATGTTGTTACATAAGTCGGTCTGATTTCGGCCAGCTCTAGCATTAAAGTCACCAATCACCAATCTGATATCGTGCTCAGGTATAGAGCCCATTAGATTATCCAAATTATTATAAAATGATTCTTTATCTTGGGGTTGGCTTACATCAGTGGGCGCATGTACACAAACAATTGGCAGGTTGGCTAATCTGATGTGCAAGCGAAGCTTACACATTCGATTATCGACTGCCTGGAAGTACAACACAACCTTTTTTACCTGCGGCCCAATGAGAAAGCCAACTCCAAGATTTCCGAGGTCATCTCCACTGTATAGCAACGTATAGCCTTGGAACACATGGACTCCACTTTTAGGCCATCGAGTTTCTTGGAGCGCTACGAGTACCAGCCGATAATCCTTCACACATGTGATGAGGCCGTCCAACGCGCCAGGTTTTCTTAGTGACTGCACGTTCCACGTGCTGATCTTCAATCTCGTATCCGGGTACTTAAGCGGGGGGTCATTGTTATTTAGGCGGTATCCGACTTTTTTGGTTTTGTTGACATTTTTAACTGTAATTGGTTTTTTCGGATGCGGGTCGTCAGCCCAGCGATCCAACCAGATTTAGTCGCCTCCTACGACAAGCTCTGGAAACTGTGGTGGTATTCTATGGATCTCATGTTTCGTTCGAAATATTTACGAAACATGTTTGCCCCCAACCACAGGGATGGATCATCCTTTATAAACTGAAAACAAAATGTCTAAACAAAAAACGCGCATGCAATTTCTCATCTCGAATACAACAATGGATGATTGTTGTATTCGACATTTGAAATTATATTATTATCATAATTAAATAATTATGATAATAATGGGCTCAGGTTGTCCAAGACGTGAGATCGTATCGGTCGTCAACCAAATTCGTAGGCAGTGACCATTTTATGGTTGCTGCAAAGCTACGATGGAAAATTTCGTACAAGTCAAGGATGACAGGAGAATATAAAACGCGATTCTCCTGTGACGGTATGATAAATGAAGAAACGCAACGAACATATCAAGATCTTGTCAGCAATAGCATTATGCAATCCAATTACTAATCTGATGATGTGAACAGTGTCTGGGAAGTATCGAAAACCTCGGTTGTCGATGCGGCCCAGCTAACTCTCGGTATATAGTGAAAACTAAGCCCAAAAATTGTCCTGTTGGGCAACGCAATTGCAAGGAAACACAAGGCAGTTCTTCCTAGGAGGATAGCTAAACGCATTTGTAGACTGAAGAAGCGAGAATGGTGGAAGGCTAAGGTCTTAAGAGTACAACGACTCAGCAATGAGCACAATTCGCGTGGTTTCTTTAAAGGAATCACCGAATTGCACCATACCTTAAGATCTCGGTCAACTGCCATTCAGGACCAGGATGGAAACCTCTGTGTTAACGTCGATGTGGTACTCGATACATGGCGTGAACATTTTTCTGACTTACTTAATGTTCCAGATGTATCACAAGCTGTGTTTGAATACCCTCAAATACAGACCGCAGAGATGTTTATTTAGGATCCATCCTATGTGGAATTCACAATGGCCATGCAGAGATTAAAGAAAAATCGTTCACCAGGAGTTGATTGCATTAATTCAGAGCTCTTGATATTCGGAGGGCTAACTTTGTGGAACTGTCTTTTCGACCTTGTTCGATTGGTATGGCGAAATGAAGTGATGCCTGATGAATGGAAAGTGGCCTTGTTATGCCCAATATTCAAAAAGGGTGATAGCATGAAATGCGAGAACTATCGCGGTATAGCTCTCCTTTGCACAGCATACAAGTTACTGTCATACATTATCTTGGGAAGAATTACTTCTCTAGCGGAGGAAATTGTCGGTGACTATCAAGGAGGATTCCGTCCAAGTCGGTCAGTCAGTTTTTTCGCTGCGGATGATTCTTTCCAAGTACTATGAAACATCTCGCGATGTACACCAGGTGTTCCTAGATTTCAAGCAAGCCTATGACTCGATCAATCGAGAGAGGCTATGGTATGCTCTTGAATATTTAGGAATACCAAAAAAATATGTACATCTGTGTAAAATGACAGTAACGCAGTCACAATGCTGTGTCAAAGTTGAGAACAGGCTATCGAGAATTTTTGCAATTACTTCTGGTGTTCGACAAGGAGATGTGCTGTCCCTGATACTTTTTAATCTCATGTTGGAATACATCCTTCGTAAAAGTGAAACACCTCAGGACAATATCTTATTCCGACAATCCAATCAACTTCTTGCATATGCAGATGATATCTGTGTGATTGGATTAATTGGCAACGGAGTGAAAGAGATACTTGATCCACTGGAACAGTTTTCAGCTTCCGTTGGTCTCAAAATCAATGAGTCCAAAACAAAATATATGATCTCTGGTTTTAGAGACCAAGACGCAATTGATTTCAGTAGTGGAAACCACATGTTTGAAGGAGGAATGAGATTCAAGTATCTTGGATCTCTCATTACTCACGATAATAGTGTGGGAGAGGATATCAAGGTATGGATGTGAGAGTTGGACATTGACGGATGAGTACGAAAGATGGCTTCTTACATTCGAGAGAAGAATCATGCGTGTGATATATGGCCCAAAACGCGACGTCGATGGCACATATCGAGTTCTATTTTATCACGAGATCAGGAATTTAATGCAAATTCCTGATATCGTGCATGAAATCAAAGGACAGCGAATACGCTGGCTCGGTCACGTTCTGCGTGCTGATCCGAAACGAATGATACAGCGATCTTTAAAGGGAGAACCGCCTTTCGGTAGGCGAAGAGGTCGCTGTTGGCGACGATGGCTCCAAGGTGTAGAAAGCGATCTGACATCTTCCAACTGCTTGCAACGGTATGAAGATCTGGTTCGTGATCGAAACCGTTGGAGTCAGATTGTTGACACGGTACGGGCCAATAATGGCCTGTAAAAACCGAAAAAAAATAATAAAAAAATAAAAATAAAATTCTAGTATTAGAGTTTTAACCATGAATGCACCACTGTATGTCTTGATAAACACAGAAAACAAAATATGAAAAATAATGAAACTGGAGAAATCAATAAATAATCGAGAGAAGAGGGAAACATAAATAATAATTATTTCAAATTTACATGGAGAATCAGTGCACCTGTTATATCTTATATGTGCAGTATGAGTGGAAGACTAATACATATTGTAAATTAGCTTGATGAACGATACAATATTTCGACTAAATTGCTCTAGTATTGACATCAGCTAGACCTTGATTTAGGTTTTTGTTTGTTTTTTATCTCTACAATCTGTTTCGGGGCTCGAGGCACTTCCAACTCTTTCGCGGTTCGCTTATTTACGTCCTTACCTTACGCCATTACAGCCAAATCGAGGATGTACGGCTATAGGTCCGATTTACATAGAAACATCTGCACATTGCATAGCTCCATGCCAGCCTATAGTACTGACATGGAAAATGGGTTGGCCCATGAATTCTGCACTCCAACAGGGTGTCATAGATGTGTTGATTTACACCACCGATCGTAACCGTATGGTGAAAAATCCCTTTACCATCCTGCCCCTGTCGGGATTCGAATCCGGTGCCTCCCGCTCCAACTGCCGCAGCTTTAACCACTGCGCCACCCGGGCGGAGCGGTCTTGATTTACGGTTTCAACAATAAAAAACGGCATTTGTATAACAAAACAAGTTTTATACAAAATACAAATCTATTGTATTTATAAAAAGAAAGAATAAAGATATGACACTCATCTGATATTTCACAGTTATGTTATATACTTATTATATATAATTTATGTATTTAATTAAAAAACATTATTATTTATTTTATTAAATTTTACACAATAATCTAGTAACACAAATTTAAACCAAACACGGAACGTATTTAACACGTCCGCTCCGTGTAACAATCAAATCAACACCTGAGAATGAGAAACGTTTGGTACTGATGAATTTAAATTTATTTACTTACTACATTGGAGTGCAGAAACAAATTATTCAACAAGTTTTCTATTTCAGTGCTAAATCGCCCAGATGGTGCAGTGGGTAAAGCTGTGGCAAATGGAGGGAGAGGTACCAGGTTCGTATCCCGAGAGGGACAGGATGCAAAACGGACGGGCGGACGATGTTGCGAATGAACGAACACATCTTCAGACTCTCCTATTTTATTACTTGCTGACTATATAAACTACGTCAGTATTACTATGTGACTATATTATGGTAACTCATTTCGAACCTATATAGCCGCACTAAAATAAAGTTGCAGAGATACAATTGTTGAAAAGAGAAGTTAGATGATCGTCCCATTTCATAACTACATCTGGCTATACTTTTGTATCATGTACTTTTTTAATTTCCTGTATATAATACTTTTTTTACTTCTAAGCATTAAAGGAACTTGTAAACGTTAGTCACGTTTTTTATTCACTGCGTTATTAAAATTATAATCGTTCATTATTTTCATCAGGTTATGGGCCCAGACCATTCCTACTGTTAATTATAATTTGTTAAGTTCTTTAGTTTTTTTTCTTTCGTGAATTTAAATAAATGTCGAATAATATACCGCATATCGAAAAGCTCAAGGGAAGAGAAAACTATGAGTTGGAAATTCGCCGCACGTGCTTATTTAGAAGTTTCTGGGTTATGGAAATATGTCGAAGGCACAGGAGATGCGAAAGATGAAGACAAAGCAACTAAGGCACGTGTAATATTGGTTTTGCTTGTCGATCAGATAAATTATGTTCACATTCAAGATGCTGAAAATGCACAAGCCGTCTGGGATAACCTCAAAAAAGCATTTGATGATTCGGGGCTTCTGCGTCGTGTGGGGCTACTACGCGAACTGGTATCAACGAGATTGGAAACGTGTGTTTCAATGGAGGATTATGTGCACAAAATTGTTACGACGGCACACAAATTAAATGGCGCGGGTATGCAGATAGACGATGCTTGGATCGGTACACTTTTATTAGCGGGGTTGACTGAAGATTTCAAACCCATGATCATGGCAATTGAAAGTTCTTCTGTTGGTATATCATCCGATTTGATTAAAACGAAATTATTACAAGAAGTTCGTTCTAATGATGGAGCTTCTTCTTCGGTTGCTGTGTTTGCTAAAAAACAGTCCAGAAATAATGTTAAAAATCGTGAAAAAAAAAAAAAGATGTGAAATGCTATGGTTGTGGTGGTATCG
The DNA here is from genome assembly GCA_963932295.1 of Tipula lateralis. Lineage (NCBI taxonomy): Eukaryota > Metazoa > Arthropoda > Insecta > Diptera > Tipulidae > Tipula > Tipula lateralis. Next base: position 73,303,786 of record OZ010737.1, read on the forward strand.
GTCATTACAAGAATAAGTGTCCAAGTGCAAAATCTGAGGCAGATCATAAGCAAAAGTCGATACTTGTCTCTTCTTGCTTCACGTCAAATGAACTCACACCAGGTGAGTGGTATATTGATTCAGGGGCGTCCAAACATATGACGTGTGTTGCTGATTGGATGATAAATTCCAAAAAATCGACTGGAACAGTAACAATTGCAAATGAAAAAAAACTAACCTCAAATATGGAAGGTGATGTTCGACTTAAACTCAAAATCAATAATCGTGTTGTCGATAGTGTTGTAAAAGATGTTTTATTCGTTCCTGAGTTGTGCACAAATCTACTTTCTGTCAGCCAGCTGGTAAAAAAAGGCTTCAAAATTGAATTTAATGCTATGAATTGTACTGTTTATGACAAAAACGAAATTTTAGTTCAAGCTAAACTATGTGATGGATTGTATCAAGTACTGCAACAAGCTTCTTCGTCGAGTTTAATGGTCTCAAAATCATGTTCGTTACAAAAGCTCTGGCATCAAAGATTGGGTCATCTTGGCTACGATAATTTGCTAAAATTAAAAACTAATGGATTAGTGGAAGGAGTAAATTTTAGTGAGGAAGAGCGCGAAATATGTGAAGTTTGTGTTAAAGGCAAACATGCCCGTCATAAGTTTAATCCCAGCAGTTCAAGGGCAACTGAATTATTGGAATTAATCCATTCGGATCTGTGTGGTCCGATCTCGGTCGATACTTTTGGTGGCTCCAAGTTTTTTATGACGTTTTTAGATGATCACAGTCGAAAAGTGTTTGTGTACTTTATGAGGCACAAGTCGGAGGCACTATCCAAGTTCAAAGAATTTCGTAAAATGGTTGAATTACAAACAGGTAAACGCATAAAAATGTTAAGGACCGATAACGGCAAAGAATATGTAAATAATAGTTTTACTAATTACCTGGCGAGTGTTGGAATAGTTCATCAATTAACGACACCATATACTCCACAACAAAACGGCATGGCCGAACGATTAAATCGTACACTGGTCGAACGTGCAAGCTGCATGTTATTCGAAGCAAAGCTAAATGTCAAATTTTGGGGAGAGGCAATTAACACGGCTGCTTATCTAATAAACCGGTCACCATGTAGTACATCTGATAAAACTCCTGAAGAAATTTGGAGTAATAAGAAACCGAATTTATCACATATTAAAGTTTTTGGCTGCAAAGTTATGATCCACGTTCCAAAACAAAAGCGAAAAAAATTTGAACAAAAATCGCGTGAAGGTGTTATGGTTGGCTACAGCTCTCAAAGTAAAGCGTGTTTTCAATTTGGAGAAGACGCAAGTGGTGGTTAGCCGTGATGTTGTCTTCCTGGAAAATGAGCGCTGTGAAGAAAAGCTATTCAAAGATGATACAAATGAAGTGGAGGAAATGTTACACAGTGTCAGTCCAATAAACGATGTTGCAGATGGCACTATTGATCTTGCAGACGATAATATTTATTCAAACGATTCGATTACATCTGAGTTTCAAGGTTTTCCACCCAATGATATAAGTGAAGTTGCCGAAGTACAACAAACTACGCTTGAAAGTGACAGCAGCCTATATGATAGTTTTAATAGTGATCATGATGTGCAAGATGTTGATGATTCAGAGTACATTCCGCCTGATAACATTTCTGTCGATTCCGTTACTTATCCGAGAGTTTCAGCTAGAACGCCAAAACCTATTGTACGCAAAAATTTTGTGTCATATTTAATTCACGCAACTGATGATCCACAAACAGTGGAGGAGGCTATGGGTTCACCTGATGCTAATGAATGGAAGTCCGCAATGAAGCGTGAATATGAGGCTTTACAAGAAACCAATACATGGGTTATGGTGGATCTACCTTCTGATCGTAAAAAAATCCAGTGCAAATGGGTGTTCAAGAAAAAATTTGACACACTTGGTAACGTCAATCAATACAAGGCCAGACTTGTAGTAAAAGGCTGCTCACAGCGCAAGGGAATAGACTACGAGAAAACTTTTTCCCCCGTGGTTCGATATACATCGATACGTTTATTGATTTCTCTAGCTGTGAGATATGATTTGGATATCGACCAAATGGACGTTACTACAGCTTTTTTGCATGGTAACCTTGAAGAACCAATTTACATGGAACAGCCAAAAGAGTTTTTTGATGGCACAAATCGAGTATGTTTGTTAAAAAAATCGTTAAATGGGCTTAAACAAGCCAGTCGCATATGGAATCAAAGGTTGGATAGTGCACTCAAAACATTTGGCTTAAAGAACTCTAAGTATGATTATTGCATTTATTACAATTGCAATGGAGGCAAGGTATTGATTGTTGCTGTGTACGTTGACGACTTGATGTTATTTTCAAATGATGTTCTGCAAAAGGAAAAACTCAAGTCATTTTTAATGAGTCAGTTTAAAATGAAAGATCTCGGTCAGGCAAGAGAAGTTTTGGGAATGCGTATCACGAGAAGCAAAAATAGAAAGTTAATTTCAATTGATCAAAGTCACTACATTCAAAAATTGCTTGAGAGATTTAATATGGACCAATGCAATGCTGTTCGGTCACCGGTAGATATGAACCAAAAACTCACTTCTGATTTTTCACCAAAAAATGAGGCGACTCGAAAAGAAATGGAATGCGTGCCATATCAAGCAGCAGTCGGAAGTCTTCTGTTCGTAGCACAAGTGTCTCGTCCAGACATTCAATATGCAGTTTCGTCAGTGAGTCGTTTCAACAATAATCCCGGCAAATCACATTGGCTGGCAGTCAAAAGGATAATGCGATATCTTAAAGGTACGATCGATTTCAAATTAACGTATCCAGGAGAAACAAGTAATTTGTCTTGAAGGTTTTTGTGACTCAGATTGGGCGAGTGACATGCTAGATCGCCGATCAACAACGGGATACGTTTTTAAGTCGCAAGCTGGTGCTGTGAGTTGGTCTTCAAAAAAACAACCAACAATTGCACTCTCAACGACCGAAGCTGAATATATGTCAATGTCAGCCGCAACTCAAGAAGCCCTATGGCTAAAAGGACTTCGTGATGAATTATTTGAAGAGCATAATCAAGGACCTGTTAAAATTCATTGTGATAATGTAGGTGCTATAAAACTTGGTGAGAAAACTGCATTTTCTCCTCGTACAAAGCACATAGATGTACGTCACCATTTTTTGCGTGAAAAGGTTAATCAAAAACTTGTAGAGTTTAGTTATGTGGCAACGAAGTATATGGTAGCCGATAGTCTGACCAAAGCAGTATCTCCTGAAAAACATAGTTGGTGCTCAAGTGGTATGAACATCATTGGAACGAGTAAATGTGACGCTAGTGGAGGTGTTGAAAAGAGAAGTTAGATGATCGTCCCATTTCATAACTACATCTGGCTATACTTTTGTATCATGTACTTTTTTAATTTCCTGTATATAATACTTTTTTTACTTCTAAGCATTAAAGGAACTTGTAAACGTTAGTCACGTTTTTTATTCACTGCGTTATTAAAATTATAATCGTTCATTATTTTCATCAACAATAATAACTATTTATGAGATATAAACTAATTTTATTACATGATATGTATATCATTTATTATAATAAAAAAAAATTATTGTTGATTTATTTTATGTACAAGTTTCATATGAGTTTTTAAATTCCCTAATTGGTTATGTGCTTTCCCGCATGTTAAACATTTATATGGCTTTTCTCCAGTATGCGTTCGTTCGTGTTTACGGCATGTAGTTAAATCATAAAAATCCTTCGAACAATGTTGGCATATGTAAGGTTTCTCGCCTGTGTGTACACGTTCGTGAATTTTTAATCCATTCTTCGAATTATATCTATTATCGCATAACGAACACTGATATGGCTTTTCTCCGGTATGAATCGTATCTCGATGCATTTTTAAAACATTACTCGAAACAAACGATTTTTCACAAATATTACATATAAAAGGTCTTTCGCCAGTATGACTTCGTTTGTGAATATTGAGACTACCCTTTGTGCTGAATTTGTTGTCGCACACCGAACATTTGTAAGGTTTTTCGCCCGTATGTGTTCTTAGATGAACTTTAAGCGCGTTATTTGACGACAGAGACTGATTACAAATTTTACAAATTGACTGCTTTTCACCCGTGTGAACTCGAAAATGAAGCTTAAGGGAGAGTTTAGTAAGGAATCCTTTTCCACAAACCTCGCATTTAACGGGACGCTCATCATTCGTTAAATGAGTCGGTTCGTGGTCCTTTAAACGTTTTCGTGTTTTAAATGCCTTTTGGCACGTTTCACATGTGTACGGTTTATCATCCGAATGAACAACGGCGTGTTCTTTTAACTGCACTTTTTTTTTTAATTGTAAATCGCATTCGCTGCATGGAAACAAGCGTTCGCCTGTATGAATAGCCATATGTTTAGCCATGTTACAACTCTTTTGTTTACAAATTTTGCATTCTTTTTTGTGAGCACGCAAGTGAATTGAATATGCTCGTTTGGTTTTAAATTTTTTATCGCACTGTTCACAAGCAATATCGATTAGTGTTTCTTCTTCGCTATTATCCATCTCTGATGTACCTTCACTAATTACAGAACTATCTGAATTAGTTTTTGTGTCTGTAAAAATCCAGGAACTATCATCATCATTTGATCCGTCTTCATGTTTTAATGGTTCGTTTGGTTGAGTATCGGAACTGTTATACGCAGATTCTTGAGAGTCACCCTTTAAATGATAAAACGTCAAAAATGTTTGTTTATAAAAAGTTAAAAACAACTTTTACACTGTACTATTTTTTTTTTTGATTATTTGAACAAAATCTAACTAAATTTAAATAGTTGTATATTATCAAAATGTTTATTTTTATTGAATCACGAAAAATAAATGTATAATCACCTTTGTTTTCACACAATCATCCTTATTTGTAACGACACTTCCAAAATCCTCAAATAGCTGCACAAGTTCCACGATGTTATCTTCACTTGGCTTATTATAATGATTATATTCAATTATGAACTTATTTTGAACTTTTTCTGTCGAATTTCCATTTTGGTAATAGCATTTTACCATAAATATTCGTTGCTTTAGAGAATAAATTGTCATGTTGCACAAAACTGGCGGCTTATTGTTGACACTTTTTAGCAAAATAATCGAAACTGTTATAATACGAAACTCAGGCTGTTCTACCTCAAAAACCACTTATACTTTTATAATTTAGATTTAGGTATATGTTCTATTACATGGATTAATCGAACTGTTATTTAGAACAAATAAGATAAGAAATTATCAATGATATTTTCTATTAATTTACCTGATAAGATGGCCAAAGTATAGGTATTATAGCAAGGACAGTTTTTCGAACAGTTTATTCAGCGCTGAACAGCACTACAGGCTATCTTTGACGAATGTTAGAGTAGTTTGCTCGCATATAATTTAATTTGGACTTTGTTCTGGCCAAGTTCCACACCAGCTGTTGACATTTCATACCATTCGAACCAGATTTATGGACATTTTCAAATCATACGAAATGATTATGGATTCAAAATATTGAGAATGAATTTTCATTATAACTCGACTATTTCAAACTGTTTCTGTTATAACTTCATTTTGAACTTAGCGGTTGAATTGCAATAATTGTAAAAAGGCGGGAAACCAAGGTAAAATAGATTGTCAAGTTTAACCGAAATTTGTTAAAAATATAACTTTATAGCACTAAGTTGATTCAAACTGCCGATCGTAATTCCCTTTTGCATTCTGCCCCTATTGGTATTTGAGACTCCGGTTCCACCCGCCGCTTTAACCACTGCGCCATTTGGTCGGTACACTTACATAATATGAACAATTTTATATTTTTTTTTTAAGAAGTAATTTTTATTCTTGCTCTTGCTTATGTACATGTTTCATATGAGATTTTAAATTACTAGTATGATTATGTGCTTTGCCGCATATTTTACATTTATACGGATAGTCTCCGGTATGCGTTCTTTCATGTGTTCGACACGTTGCCAAATCATAAAAATCTTTTGAGCAATGTTGACATTTGTAAGGCTTTTCACCTGTATGAATTCGCTTGTGAATATTTAAACTGCCCGACGAATTATATTTATTATCACAGAATGGACATTGATATGGCTTTTCTCCGGTATGCGTACGAATATGTATTTTTAACGTGTTATTAGAAACAAACGATTTTCCGCATATATTGCACATTGATGATTTTTCCCCAGTGTGCGTCCGAGAATGTATTTTTAAAATTAGATTTGATAGGAAACCTTTCCCGCAAATTTCGCACTTGATTGGCCGATCAGCGTTTGATAGATGTGTTCGAACATGATCTCGAAGCCGTTTCCGAGTTTTGAATTTTTTTGTACATGTTTCGCATGCAAACGGACGATCGTCCGAATGTACTGCCTGATGCTCTTTTAGCCTTTCCATACTTTTGAATTGCGAACCACATTCGGTACATTGATAAATACGTTCACCGGTATGTTTTGCCATATGTTTCATTAGATCCTTGCATATTTTGCCACACAATTGACACTGCTTTTTATGAAGATTAAGGTGTTTCGAGTATGCACGGCGTATTTTAAAGGTTTTCTGACAAGCTTTACATGTATATATCTTATCGTCTATGTTTGTATTACTATTATTATCAATAAACTTTTCTACTAAATTTTCTGGGTAGTCGCCATCAACACATTTTGGATCAGTATCTTCCTCGGGTTCATTGTCAGAATTCCTATCGTTCCCTGTGTCATACTCTTCATCATCTTCAATAAAATTTTCTACCAATTCTGGAATATTTTCATTAAATGAAGTTACCAATTCGTTTTTTATCACAAATTCATCTTCTTTTAGTTGATGTTGGTTCGTTGCCGAGAGTAGGGATTCAATTTTAATTTCAGAATCGACTTCATTCGAACTAACATTTGTATTGTTTTCGTCGTAAGCACCCTACAAATGCAAAAACAAAATATGGTATATGTCTTCGCTAAAGATTATCTATTATATTATAAATTTAATTTGAATAAATTGCAATTTCAATTCATAACATTTCTTTACACTAGCAGCATAGTAATCTATAACCAAATTGAAGAATTACCTCATTTGAATATATATTATCCTCTTGTTTTTGTTCAGCTGTGAACAGCACTACACTACCGTATTCCTCAAATAAGTTAACTATTTTGATTATATGTTCATTTGTTGGCAAGTCATTTTGATTGAATTCATCGGGAAATTCGTTTTTAACCTTTTCCGTGCAATTGCCAGTTTGATAATAACGTTTAACAATAAAAATTCTTTGCTGTAGTGTATATATTGCCATGTTGAAGTTTATACAAAATAAGAATGTCAAAAATTATAGGTGCTACTTTACTATAACATTTTTCACAGGGTGTTTATTCATTGTTCATTATAGTAAGTTTAAAAATTCAAAACATCCAAATAAATAAAAAAAATCAGATAATTTAAACTACAATTCTATGTTTATTTGTACATAGCATTAAAAACACAACGTTTAGAAAATAAAAGAGGTAATGTTTAAAATCCCAATGACGTGCACAAAAGTAATAACAAATTTGCACAAATTCAATGTAACATTAAATTACATAAACTATAATTAGGTATAAACTTCATCCAATCTAACAATTCTATTTTCCATCAGTTCCACCCATTTTTTGCATGAGTTCTGTATCCTGCGTTGACAATGCTGTTAATTTTTTACCAATCCTTTCATGTATATCTAAATATTTGGCAACACATCGATCGATACATACAGATTCTCCTTTACCTATATAAATTGGAATACAGTATTAACAAGTAAATCATACAGCACACTTATTCTTACCCAATTCCGAATCATTGTACTTTGGAGGGATACATTTTTTGTGACATGCCGATGTCATCCGATTATACAAATCTGACATCATTTCAATTTCAATGTCTTGCATCATTTGTAATTTGGCTTGATCGGCCGGTGATAATTGCATTGCCATTTTATTTTAATTTGTTGTGTATTTTTGTGTGAAATAGTATTTAATCTTTAAATTGACGATCACTTGGTGTATATTCACCTAGATTTGAATTTCGCATGCGTTCTCTTATTCGCATGCCCTGTAAACGATTCTTTTCAACTAAGTCTCTTGCTAAAACAAAACCGTATATTCCAGTAGCAGCAATTACAGTCCTAGAAAATTACAAAATTTATTAGAATCCTAACCTAACTTTTCGTTACATCATTTCCACTGTCCATTACAGTAATTAATTTAACTTACCAGCCAATTGTTATTTTTCCGAATTTTCCTAATTGCATACTAATGTCAGAAACAACATATAATTCATTTAATTATAGCGAGAAAATTATATTTGATTATTTCTTCTTTCAGTAATTTTTCGCATGTACATACAATTTTGAAAATCGATCAATGGGATGAATTTGTTCAATTTTGACAGCAGTGGGGTTTACATGCATGTAAATATGGCCACAAAATCTACGTTTTCCTTACAAATATGTTCACAGGGCCTGTAGAAATATAACATATGATTGTCAAATTATTGTTTTTATGTAATCACGGAATTATTTTGGAAAGTGCATTAGTTGATAAAATTACATTTAAAAAATGAATAATTTAAGAATATTTCCATTATTTAAGGTAAACAAGTAGAATTACGTTAAAGCAACATTAATTCTTTATTTTTCACATATAGAATTTATGCAAACATCGTATACATGTACGATTGCTAGCAACTGAGAATAAAGAAACAGCAGCTGCATCCAATGTTGGCACAGAACCTTACGTTCAGGTCATAGACTTTGATGATTCAACTGAAGTACCGATACCAAAATACAAAGTCAAAGGTAACGAAACAATGGAGTTACGTAAATCCAGGCTATTGTATCAATCAAGGAAGCGTGGAATGTTGGAAAATGGTCTACTTCTCGCAACCTTTGCAGCCAAGTATTTACAGGGATTTGACAAACAACAAACTGAGTTGTATGACAAATTAATAAATGAACCGACAAATGATTGGGAAATATATTACTGGGCAATTGGCAATAAACCAACACCGGCTGAGTATGACAATGAAATTATGAATTTATTAAAACTGCATGTATCAAATCCGGATCGGGAATCAAGGATTAGGCAGCCAGATTTATAAAAAAGAAACCCATGATATATTCTTAATTATAGTTTTATGTTTAGTTATAATATTTTAACACCTTTCAAATACTTTGTATAGGTTGGATAAATTGGCAACTCGTAATAAATATTTGTTAATTGTAAAATTCTTTGACGGCAGAAGATATTTTTTAATCATTGGATAAAGTACAAATTCGACGGCCCATTGCCACTCGCCGTCTGCCAAAGAACTACCTATTCGCGAATAAAAGTATGCAGTCTCCTGAGCAAATGTATCAAAACATTCTAATTCGTACTCCCAATTCACTTCGGTTGCTAATCGAACAATATAGCGCGGTAAGAATGCCAGGCATGGCTTATAATTCTCCAAAATAATGGGTAATGAAAGCAGTCTACCATCATCGCTTATATTGATGCTAAAGTATTCTTTCATTATGATACTTTTGCTGATTAAAATTTCAGCGACTCGTTCCGAAAGCTCTGATTTATCGCCATCTTCTTCGGTCCATTCACTCTCTTCTGAGTCTAGATAAATCATGGCCAGTTCCTTAATAGATAATCCATCCGAATCATCAGTCTGCAATTCAAGTTTATCAAAATTTCCAAAATCGAAAAGTAGAATTTGATAGAAAAGTTCTTCGGAAATTTTTTGTGTATCGCACAGATAGAGTATGGTTTCGTGTTGGATTAAAGCCTGTCGTCTGTTAACAATTCCGACAAATGTTAAATTTGACAAGATTTCTCGAAACCTTTTATTACATCGCGATTCAATAGTTTTACGTAATTTGTGAACTGACGATAGTTTTGTGTCCCTGCAAGTTAAATTATTAAGTATCGGCTCGAAATGAAAACAGGCAAGTGTACTTACATTTTAATTCTATTGCTTTTCGGTGTATACACGGGTTTCATCTGTTCAGCTGGTTGAGTTAAACTTAGACCTTCTTGGCTGATACTTATCATATGTATACTGTCGTTGCCTTCGTCCAGTGTTCGATTCTCTTGCGTTAAGCTTCTGCTCATGAAAAATTTATCTAGCTTCTGCATACTAGAATCTGTCCGCACCAAATCTTTGGCATACACCTTATCTTTGTCTTGACTTTGAGTTTTATCCATCTCATTTTGAGTTGGTTCGCTAGCGCCAGGCAAACGTGCCTGTGTATATAACGTCCGAGCTTCATTACCGTCTAAAAATTTTTTCTCAATTAATCCAGAGATTTTCTCAATTATTTCATCTTCATGCAAAAAATGTACTTCATGTTTGGTTGGATGTACATTAACGTCAACATTATTCGGATTGAGCTCCAAACTTAGGTACACAAATGGATACGAGCCTTTAGGCAAGTAGTGCGAGTATATTTCTTCGATTCCACTTTTCAAATTTATCGAGTCTACCAAACGATGATTTATAAAAAATAAATAAATGGATTTTTTCATTGAATAATTAACTTTAGTTAGTAGGATTTTAATTTTAAATTGAAAGGTTTCGTCCTCATGCTCAATTGTTGCCAATTCTTTCGCGATTGCATTCCCATATACAATCCGAATATTATCGATGTGGGACGCATTTATTGTAGTTCGAAGTGCATTATTTTCACCAAATTTCTTTAAAACAAAACCAACTCCAGCATTATGTATAGCATATTTACACATAACATCATAAACCCTTTGATATTCCTCGTTAATTCCTTTCAGAGCTTGTCTCCTTTGAGCAACATTATAAAATAAATCTTCGACTGTAATTTGAGTTCCCTGATTTCCAGCACATAATTTAATATCACCTTTTAGTTTTCCATCTTCGTACGTTGCTCGATAGGCACATTTATCATGTTTAGTTTTTGTTTGTATCGTTAAATGGGCCACATGACTAATACTAGCCAATGCTTCTCCACGAAATCCATAAGTAGATATTTTAGTCAGATCACTAAATTCTTTAAGTTTTGAAGTAGTAAATCGTTCACAAACTATATGCATGTCTTCACGTCTAATTCCAGTACCATTATCTTGTATTTGAAGCAATTTCAGTCCACCAGATTTAACAGTGACCTGAATTGTTGAAGCTTTGGCATCCAAACTGAAAAATAACAATTCAAAATATTCGGCTAACGGAAACATTATTTATATACTACCTATTTTCTAACATCTCTTTAAGTGCATTAGCTGGACGTTGGATAATTTCACCAGCAGCAATTCGATTAACAACCGCCTCATCTAATTTTTTAATTATTCCCGGTTCCATGGCTCAAAATTTTTAAAACTCAATGATCATCTGTCAAATTGTTTCTAATACAACCGAAGTTCACATGATTGATCCATATAAATCGTCAAACCTACATTATGGCAAAAATTAAACATCTTGTTTATGTCAAAATATTCAATTTGTAAATGCCGGGATTTGCGTTTGTTGATGTTATTCTAAAACTAATTTTAATTTTTCTTAATATAAAACTTAAATTAAATTTTATTAATTATGTATCGCCCACCAAGTGATTCTGATACAGAATCAGATGATTTCAATTTTAGTTCGGATATAACAGTTGTAAGAGTTTAATTACAAATGGAATCACTTCTGATTGGAATGTGGCAATTTTATAATTTAACATTATTTTCAGAAACATGTAAACGAAAAATATTTGCAATCTATACATCAAGACCAAATTAATGATCTTCTGTATGATTCCGTTAAAATTGGGGACAAAGATAAAATGATTGAACTATGGGAAGCACATTGTAAGACCATATGTAAAATTGTTGTATTAAATTTTATAAAAGATTTGTTATTTTAGATCAGTTCAGCTCGATCGATATGCCATTGTCGCAAGGATGGTCATTATTGCTCTATGCCAGTTACTATGGTCATCTCGATATAGTTAAATATTTAGTAGAAAACGATGCTGATGTTAATAAACAAATCGATTCCGTAACCCCGCTTATATTGTCATGTGACTGTGATAATCCCTCGAGTGCATATCCAATTAGTGATTTTCTAATTAAATCTGGAGCTTTTATAAATGTGGCTGATCGAAACGGAACAACACCATTGATGAATGCCATCAAAAACGGTTATGTAGATATTGTTAAGTTAATCGTAAATCGAGCATCTTTGGAAGCTAAAAATGTATACGGGAATACGGCACTGGTGTATGCAGTTGAGAAAAATAGCGAAGAATTGGTTCAATTACTCATGTCTAACGGGGCGGATGTCTATACGATTAATAGAAATGGGGTTACACCACGAGAAATCGCTGATCGTCTTGGTTACGAAAATATTGTGAATTTATTTCCGAAAGAAGTAGAGGAATATATTGTACCCCCAAATTATCGTCACTATACACATTACGAAGATTTAGCTCCATCAGTATTTCGAACAGCATCTCAATCGCCTCATTACTTTCCGGAAATTGAACCAATTTTAATTGGAATAAAAATGGAGAAGTTTTTGATTAATTTCGCCCAAAATAATATAAATTTAGAAGAATTTTTAACGATTAGCGATAAGCGACTAGAAGAAATCGGTATTAAATATCCATATCAACGAAATTGTATTCAGTTAGGATTATTTAAGTAAGATAATCGTTTTATCTAAATACTTTAGTATTAAAGAGTTTTTGATGTATATTTTTAGATTTCATGGTTATCCGTGGTCCAAAAAGTCAATTAACAAAGTAACCGCATTTAAAGCTGAAGATACCTTCGATTATTATATCATTGTAGCTGGTTTATTAAAACATTTAATTATTCTAAAGTCGAGCTTGAAATATATCCTAACTAGCGAATATGTTCAAACTACAGGCCAAATAAATCTAGAATTAGTCGATACCTTGTTGCAGTCGATTAAAACATTACAAATATTTATAAACTCCATGAAAGAAAATATCATGAATGTAGGAATTAGCCAAAAACAGACTAGTTTTAGTTAAATTTAATAGAATTTTTCGTTTCAGTTGCGGTCGTTTAATTCGCCAATACCTGTGCTTCAAGTGGATTTAAATCATTCAAAGTATTCACCAATTTATCGCCGCGTGTCTTATTTAACATATACATCAATACTAGGATTATTCTTTTGGGCGTGCTTTAAGCTGAAACAAAATTATTTTACACAAATTAGAGATTTGTTAGCGAAACATTTGTAAGGTTTTTCATACATATCTGTTGGTTGATGTTATTATTTTGTCGATTGGTTATGAGTGTACGGTGAAAAGTACAAATTTTTTAAATGAATTCAATTGAAATGTTATTTTCTAAAGTTACCAAAAATAAAAAAAAATTATAAATGAAAAAGCCATAGTAAATTTAAAAATGTTTCTTCTTTAATTAATGGAATTGTCAGGTTTTTCCTGTTTTAAGTTTCTTAATTTGTATTTTAACAAAATTTATTACTTGCATTAGGCATAAAAACTGCTTAAATTTACTTATTCTTTCTCTATTGAATAATTTACTAAATTATTCAATAGAGAAAGAATTACCACTAACAAAAACGAGGAATTTGAAGAACTAGAGTAGAAACCCAAAACCAAATTTCCGGGAAGAACTGGGATCGAAACCCGATTGGGGCAGGTTGCAAAAAGTACTTCCCTATCTGATTACTATCGGTGGTATGAATGACCTTCTATTGGAGTGCATAATGGGCCAACCCATCTTCCATGTCAATAATTAAAAATCAGGTCAAATTTAACGAGAAAAAAAAACACAAATATGCACATTCACGCGTAAAAGAAGTCAAAACGAATACACGTTTGTGGTAAAAGGACACGTTCTCGTGGGTTGTGACTCAATTCGTCTGCTTGGTGTTCAAATAAGCAACAATTTAAAATGGAATGAACACATTATCGCATTGGCCAAATCAGCTTTACGTAAACTCGGGTCCCTCAATAGATGCAGACGGTTTTTTAAATCGCATCAGGTTCTCCAGATATATAAAACCTTTATTAGACCGTGTATGGAATATTGTTGTCAAGTTTGGGGTGGAGCATATGGCACTCCAGTTGCTGGATAGAGTTCAGAGGCGTGCCATACGAATAATACGAAACTCCAGACTTACGAAAGATCTAGACAGCCTACAGCACCGCAGAGATGTTGCAGAACTATGCGTGTTCTATAGATTAATAAATGGTAAATGTTCTGCAGAATTAAAGGAGAAAATACCACCATTAGTTACGCCAGGACGGGTAACACGAGGAACGGTCAATGCGCATAGGTTTACGGTGAAGCTGCCGAAACCTCGAACTGAAGGTACAAAGCGCGAATTCATTCATCGAACATCCAGGAAGTGGAATTCGTTATTTTAAGCTATCAACCTTTACTTGAAGGACCGCGCGTTGGGTGCAGGAGCTCTGACAGTTACAAGGAGCTAGGACTGTCTAAAAGTCCGCCCTGCACCCAATTAAAGCTTAATATAAAAAAAAAAAATACTATAGACTGTCATGGAGCTATGCAAGTGCAGATGATTCTACGTAAATCGGACTTAAAGTCGTACAACCTCGACTTTAGCTATGTAATGGCGTAAAGTAGGACGTAAATAATCAAACCGCGAAAGAGTAGCGAGACCCTTGAGTCCCAAAACAGCTCGCAAAGACAGAACCGAAGTTCTTATAAATATGCTAACCAACAACCAAGCAAATGTGGTCAAATTTTATAATTCCGAATAAATTAGTATACGCATTAAAAGATCTTTGGAACTATTTGCTTCAAACAAACTAAACAAGACAATGTTGTTATATACAAAACGCATTCTGCGTTTAAACTGATTATCTGTAAACGCCACTTCTTTTTACAGAAAACTATGTTAACCAGATATCTGCTTTCTTACTTTACTCTTGATTGCCACTTGGTGTTCTTTATTTTCTTCCAATAGAAGCTTACAAAGCAAACAACTGGTTTTAAATTTAAGAATAGTGATAGATTTGGTTTTTATATTTTCGTTTCCCTTGCCACCCTAATAGTCAGTTGTCCAATAAACGTAAGCTTTGTTCCTAAATGAAACTGATATTGTTTCATTTTGGAATGAATGATGTACTGCTGCAAATAGTTACCCACACGTGGGAAAATTTAACCTTGAAATGCAAGATAGAATTTGTTTGTATAACAGAAGTTTGTTGTGAATCGCTAGTTCAGATTGTCTCTCTAAGAGCCAATACAATTTTTTGAATTTTATGTTTAGCTCATTTTTTTTCTTTTTTATGTGTTCCTTCCATCTAAGTTTAGTATCTAAAGTCATGCCGAGATATTTAGCAGTGTTTGCATGCGGTACTGCTATCGTTTTTATCTTAATTAACTTTTAGATTTGAAAAGTTCACTTGGATTGATTTTGCCTCATTTAATTAAATTCGCCATTTCTTTGTCCAATATCAGGTTAGTACCCAGTTTACCAGTTAGCTAGTACCTGTAATTTACCAGTGGAGTCATTGATGTTATTTGCTGTTGCAAGTATTGCCGTGTCATCTGCGAAAGTGGCCAATGTTGCTTCAGTAATTGGCACATAGGAGATAAAGGATTGGTTCAAGAACACTCCCTTGTGGTACTCCTGCTGTTATTCTTTTTAATTGGGAGTATACATTATCATCTCTGATTCGGAAGTGCGTCTCTGATATGTATGATTTTAAAACTTGAAAAAGCTGATCCGGAAGATCTCGATGAAGTTTGAGTTCTAGCACCTGGTGCCATACTTTGTCAACTGCTTGCGCTACATCAAGGAATACAGTTGAGCATATTTGTTTGTTTTCAAGTGATTTCTCGAATTCGATGTACTTGTTCTATCGTAGAATGTTTTTCCCTAAACCCAAACTGATGTGTGGGGATGAGATTCCTTTCTTCGATAATTGGTTTTAATGTTTTAAGAAGAACCTTTTCAAATAATTTCGATAATGTTGGTAGCAGAGTATTTGACCTATATGAAGCTTTATCATTCTGAGGTTTGTTTGGCTTAAGTATCATAATTACTTCTGCAACTTTCCATTGTCTTGGTACATTTCCCCATTAAAGTGCAGATTATTCTTGATTTTCCAATTAATTTCTTTCAATGTTACAGGTGGAATTTTTATTTCATCCTGTTTATATATCGACGTATTGTTTGGGGTAAGGCTGGAATGTTTCTTCAATGTGATTGGTCAACAAATCTGCTTTTTGTTTAGCATTTAGAGCCCAATTTTCTTTATTTTAATTGGAGGAACCTGGAGTTTGGGCCTTTTAAGGTTTTTAGTTGCTTTCCATAATGAATAATCTATACCTTTTTGCCCAGTTAGATTGCTAAGGTATTTATTAACTGATTGATTTTTAATGTCTTTTATTAGGTATTTTAATTGTTACACAAGTGGTTAAATACCTTCTTATTTTCCGGATTTCGATATTTGTGCAAATTCTTTCGTGCTTTTCTTTTATTTTTAAGAAGTTCTCTCACTTTTTCTGGATAGTTAACTTTCCGCGTCATTTCCTGACTCAAATTTGGAGTACTTTCCCACGCAGCACTTTGGATATCCTTAATGAGCTTATAGTTCATCTTCTATTTGGACTGGTCCCTGTATTGGACTCTGCAGATTTATTCTTTTTGTCAACTGTGTTTGGAAGAAGTCCCAATTGGTTGTAGTTTGCTAATTTCGCATTACTCTCTTTCATAATGATGGTTTGGCTAAGTATTATAATAACTGGTGAATGATCTGATGAAAGACTTTCATTGTTCTCTACGAGTCCGTGGACTCGCGACTAATAAAAATTGCACACATCAACATCTCGAATCACGCAGACCCGATATATTAATGCTAACGGAAACAAAAGTATCTCATAACTGTACAGTTGGCACTAAACTCCGTCAACACTCTGTAGAGCTGGTTAGTTCACCGTGTAAACCAGCCCAATTGACTGGTTGAGGCTCAGATGCAGCGTTCAATGCACTGTTGAAATCTGGATTATTCAAACCAGAAATAGCACCAATTATATGATCTGTTTTTTTCTCGTGTCCAATGTTAAGGCAAGGGCCCAAAGTATCGTTGATTATTCGTCGGATTCAAAATATAGCGGGGGTCTAAAATATATTGAAGCGGTGTCTCTCGTATCCAAATACTAGCAGGGGTCGAAATATATCTAAGCGATATCCAATCGTGTTCCAAAATAAGATCCGGGTTTTTTATTCGCTGTATCACTGTTTATATAGATCACTTTGCTTTCGCAGTTTGCTTTATAATTAAATGTAAATTATTGTACCCTGGATGAAAATGCTATAATTGAATTTTATTTTCTTTTTCATTCCTTTACCATTGATATTACGATAAATAAAATTCAATCAAATGTATAAATCTAAGTTCAAATACATACATGAAATAAAATAAATGTTTCATGCCACTGCAATTACAGTTAATGAGTTCATCATATTTTATACAAAATTTATATACAAACATTCATTTATCGTAATATCAATGCTCAATGAGACGATCAAATATCTCGAAAAATAGCCACTCTACGGAAAAAATGTCCGTAATCAAAATTTAATCATACCGCGGGGAAATACATTAGTGCAAAAAACTAGTCCCCCAACCCCTTGCTTAGTGGGTGGGGTGGAGGTAACTTTTAAACTAAGATAGGAATCCAAATTTTTTATATTGCAGATACGGATTCTACGACTAAAAGTACGTATGATTTGAATGAAATATTTTGTTCGGTTCATGATAGATGGCGTTGTAATCGATGAAATTCAATTTTTTTCAATTTCTTCTTCCAAGAACACACGCATTCGATTCTGCAATTCGTTTGAAATAAAATTCGTCATCAAAACAATTTATTCAGTTTTGTAAATCACATTTAACGTTTGTGTTATTTCTTATCTTCATGTTTTTCGTAATTGCAAAATAAACGATAAAATACTTTAGAGTGGAGCGTTTAACTGTGGCAGAGAAAATTGAAATGGTTCCGGTTTATGGAGAAGCTGGCAGAAATCTTGAAAATGCGGGTGCTATTTACGTTTTCCGGATTGGATTCGTTCACTTGCTTCAATTGGCCGTATTATCAAACAATTTATTGCTGACGGAAATGTTCAACCGAAAAAGAGGACCCGTAGAGCAACAGTCACTGGAGAAAATAATGAAATTGCTGTATTGGCAGCAATGGCTTATAATCCTCATGTTAGTACACGAGAAATAGTTCACTATTCCGGATTGTCCCTCACCAGTGTTTGGAGAATTTTAAAATGGCACAAGTATCATCCATATCATGTGTCTTTACACCAAGATCTTCATGGTGCTGATTTCCAAAATCGGGTAACTTTTTGTCAATGGGCACGTGAACATAACAAAACCCCAATTTTTTTCGTTGCCTCAATTTTTTTCGTTTTTATCGACATAACATGCATTATGGGAGTGTTACTAATTCGCACTGGCTTCGTCAAGTTGAATATCAGCGTCGTTGGACTGTTAACGTGTGGTGTGGAATAATTGGCAACAAACTCATAGGCCCCTACATTATTGAAGGTGGTTTCAATATGATGGTTGTCCTGCACACTATTCGGTGGTGCAACATTCATCAAGTCCGGTCGCATATGCCTGATGAGATAGATCAGATTTATTGGACAACGAGTCATAGACGTCATCAGATCGAAACCGGAATTTAATGTTTAAATTTTGATTATGGAAATTTTTTCCGTACAGTGGTTATTTTTCGAGATATTTGATCGTCTGTTTAAAAGAAACACCCGGTATATGAAAATATGTATATCTATTCCATTTTACAATCGAATATATGAAATAGTAAACATAGTTTTGAAATAGTCAAATATTTTTTTTACTGTCGCTTTCGAACGACGTCGCGTTAGAAAACGAAATAAAAATATATGTTTATCCTATTTCGTTTGCCACCACCAAATAACTCAGAAATATTTTTAGTTTATATGCAATTGCGGTTCATATAAGATGTTCCTCTTTATATTTATTCTCCTTGTTAATTGCTAATAGACTACAAATAAATTACTACCAAATAAACCTATTTAAGTTTTATAAAAAACTTTGAACACATTCAAAATCATTATTTTAAAATAAAATTTGAATTCATATTCTATATGAAAGAAGAGATGAGAAGACTATAAAATGTATAGTTGCACCGTTGACTATAATACATTTATTTCCCCTAAAATTTTGTTGATTTTTGAATAGTAGACAACAAAGCATACTTGACAGTAGCGGTCCGTAGGTTTCAAACATGGGTGGGGAAAATTATATAAAATTTCATGAAAAATTAAATTAAAACTAGAAGTGTTATCTATACAGAACTCTGCCATTAAAATTGTCCATTTCATTGATCAGGCTTCTTTTCATTGAATATACTGCTAATTTCATCAATCATTCGTCCCTCATTGTGCTTCTTCAATAAGATTTTACTGGTTTCAATGTTTAAAACACATCGTTATGATGCTGCGGTCGACATCGGTATGGTTATCTTATTATTATTATAGAAAGGCGAATAACCTCTTCGAGAATTTTTTCTAAATTGTTTTTATAAATCGTTTTGAGTAGCTCACAAATAGTTTTGCGGACTGAAAAATTATTTTTGCCGATAAACTGCCTGTAGTTTAGTTTTCAAGCGTTCCTTATCTAAAAATGAATATAATTTGGCTATTGTATTTAGCTGCTGGTAAGAAGAGTTTAAAGCATAAAGCCTAAACTTTGTGTAATCTTAAAATACTGATTACTAAATATTCTGAGTTGCTAAACCTATCGTTAACAAGCTCTCATATAACGTCATACGGTTATTTTAAAATAAATTTAATTGTTTAATGTGAAAAAAATCTTTCAAACGTAATAAACTTTAAATCGTTTAATAATAAAATAAAACCACACGCTTCGCGAATCGTTTTTATATCCGAAGTTGCACCATTCTGAATGGCTGCCATGACTTTTTTTTATCGCTTCCACTTTTTCATTAATTGTACGACTGCAATAAAGATTTGCAATAAAAGCTTACTTATTTTTTAAGAGATACAGAAAAAAATGATGGTATCCCATATAAATTGACAAAAAATACGCAATTCTGATATTTGTTTGGCGCACACGGGCTGAAGGACTAAATTTGAAGCATAACAGTAGACAAAATATACGTTAAGATAATCCTGTTTTAATTTGAAGGTGGAGTCATCTTTATTTCCACTCATAACTGTAACACCGTCGTAAGCTTGATCAGTAATTTTGTCACTGGTAATATTCTATTTTTACAGCTTAACCATTAGCTGAACGATCTTGGATTTGTACAAAACAAATAAATCTTTCGACGACTTCTTCTGTTTTAATACGATCTTTAGAAACTAATCAAAATATGAACACAAATTATCGTTTGTTTGAGACATCAGTAGTTTCTGCTTGAATGGAAATGTAAAGAATATCTAGAATTTCGGCATGAACGAAGTCATTATATACGGCATTGATACATTTGAGAACATCATTTTGAATGTGGTTGAAAGCTTCGTTAAAAATTGGAGTAGTGGCATAATATGCTTTTAAAGTAACCTAATTTTTTGAATATGGCTCTGAATACTCCCGGACGATCTGAATAAGTTTTTTCATTATGGCCACATAAGGTCAATTCGCAACTGCCACAAATTTTAACTGCTAACCGATTTCATATTTAAAATCTATAATTATATAAAATCACGTAAGTTGAGGGAATCTGGGGGGCTAATATGAAATAAATCCGAGTCGGATTTTTCCGTTAACGGATATATCCGTGCTATTATGAAACAAAAAAGCAAAATCGAATCGGATTTTTCCGAATGCACCAGACAAAATCCGACTGCTATTTAGTTGACGTATTTTCTTTTCGATTGATCGCATTTTGACGTTTCATAATATTAAGCAAAAAGTTATCGCAATTTTAAGAATTTATTTTCTTCAATCGAATCGGAATTTTCCGTTAACGGATAAATCCGAGTCAGATATATTTCATAATAGACCCCCTGGTATTACATTTTAAAAACAGCAAAAGTCAACAACAAAAACCAAATCAAAAAACATTTTTTCCATTTCATCTCACCTTAAAATTAGTTCCTCTTCCTATGTTAAAAAGGAGAGAGACAAAATTATACCTGCAAGTGATTTTCGTCATTTGCCTACTATTCTTCTATAAAACCAAAATGAGAGACAATATTTCCATGGTATTTGATTTTATAAAATCGTAAAGCTGAGAGAGAAATAATGCATATTAATACTCAAATATGTAGCACTTTGCGATTTGCCCAATTAGAGTTTATAGACAAAATCAAAATATAAAATGCAAATAGAAGAGGAAATGCATATGTATGTATATTTTTGAAAGCAATAGAGATGAAATGAATTATTTTACTTTATGGCCACTTAAAGTCAGGCCCAGTGGCGTAACTACAAATTTTTGGCCTCCCCACAAAACTTAATGTAGGCCCTTAGACTATCGTCCCTCCACCTTGCATATCTTTCCCTTCAGAGTAATAAAAAATGTTCATCAAAAATTAATTTATTATTATTTTCAATTTAGAAAAAGATCGTTCCACTGTTGTGACTGTTACAGGTAACGTAAGAAACAATAATAAACATGTCAATACTACATGAAATACTGGAAGCTATAAAGTATGCATTAAAAACCGATTTTTTTTTAAATTTGAGCCTTTATTGTGGAAAAATGTCACAAGATTTTTTATCCAAAGTATTGCCCATCGCTACCCACAACTTTTTTCCCATCTTTCTGATAATTTATGGATTCAGTCCCAGAAAAACTGCGATGGCTTTGCGGTCAAAAACGAATCGAGCCAATTTTCGATACCTTGAAGTGAAGCGTATTCTTGGTAGGGCATTCTGCATGAATCGAAATAGGTGGTAGTCGGAAGGAGCAAGGTCTGGGCTACAACGCGGGTGAGGCAGAATTTCCCATCCGTTATTCCGTTATAACCGGACCGGCACCGCAATGTATGGCCGAGCGTTATCGTGGTGGAAAATAATTGACTCATATCTGATCGAATACGTGATAGCCGCTCTGCCTGAATTTTCTGCTTTAATCGAACCAATTTTTGACGATAGAGTTGGGGATTGGTCACTTGCTAACAGCTCATAGTGGATCACATCATATGCACAGCATAACCTTGGCTCCGTGAATATTCGGCTTCAGTGTCGATGAGTCTGCCTCGTCTTTCTTGAGATACGCTTTTTTGCGCTTGAGATTATCGTAATGGATTTTTGTGGCGCTCGAGCAGCATTTCGAACATGCAAAATCGTCTTTCCATACGTCTCTTGGCTTCAACTCGTATGTCACCCAATTTCCCATCTTTTTTGGATGAATCCCAAGGCTTTCAAACGTCTGGAAATTGTTGCTTGATCAACTCTAATGATTCGGCAAGTTCTTCTTGCGTTTGACATGAATCTTAATCGAGTAATGCTTCGAATTCTTCAGCTTAAAACTTTTTCGGCTGACCAGGATGCTCTTTGTCCTTTATGTCAAATCATTACTTTTGAAGCGATTCAACCACACAAAGCACTGTGTTTTTGCAAGAGCATGCTCACCATACAAATCCACGAGCAAACGATGACTTTCAACTGCAGTTTTGTTTGCGAAAAAGTGACTCAACAAAACTTCCCGCATTTGCTGTTTTTTTCGTAAATTTGATCAATGATCATGGATGTCCACAATCAAAACAAAAACTTTTAGCAGGTATTAAATATTTACAGGTATTGAATAGGGTTATCATTCAAAAGACATATGTGTCCATGATGAAATATAACGCATAAACAAGTAATGACATCTAGTATCAAATTTCGGATCACATAACAAAGACCACGGGACCGCGTTCCGCGTTGCAGCGGGCCCCCTATCGTTGCGGGCCTCCCTGCAGCGCGGGGTTTGCGCCCTTGTAGCTACGCCACTGGTCTGGCCATGCAGGAAAATTCACTCTCATCGATGTTTGACCCCATGCATTCGGTGAAGGGTCCATCATTACAACACACAAATGCTAACACCGTCGGCTCGGGCAACTTTATGACCACAAGTGACAATCCATTTAAAATAGGTAAACTAATCATGAGATCTCCTATAAGGCCACGAAGTTTCTCTGTAGAAAACTTAGCCAAAACAAAAGAGCCTCAGCAGAGTAACAGCAGTTCCCAACAAATATCAGGGAATGATTTAAATGAGAAAATAATAATATCATTACAAGCTGAATTAAGGGAAGCACGAAATGAAATCCAACGATTAAAACGAATGATAGGTCAAAGTCACCCACAAACAAATGATTTTACTATACCTGATTCAAGCGAAGAAGAGGAAATAGTAGCACACGAAACAGCATGGCTTCTACCAAAATCCAAAAAGAGGAAGCGAATATCAGAAAAATGTAATCAAGCTGGTACTTCATCAGACAAAACTGAAAAAGATCCAACTCAAAAAACCAAAACTCAGCCCGAAAAAAACATCTCATCAGCAAAGTATGTAAAATTCCAAAGTATTAAAGAACCTAAAAAAGGTAAACAAATTCCGCCTCCTTAGCAATGTGACAAATTACTCCGACATTAACAAGACATTACAGGATAACAGCATCAATTTCCAAGCCAAATTGATGAACAACAAGCAACTGAAAATAAATGTAGTCACCGAGACAGATTATAGAAATCTAACAGAATACCTAATCGGTTCGCAGCAACAGTGGCATTCTTATGAAAATAAAAATACACGACCGATAAGGGTTATGGTTAGAAATTTGCACCAATCATGCGACCCAGAAGATATTAAGAGAGAATTGAGTGAAAGAGGTTTTAAAATCCTTGATGTCGTCAACAAAATTAAAAAGACTAAGCAAGGGGATGAAGAACTAAGAATTCCACTTCTGTTATTTATGCTGACCTTCGATAACAAAGAAGATATTCAAAAAATTTATGAAATAAAACATATGTGCCATATGGGTGTAAAAATTGAAGCGGTTAGAAGTAACCGTACAATTTCGCAATGTAAACGTTGTCAGCGATATGGCCATACTCAAAAGTTCTGCCAACACGAACCTAGATGTGTTAAATGTGCTGAGAAACATTTAATTATTTCTTGTGAAACATCCAAGAATACTGCTGCAAAGTGTTCAAACTGTGCACAAGCCCATCCTGCAAATTACCGAGGATGCCTGGTAGCGAGAGAACTTCAAAAAAGAAGAAATAATCTAAGTAAACCAATGAATTTACAAAAAAGTCAACCATCAGAATCGTTTAGTCATCATGTAAGAGGTGGTTTATCATATGCGCAAGTAGCTGAGACAGGAAAGGTCAGTTCCAGACCAAATTTGAACCCTACCCATTCGAATACTATGATGGAAATGATGCAAAATGTTATGAATGCCATAAACAACCTTTCTGAAAGGCTACAAAGATTGGAGCAGAGAAATTCTGCTTTATTACTTGGAATGCTAACGGTATTAAAAATAAAGAAGCATGAACTAGAAGCGTTTTTAAAAATGCAAAATATCGATGTGTGTCTGATATCTGAGACCCACTCCACCAGGCAATCTTACCTTAAAATTCACGGTTACCAACTTTATGAAACAATTCATCCGGATAACCAAGCAAGAGGTGGAACTGCTGTTATAATAAAAAACTATATTAAACACCGTGAATGCCAGCATTATCAATTACCCGAAACCCAGCTTACCATAGTAGAAATTACATCTACCAAGCAACGCCTTCAGATAGGATCAGTGTATTGTCCACCTAGATATAACCTGAAGAAACCGAACTATTTGATTTTCTTACAACAGTTCGATGGTAGATTTATACTAGGGGGTGATTTTAATGCAAAGCATGTTGACTTTGGCTCTAGGCTTACAACAACCAAAGGTAACGAACTTAAAAATGCAATACTAGAAATGGGATGTAACGTCCATTCCACTGGCAAGCCAACATATTGGCCCACGGATGCAGGTAAAACTCCTGATCTACTGGATTTCTTTATATCAAAACAAGTTTCATCAAATTTTATTGAAGTAGAGGATAATTCAGATATGGACTCTGATCACTCTGCAGTGATACTTTCCTTAAGCGACAAGATAATTAGAAAGGAAACGAGACCAACTCTTGCCAATAAAACAACTGATTGGGCGAGTTTCAGATCTGAAGTAGAAAACAAGATTAACTTACAAACACGACTAAAAACTATTCAGGATCTAGAAGAAGAGGTAGAAAATTTCACCGATATCATTCAGATTACCGCTTAGAATAATACTAATCGAACAGTATCCAAAACCATTGGTAAAAGTTACCCAAGAGAAATTTGAAATCTTATCTTAGAAAAAAGAAAAGCTAGGAGAAAATGGCAACAAACAAGGAGTCCATCTGATAAGACGATTCTTAATAATAAATCACAACAGCTTAAGCGAGACATTCAGAAGCTAAATGAAAAATCGTTTTTCTTGTATCTGGGAAAATTGACCGCTGATGAAGATACGAACTACTCACTATGGAAGGCAACTAAAAGTATAAAAACCCCAATTACGCAAATCCGTCCTATTAAGAGAAATGATGGCTCGTGGGCTAGCGATAACAAAGCAAAATCTGAAGAATTTGCTAACCATTTGGCTGATATTTTCAAACCGAATGAGATTGAATCGGATATTATAATCGAAAATGAAAGCAGCAATTATGAGGTTGGAATTCCTCTAACAACCCAAAAAGAAGTTACCAGTGAAATACAATTCAATCTGAAGTCAACAAAGGCACCTGGATATGACCTTATAACGGGAGAAATTTGAAAGCAACTACCAAAGAAAGCTATCGCTAAACTAACTTACTTGTTTAATGCTGTTATTAGATTAAGACATGTTCCTTCGGCCTGGAAAGTTGCGGAAGTTATTATGTTACCGAAACCAGGTAAACCCCCTAATGAAGCTAAATCGTATCGTCCGATATCACTGCTCCCTATCATTTCAAAGCTAATGGAGAGACTACTCTTGAAGAGAATGAAGCCAATAATAGAAATACCGGGTCACCAATTTGGAGTCAGATGCAAACATTCTACAATTGATCAGGTTCACAGAATAACCGACATTATAGAAAAGGCGTTAGAAGAAAAACAAATTTGTTCGACCTTATTTCTGGATGTGGCAGCAGCTTTCGATAAGGTATGGCACGAGGGTTTAATACATAAACTTAATGCTATGCTTCCGGGGCCATATATTGATCTTTTGAGATCATATTTATCTGAAAGGCTTTTTAGAGGAAGACAAGAAGATGCGTATTCTGAACTGAGAGAGGTAAGGGCAGGAGTCCCACAAGGCAACGTTCTAGGTCCAGTCTTTTACCTACTATATACAAGTGATATACCACAGTCTGACCACGTAAGCATATAGCAACGTTTGCTGACGACACCGCGATACTATCAACAGAGCAAACTGTGGAAGAAGCGGCGAATAAACTTCAATGTGCAAGTGATGAAATTCGCCAGTGGACCAAGCGATGGAAAATCAAACTTAATGAATTAAAATCTGCCCATGTCAACTTTACGAATAAATCATTGGTTAATCCGCTGACAATCAGCTTAAACGATGTGATGGTGCCGAACGTGAACTCTGCTAAATACTTGGGTATGACTCTGGATGTTAAACTTAAATGGAAAGAGCATGTGAAGAAGAAAAGAAAATAGCTTGATCTTAAATATAGACAATTGTACTGGCTAATTGGGCGAAGGTCAAAATTAAGCATATGCAACAAAATTCTGATTTACAATCAGGTTCTTAAGCCGATCTGGCTATATGGCATTCAGCTTTGGGGCTGTACTAAAAATACTAACATTAAACTTATACAAAACTTCCAGAATAAGGTACTTCGGAGTATAGTCAATGCACTATACTCCTGGTACATTCGTAATAGTGATTTGCATCGTGATTTGGAGATTCCAGATATAAAACTCGAAATATAACGATTTGCATCGAAGCATGAATCAAGACTAATGGAACATGTCAATACGGAAGCCTCTCGCCTACTGGATAATGAACATTTGGTTAGGAGACTTAAAAGAACCAAACCCTTCGAGCTCGTTAGTATGTGAGCAGCTACCTACCAACGAACAGGCACTGTGCATCGGTGGATCAACAGTGACCACATTATATTTTAGTCTGTAAGAATTCAGATGTAAATTGATGGTTAGTCTGGAAAGACTAGTTTCAATAATATAATAAAAAAAAAAAAAAAAAAAAAATTTTACTTTATGTACTCGTATGTGTGTGTATAAGAGATATACGCATGTATTACGAATATTTTATTTTATAACGTTTTAACATGATTTTTTGTACAGGTTACACACAATATGCGCATAAATTTAGAACGAATCTTGAACGAATGATAAACGATACTTAAACTATCATTTGTTTGATCTTGATAGAAGTCTAGTAAATGGTAAAGGTGGGCACTGTCCACCTTGCCCATTATGACGGACCGCGCCTGATACTTGATTCAGTTTCTCTGTATGTACTCTGTGCTTTAACTATAGAGGCGCTGTTCCAGACACACAAACAACAATTATTTATATACAAAATATCTTTTATTGCTTTTATATTTTATACAAACATTTTAATTAAATTTATATTTATTTTATTTTATATTATTTACCACTAAAATGTTGTTTTTTTTGTTCTTTTAAAGAGTTTTAAATATTTTGTTTTTTAAAATAATTATTAACAAAAATATATAGTTGCGCGGTGTATCTAAATTATTTCACTAAATAGACAAAAATTTAGTGCGGGCACAGTTATATAAATCAGAACCAAAATCAAATTAAAATTATTTATAATTCATTTCTAAATTTTGTATTTATTAATAGTTAATTAAAAATCACTTAGCCTTCATGTTTTTAAATTATTAATATTTTGTTTATTAAATAAAATACCGACAATAAACATTGATCATCTCGAAATTTTGTATGAATATAATAAAATAACGGCCATTTGATGATGGACGCCATTTTGTTCAGAATTTTCGCAAATACAGCATTCATTCGTTCAGTGCAATAAACTTATAATACTATAAGGGAAATTGTGTCAATTTTCATAGTTAATGCCAACGACAGCATGATTACGTTAAATATAAGTTTCGGAGAAGATTTGTAGATGGCACACCAATACGTTTTAACGAGAACAATAGATAGCCCAATAGAAGTAATTTTTTAATGAAATGACCTAATTTAAGAAAAAACAAATTTTGTTTTATCTATTTATTATTATTTATAAATATAAGCCCATTTACTTCAAAAATTGCCAATTTCGATTTAAAATTTTGGTTTCGTTAATAATTCGTTGAATATAAAAAACGCAGTTAAAAAATGTAAACATTTAGTTCAACTACTACTAGTGCCATCTTTTAAATTAATTTTCTCCGGAATTATATCATGTTGGCACATAATATCGACGCGACTCCCCTTATGGTTATTATAAGTTATTTGGTTCAGTGTGATCTGTGTATCAAAAGAGTGCGGATATGGGTGTGTATAAAAAATTATTTTTTATTTAATTAATTAATTCAATTGTTTTCTCTTCTATTGATGATGACTAGAAACTATTAAATTATGTGTTAGTGTGTCTCTCTCTATATATTGATGATATTTAACCAAATATAATTTTTAATTAATTTTTTGTTTATCTATTATATATGTATGTATGTAGAAATTATAAATTTCTTGTAATTAAATTTATTAATTTTTTTTTGTATTTTATTTACAAACTAAAATTAAAAATATATAATTTGCTTTAAATTGTATTATTTAAAAACTATGTTATTAAAATTAATTAAAAAAAATATATTATATTAGTAATTCTTCTATGATACCAGACGCTTGAAACCAGCCCCCTCGTGCCCTAATTTCAATTCTTCATACAGTGATGGATTGACTTCGGTCGCCATTGGTACTACCGAATTAGCGTCTATACCGTTCCCATTTGGTGGCTGTAGCGATTCTTGCCGCCAATCGGTTGTTGTTTCGGCCGATACCGCTGGTATCTGTCGAATCATATTATATATTTATTATATAAATCAATAATTATATTTGTTAATAATTAAATAAATTGCTTACATGGACATGTTCCATATTGACTTCTCTTAAATAACTAGGATTTTCAAAAGCAACACCATTCGCCGATTTATGTCCAGTCTTTCGTTTCTTATAAAATAGTAATGCCGTAATCGCTAGTGCAATCGCAACAATACCAGCTAAAATGCCACTTACAACTGTTGCCGCGTTAGATGAGTGTGACGCCGATGTTACAGTATGATCACCTAGTGTGAATCGAAGTGGTTCCGTCAATATACTAGCACCATAATGATTACCAGCCTTAACAACTAATTCATACATAACATCCTGTTTTAGGCCATCGATTCGTATACTAGTTTCTTTTGCGTCCAAACGACTTGTTCCCAAACCGTTGATCGTATTTGAGAAATTGTTATCGTTCGCCGGATCAACGTCGTGCCAAAATACCCGATAGCCTTCAACCATGTGTGGATTTTTCATTGGTGGATCCCATGTTATTAAAACTTCGTCGACAGCTGTTATTTGTACTTGTAAATTTTGCGGTGGGCCCGGCAATCGATCACGATTTGTTTGGAAGCAACCAATAATTGCACGCATATGATTTAAGGCACACAAACTCGACGATCCCAATGGTTCGCCACGACACCAATTTAAACATTTGCGGGGTACATCGCCAGCTGCACAGCATGCCCGATGATCGGAACCATCTGCCGCACATTTCATCAATTTATCAAAGTCTACAATACATTCGGGCTGATCGATAACAGCATCAATATCAATATAGAAACTACAGGCACTTCGACATGGTGTCGATACATTTTGAGCAATACAACATTCCGATATATTATGTACTGCTGCCATATTTCTCATTCGTACCGATACGGGTCTCGTTTGTGAGCCTAACGCATTTTCGGCATGACAAAAATAATCACCAACTTCACCCGTTCCTAATTTTGATATGTGGAGTGTCATCGTATACAACGATGTGTCATCTTCGTCAGTTGTTAAAGACATTTCAAAATTGCCGCTTTGAATAACAGGAACTCGTCCGTCTTGATCGCGCCAAAATATCGCTTTAGGGCTTGGTTTCGCACGAACAGTGCATTTAAGATCGACAGCCTCGCCAAGTGATGCCACAGTAATTCCAGATGCCTGTATTCGTGGTGAGTCTGTTGAAAGAGTTTATAGTTAAACATAAACCCATATCAAAGTGGTTCGATACTTACAGCTAATATTAACTTTTTTGGAGGCCTGCATTGGAATTCCGTACCCATTATCCGCATAGCACGATACATGTTCCATATCTGTAGTTACATTATGAATGACGGTAACCATATGCCGTGATGTATCTTGTCGCACGAGATGCCCGCCAATATAAAGCGATATGGTTGGAGCTGGATTACCCAATGCCAAACATAGCACGGTCATTGAACCACCTTCTGGTATAATATCCGAGGGATGAATGGTAGGTGGCTATATACAAAAAAAAACCAAAGGGTTAGTACAATAAAATTCATTCTCAGTGCCTTTGTATACAAATATTACATCAACGAATGCAGGCAATGCAGGATCGGTCCATGCAACTAATGTCTCAGATGGTAGACTAATACCTTTTTCACCGATAGCCACAACATAAACAACGTGTTGCGAATTGGGCTTTAAATTATTTATTCTCGTCCACAATAGTCGTGTATCAATAACTGTGAATTTTTCGGCCGATGTCGATTTGTGATAAACTCTGGAATTACAAAATGACAAATGTATTTTTGTCACGTCATAGGCGATGTGACGTCATAATACTTACTTGTATGCTATATGCTCGTGTGGATGTGAAAATTCTGGTGGTTGCCACGATAGTTGAACCCATGTTGCACTGTGCGATACCAAGTTTAATAGATGTGGCGGAGATGGTGCACCAAAAATTTTGGTATTGTATGCGGTTTCCGATGTGTTAATTAACAGCATGGCAGATGGTAAGGATGAGCCATATTCACCGCGAGCGACCACCGATATTCGATAGAGAGAATGTGGTTCAAGATTGATTAAGTCAATTTCGGTGTCGGTGGTATTTATCTCCTAAAATGATGTTGAAATTTGTAAGATAAGTTTTAGATGTTAAATGTTGTGCGATCGAGTCATTAAGAGCTTTATCTTTTGGGATATAATCCGTGGCAAGAGGTTGTCAAAGAGGTCATAATTCAATCAAACGTGTCGTTACAAATCCTTAAATACCAAGAGCGTTCTTAAAGTGAATGCTATTTTCTAGTCGAGAAGCATTCTCATTGTGAAATCGACATAGAATCGATTTCGTGTGTGTGACCAAGCGCATTTAACGCCTTTTTGATTTTTTTGAATTTTTTTTGATTATGAATTTTTTTGGGCTGGGTTCAGACAAGAGATTATAAAAGTACTTCGTCAATGGATAATTTTTCCGTCAGTATTGACATTGTTACAGACAGGGGTTATCTAGACATCGAGTAGCGATTCCGAACACTGGTTGTTTTTTGGTTGAATATTTATGTTACCGGTTAAGAGAAATTTTTCGTGTTGTTTCCACGTCTAATGGGCCCTAGCGGAAAAAATTGAACTTCTTTGTGACATATCCAATTTAAAGGAGCCGCCATCTATCGTTAGGAGATGATACTCCATCTTTCATAGATCGGGCCAGATTATCAAAATTTTTGTAAAATGAGAGGTGGTTATGACTTATGACTTAAGGCATATCCCGAAATTGGATATGAATATGTACCACCATTAAAAGTTAATGTTACATATTCTAGGTAAAAAATTGGTGGCGAGTATACCGCCATAAGGCTCATAGCCTGTGCAACAGGAGGAGTATACCCATAATAATCCATCATCATTTGTGAGGTATAGTTTGTGCCTGGAATACCTCCCAGAGAGGTCTTGCTAAGTGATGCCATCATGAAACCTGAGGTTCTGAGCTTTACGATGGTTTTTAAACAGACGAGAAAGTGGCTTTCTGTGAGACATTGAAGCTAAAACTCTCCCTCTCTCAGTCTTCTCAACTACAGCAGCGTTTCATAATTGGGACTAATTGCAATAAATTTTGGTAGGCTGGAGGCTGGAGATAAACTGGTTGAGGTATATAATATCCGCTATATGTATCGGGATATTTGTATTTATTCCAATAGGTTTTCTGTCACTATGTATACCGTGAGACCCGATATGGAAATTACGGAACTTTTCAAATTCCGATATTTGTTACATTTATTCGTAGCCTTTTCGATTCAATTCGTCCAGATGGTCGCGGTATCAGAATCAGTTGTTTGGTACCCGCTTCAGGATACATTTTAAGCACAGTTACTCTTTTTCGGAGAAGACCAGTTTAAACGGTAGATTTGTCTCGATATTACATGAATTTCTTCACATAGTAGATGTTTCGTCATCATTTCAAGATTACAAATCAAACCTAGAAATGTTTGAACAGTGGATGTTCAGTTTTGCTGCATTCTCGAGTTCTAATATAAAGAGCAGCAGTGCAACCACTTTGTATGTGGTTGGCCGATTTGAAAATTAAAATTGGCAAATTATGTTTAGTGACCGCAAATCAGAACTGACGTTTATTTAACAGTCTCTTCGACATCAGTCGATTAGTAAGGACAGTTAAGCTCAGCTTGAAAAATGGACAGTGGTAGCGTTATGTCCCATTTTTAAAACAGTTGTTTTATTTTAAAGCAACTTGGTATGATAGCCAAAGATGCAGACACAATGATCTGTTGCTCTCAAAATCAGACAGTGGCATCAGAAGGTTATGGTAAGAATTATCGTATTTATGCCGTTCGGTGAAAATTGAACAAAATAATTTCCCGAAAAAGTGTTTCGACATAATCTTTTCATATGAAAGTTGTGTCATGTGATCGTCCACCATACTTGACAGTTCCAATAGCAATCCTAATGATTTTCTCTATACTCTGCAGAGTAGAGAGAATTATTCTAGCATTGTTATTGAAACTGTAGCGAGAATCATTCTAACATTGCTTTTAAAACTCTAGGCTAGAGGGCTAGGCTATTTCAGTTTTGTTGCATTCCTTTTGAGTATGTTTTAGTCAGCTTATTTATCGATATAATCAGATCCTCAGATATACTTAATTTCTAAAGAGAGCGAGATGAAACGTTTATTCCAAGTATTTCGACGCAAACCGTAATGGAATCCCAATCGGATGCGATGCAAACCTCATATGTTGGGGCACCTCTGATATAAATCGGAATACCAATCGCGTCTGATCTATAGTTATCTGGAATGACCTATACCTTTTTAAGATCCTCAAGGCAAGAAATAATTTATATTAGTCTTGCCTCACGGAGTCTAAGTCGGAAAGTTTTATCTTGGGTGGTTCTGGACGACGTTACTCTCTCTGACCTTCGCTACATCTTCTTATCTACTCAGCGATAAACCTGAATCTAGCGAATTTAGGAACCCAAGAAACATTTCTATCTTCAGTACAAGGAATCTGTCTTGAGAGCGTGTCTGAACATCAAAGGTCCGTTTGATAACGCGCGATCCGATGATCTCTGCAGCTAGGTCAAGGAGAATTCCTACAGACTGAGGCAGTAACTCTCCTTTATCTAAATATGGTACTAAACGACCACGGTAACCGCCTGAAAGAGATGTCCTCAGGTTGGAGTTTTAGTAGTCACTCACTGCTAGTGAAATTAAATCACAACAGGTTTTACTGTCAGGGAAACTTTTTATAAGGGTTCAAATCATTTCGCTCTCTTTTAAAGTCTAATATTTGGTGATCTGGTTAGATAGGAAGATAATCCTGGCAAAACACGTGGAAGAGAAATGCAACTAAGCATGTAAGATTGACTGGAGAGCGACATGGAACGTTTTCTCCAAATATTTGAAGACTAAATTTTTCCCGGGTCATGGTGTGTAGTGAAAGAACCAGTTAGTTTTTTCTAGGTGATAGGCTCTGATCATGACCCCATATATCTGCTGCGGTAATTGGGGTTCGAATTCCGATAGTGGCAGGTCGAAAAAGGGATTTTTCACTATCTGATTACGATCGGTGGTGTGAATGACCACATCTATAACCCTCTGTTGAAGTGCAGAATTCATGGGCCAACCCATCTTCCATGTCAGTACATTGGACCTATAGCCGTACGTCCTCGATCTGGGTTTGTAATCTGCGTATAGTTGTTGGGAGAGCCTTGAACCTTAAAACAGATGGCAGAGAAAGACAGCCAGACAGAAGCATTGTGGCAAAAATCCTGACAATAAAATCTGTGTATACTAGCTGTGTGTTGATCACAAATGCGGATAACAAATTTTTCTTGACTTTAGCATGGGGCTAAACAACTTTACAAGTGTGGCCTCCATGTCATGTATTTCAGTTTCAAAATACATAGCACTACTGCATGCTTTATCCAACGGATCTTAAACGAACAAAAATTTTCCCAATGCAAATCTCTTACTAGCTAGCGATTTTTCTATAGGTTGAACAACTTCATTGCGCAACAAATTTACCTTTTTTCTTATACGCTGATTGTTTGGAATGAATGGACTCTAACATTTAAGTAGAAAATAGGGAAGGCAGAAAAAACTGGACGATTAAAAATATGTTGGAGGCGCTCAACGATAATTTCTAGTTCCTCTCCTAGGAGATCAGCTAATATCTCGTCTAGTCATGGTGTTCTACATTTGAGAATGAGGGAATGCTCCATCAATTTTTTGAAAGTCACATGGTTTGTGATATGATTTCTATCTTAGCTATTTAAATTCTCTCTTTTAGATAAGTCACCTTCTATGAGTTTCTTAGAACCCCAAGGCATTCGTGATTTATAGTTGTGTGAGTTTTTTAGAGTTCCGATAGTAGTCGTCATATTTCTATATAGATGAAACTTTTTAAGGCATAGCGATTGGCGTGAGCCTCCCTCTAAGATCTTTATTTTAATATTTTTTACAACAGATAAAGCTTTTTACTCTCTTTAAAAGAATCTTTAAGTTCCAGCCCACAGTTTCTCCATTTTTAATGCTTCCACCATGGTATGTAAATTCTCTTAGCTTTACTATAGGGCACCTTTTGTTAAGAGTTAATTGCTTTTCAATTTTTTGATTTGTATTGCTGAAGATCGAGGTGACTGGAGCTAAGTGGAGCTAAGTGGAGTGTTTAGTTTGATTCCTAAATTCGTTAATTTTAAAATTGTTGCCGCTTGGAGAAAAGTTAATACAGCGATACTCAGAGAGAGAGAGAGAAAGAAAGAGAGAGATAGAGCGAGAGAGAGATCGAGAGAGAGAAAGAGAGAGAGATAGAGAGAAAGAGAGAGAGTTTTTGACCCATTTGTATAAAATTAGCGTTAAGAGAATCAGAGATCTCTTTGCCTGTTTGTTTCTGTCTCTATTATCTGTTTTAGAGTCAAAGCACTCGCATCTCTTTCGCTCTATAGACATTCTACCTGTCGAAACAATATGCCCTCCGGCCATAGCTTTACCTAAAGTCGGCCCATGAGTTCTGCAATCCAACAGAGGGTCGGAGATATATTAATTCACATCACCAGACGTGATCTAATGATGTAAAATCGCTTTTTCATTCATTCCTTGCCGCAGTTGTATACCACTATGCGATTTGTTCGGTGAGCGCCAGGGATGTCTTTAAGATTGGAACATTAATCTATTGCATATACAACGAGTATATATAATTAAAAATGTTTATTTTAAATTTGTTACAAGCATGAGTAACATTGACTATACGAGGATACAAAATTGTATTTCTTTACCAAGAATTTTCCGACATAATCTTACATTCAATCTATTTAACTTTGCTCCAATAACCAATAGAAGTAGATTTTATTCTTTTCCGCTTAATTGTACGTATGTACATTGTACAGTTTTATCTCAGTGCATTTATGTTTGTATGTAAAGGGTTCTCCAATAAGAGGTTTAATTTTGAATAGCCTACTATTTGGGCAGCTGTCAATTTTGAAGCTGTGATTTTTCGACATTTGACAAGTAAAAACTACTTCATTACAAAAATGGTGAAAATTGTCGCGATTCGCAAAATAAAAGCACTTTTAGGCAAGCAATAACGAAACTGGTGGAAAAATTTCAGCTTTTGAGACAAGTCAGTGATGTGTACAATAAAAACCGTGTACGTCGCTCAAGAACCAACAATATTGCTGCTGTAGCCCGTAGTATTGAAAAAAATTCAGGTTTATCGATTTCTCGTCGATCTTTGGAATTAGACACTCCACAAACGACATTACAACAAATTATGCATAGACTAAGTTCTTAAGGCTTTTAAAGTTTAGTTAACACCGTGTAAGCCGGTCGATCACCACAAAGGTCGTATCTTCGCTGATTGGGTACTTCAGATGCACCAAATGATCCGGATTTTCATTGAAAAATCATCTATTCAGAAAATCCAAGAATGCCAAGGGAGATTAGACCTTACTTAGGAAAATGAGGCTGGTGCAACTGTTACGGTGAATAGATGGCGCTACCGAGCTATGATTTATGATTTATTATAGCCGGAATTGGAAATATTGACTAGACGACGTTTATTTTCAGCAAGACGGCGGTACGTGCTGCACATGCTACAAAACAATCGCTATTTTGCAAGAAACGTTTCCTGACTGTGTTATTTCTCGAAAAGGTGATCACAATTGGCCAGCGAGATCTTGTGATTTAACACCCTTTAGACGTTTTTCTTTGGAGCCACATGAAATATAAGGTCTTTGCCAATGTTACACAATCAGTTCAAGACCTTAAAGATGGAATTCGTGAGGTTATCGAGGACATACAACCGCAAATGTGCGAATTAGTCATCGTGCTGCAAGCGTAGCCGTGTCGGCCATTTGGTTGATATCATTTTCACATGTTAATGGCATATCTTTGAAAAAATAGTATTCTGCCATCGCCAGAACGAATTAATGCCATTAATGAATTCCCAGCACCCACAGCAATTAGGTGCATTAAGCAGTTTATCGGGATGGTTAATTGTTACCACCGATTTATTCCAAAGTTAGATGAATTGCTTGCTGTAATTCACTCACACTTGGCAGCTCTACTAAAGAAGCCCAAGATGCCAAAGAATTTTTCTTGGCCCGAAGAATGTCAAAACGCATTAATTTCGCTTAAAAGTGAATTGGCTAATATAACTTTAATAATAATAATTGGGACCCATTGGGATTTTTCTCTAAGAAATTAACGAATGCCGAACGTAAATACTCCGCATTCGAGCGGGAATTACTCGCAATTTATCTATCGATTAAACATTTTTGATACTTTGTGGAGGGTCGGGATTTCTCTATTTACACCGACCATAAGCCTTTAACAAGAGCAATTCAGTCTAAAACTGAACGTAATCCGAAGCACGTCACTTGGATTATATTAGTCAATTTACCATGGACATTCAGCATGTGATCGGTAAAGACAATGTAGTAGCGGATGCTTTTTTCCCGCACAGTAGATGATACGGTTGCGGAGGTTTCTTCCCGCACAACCGGTAATTTGGTCGCGGATGTTATTTCCCGCTCGATCAATACAAATTCAGCCAAAGTCGAGACATACTTCGACTATGATACTATTATCAAAGCACAAAAAGCAGGCCTAGAACTTCAGAATTTACTTTCTGGTTCCGAAACTAGAGCTTTTTAAATTACCTGGTTTCGAAATTTACTACGAAACGTCAACAGGCAACAATCGCCCATATATCGCAGAACCATTACGCAAAATAATTTTTAATACTTTGCATGGCATTTCAGATCCTGGTCCAGAGGCATACAATCACCTCATGGACAGTTCAATATCCCACCTGGTCGATTCGAACACATCCATTTAGACATTGTTCTCTTCCACCATCTAATGGATATACTTATATACTTCCCTGTTTCGATAGATTTACTCGCTGGCCCGCAGCTTATTACATGACTGATATGTCTGCAACTACGATAGCTAACACATTTGTCCAAAATTATGTATCACGTTTTGGCGTTTCACTTGACATAACTACGGATCAAGGAACGCAGTTTCAATCCAAACTTTTAACTGAGTTAACGAAACTCCTTGGCTCACATCGGATACGGACAACAGGTTATCATCCTCAAGCTAATGGCATGGTTGAACGATTTCACCGCCAACTTAAAGCTTCTCTTAAGGCCAGAGGCAATACAATACATTGGAGTTCCGAATTACTACTCGTTTTACGAGGTATTCGAGCAACGGTTAAAGAAGATCTGGAGTGCTCACCTGCCGAAATGGTCAATGGCCAAACAATTAAATTACCCGGTGAGTTCTTAATCGATAATCCTCTTCCGTCTTTGCCACCACCAACCGACACAGTTGTCAATCAACTCCGCACCACCATGCAGAATCTCCATCCCCACACTTCAACCAGACAAGCGAAACAAACTGACATTTTTGTTCCCAAATCGCTGGAAAATTGCGATTATGACTTTTTGTTAGGGTTGATAGAGTGAGAACAGGGTTGCAGACTCCTTACGATGGGCCTTATAAAGTTATATCGCTTGATAATAAAATTATCAAGCGATTTATTGTGAGTTCCCTTCCTCCGAAAGATGATTATGAATATCTGTGTCGTAATGGTTGGGGTGCCTAAATTCGCCCACTTAGTAAATAAGTACAGGCTTGTTGCGACATGAAACGAACCTGACTGCATGCTGTATTTTTGGGTTGCCCGCATTCGCCCACCTTATTGAATTTGGCTTTGTGCAGCATGAAACGAACTTCCTGGAAATATCTATGCGCCTTGAACGCGAAACGAACTACCACTTATTGAAAGAGAAGGCTGGCAAATTCCACTGTGGGAAGATAAACTTTTTTTTTTTTTTTTTAGGTTAGGCAGGAGGTAGGATGAAATTAGCGAGTGGTTTGTGTCAGAAGATCTTGACGTATAATGCTCTATAAATAGGGCCGATGGGGTCACCAATGAGGAAAGCGTATTGCTTTATGTAAAAAATTTGAATGTAATTGTAAATCCGAGTTGTTGCTTGTATCTTGTAACCCACTAGGCCGGTTTCGATCTGACGATGATGACGTCATTGAATGACTAGGTGATCGTAGAGATCAAATCCATCTCATCATGCATATGAACGCCACACCTTCCGCTTTACAATGAAATGAACATTGATTGGTTTCTCTTAAAAAATACTCTTAAATATCAAAATGAAACCTCTTATTGGAAACCCCTTTACATATAGATACGAGCAATCATTTTCGAATAAATACATAAAGAAGTTTACCATATCTTAACTTTTGCTTTAAGTAATTGGATTTTAAATGAAAAGCAATGCATACATACTTTTAACAAGCAGGAGGATAACACTATACACTACAATGTTGAACACAAAAGGAATGCCATTAGTTCTAAGCGATAAACCGTCTTTGCTCGTCGATTGTGTTCTTTTGTATAAGATTTCCCATTCAACCATGTATCGATAAAATTTTCCGAATAGTTTTGTATAAAATTCGATTCGATCATTCAATTTCTAAACAACAGGATGACGAAATGTTAAATAGAAGAAATTTTAGAGACAAAACTCTTATCTGTTCAATCGCAAAACAATAAAACAAAAAAAAAAATATTATCAAGACGATGAGGTACTTACATTATCTAATCTCACAACAGTTTCGTACAACGTCATGTTATCAACTTTTCCATATTGTATTAGAAAATCGATGATTTTTGATTCGGTTACGTTTTGTTCATCCTCCGATGCCGCCCATTGTATCGATATACTTGTATTTGTTACACCAACAACATGTAGATTTTCAATCGGTCCCGGAATATTATTTGTACCATCCTCGAAACATTGTATGATATTGCCAATGTATGAAAAACAATCGGCGGCCGGTTGTGAAACTACACCGCGACATGCCGATATACATTGTGGTGTGACCGTTCTTCGTTGGCAACATGGCGTATGATCACGCGCCCCGGCCATACATTTAATCAAAACGCCCAATTGATTTTGACACACGCCCTCAAGTCGTTTTAAATCGGACATCTTAATGTCGTACGTACATAGGGGTTGGCATTGGGGTAGCAAACCATAACTGTGACAGCACGATGTCATATTATATCCAGGCATAATCACATCTTTTTCAGTCTTATGTTTGGTTTGGAAGACTAACCGCGGCGATGGACCACCCTTGCCGTGGGCGTTCAGGGCTACAATAAACACTTCGTAATAGGATGCCGCCTCCAAATCCTCTAATATCATTGGTGGATGGTCTTTTTCAATAACACTGTACTCCTCGCCACTTCCTAGTTTTCGATAGTGGAGATGATACGAGGTGACGGTGTCGGGTAATATTTTCGGTGGATACCATTCCAAAATAACAAAACGATCGGCAATCAATGGTGCTTTTAGTCGTGATGGCGGACCGGCTAGTACACCATATCCTTGTAATAAACAACTGCTATAATCTGACATATATTGAAGGCACTTGAAAAAATTATAGTTTATAGTTTTAACATTTCCCGAACACAATGCTAGACACGTGTCTGGTATACCGCGCGATTTACAACACGGCGAGTGATCAATATTATTGGCCAAACACGAAAATGTGATATTAGCCCAGGGTGCGCACACCATTAGATCTGGTACTTCGGTGAAGTCGGCACGTTTTGGATCACACATTTTGTCCATACAGGTACGATGTGTCATTCCATTTTTAATGCAGCATCCTTTAACGTCCGGCAATACTGGGACTTCGGCGACACTTGTGTGTTTCCCCACACCACTTTCTAGTGTCAAGGCGCGTACACGATAGCTCGGCAAACTCGAACCGTGCTCATTGAATGCCGTCACCGTGATTGAATACATGGTGAATGGTTTTAGATCGGTGATGATATATTCTCGTTCGCCGGCCACCGTTATACTCATTGTTGACGTATCGTTTGGTAAACTATCTTGATCAAATGTATGCAAAACCGTTACGTTAATGACATAGTATTTGACAGTCTCGCCAAGCTTTTCGGGCGCTTGCCATAGAACCTGTAACGATTTTTCTGTTAGCGGTTCAACGTACACATTTTCCGGTTCGCTTGGTAAATTTTCAATTCCTTCTAGGATACAATTTAATGCGGGCAATGTGTGTGCGACACATGTGACGCGCGATCTTAGAAAATCAGTGAACGGTGTGTATTCACCGCGACACATATCTTGACATAAATCCGGTATTTTAGCTTTTTCACAGCACGGTATATGATTTCGTCCATCGGCCATACATTTAACAATATTGGGAAAATCGGTTTCACAATTTTCCGCTTCGTTTCCAGTCGTACCGTCCATTATATTGTGGACCGTACAAAATCCAATACATTTTTGTGATACGTTGAATGATTGACAACATTCGGTAAAATCGTGTGTTACTGGTGGCGGTATTGTCGTTAGTTCGGTTGGTTTGACGGTTGTCCAACCCTGGGATGGTGGTTTTAAATCTGGCGAATCTGTCGAGGGTCTCGATTTGCCTTGTATACTTTTTACGCGCAGCGTGTGAAAACTTCGTAGCACTGGTTCGCTATTCACTTCACATGCGTACACACCGCTATCGGATGGTTTTGCATCTCGAATCAATAGTACCCATACTTCACCACCAGTGGATGATTTTCCTGACGGCGCTGTAAAGAGGAAAATTAAGTAAATTAGTAAAAATTTAATTATTGTTTATACATAGATAGTGTAGTATGTATATGACTGATAAAGCACTGAGCTTAATGACATTCTTCTAATCTAGGTGATTCGATCATCAAAAGACAGATAGTAGGAAAACACCACAAAGAGACTTGGTATCAGCACTTCCATATTAATTAATGGAAGTGCTGATACCAAGCGAAATGAAGAGAGATGGAATAAGCATAGGCACCTACAAAGCCGGTACCACAGTAGCTTTAAAGTCGAGCTTTCTGAATATTATTTTGGATAGTTGAGTTAGTGTGAAATCGAATACTTCGGAAAAGGGTTAGTAAGTCTTCTGAAGTCTTGTTACTCTGCCGTAGTACTACGTTTACTTTATGTTACATATAGTTAATCTGTCGGGCCAGGTTGATAAACTAAGTAACGGGATAGTGGTAGGAATGACGGGAAGAACAGCCTGATTTCCAATAAGAGCGGAATTGTGAATCACACCGCCTTGGAGGTTATGTTTCCTCATCGTACAGTTGATCGTATGTCTCGGTAAGCAGATAACAAGCTATGTGCATAGGACATTAGACAATAATCGATGATTGCGCACCACGTGTCCCTGGATTGTGGAGTGGTCTTCTACGATACACTGAATGTGAATATATTCGTTCGTTTCTATAATTACTAAGGAACGTATACCATGCCGAGTTGGTATCGATTAAAGATATTTTGAACTGATCGAAGCATAGTGCTATATCTACAGTCTACATCTCAATATCTTATATGGTAAGATGACATTCAAGACGTTAATATCAGCTTCTTCAGAGTATTTTAATATTCATATAATCTGGGACCTGGATCAGAGTGCATGGTACAGACGAACTAGCTAGCATTGACTCGATCGTGTATTGCTATTGGAAAAGGCTAGATCGAGAGGCTTATTACGGTGCTTAAAATAAAACTTTAGAACTAGTCGGAGGCTTTGACAAGTAAAAGGTGAAAAAATATCATTACGTATAATATAATGAGATGTTGGGTTTATATAGGAGTATAAGGCTTAATGATCTGTAAAAGATTTAAGAATGAAACAAGGCACTGTTTTTTTTGGAACATGTTAGAAGAGTCGGTCTGGAATTTAATGACTTCTGGATAAGCTGGAACTCTACTTTCGTTCAGTACTAGCATGGAGAGGGCTTATACACGATGAGCTTCCTCTGGAATCTTCAAACTAGTAATGAACGACAAATCCGATCCTTCATTACCAGTTCTGATTGTAACAAATAACAACTGTATTACAAAATGATTGAACAGACAAACTATAAGGTACTTATCTATAAGACGTGCATTAAAGAAATCGTTACCGAGTTTAGTTCTAAAATGCGACGATTCCTGGATCATTTTACGTCGGTGACACAGGTCGGGTATCAGAACTATCTGAGTATTGTGGCGTTCCCAGCAAAGTACACAAAATAATCATGATCACACAAATTCGATCACACAGTCATTCAATGACTTCATTAGGTCGAGACGAGCCTAGCAAAGCAATATTACAGAATGCACTAAAAGATGCATAATTTAAAGTGACTCAACATCTTCCACGGCTGGTTGATTCAGCTCATTCAGCTGTCATTCGATGCCACCTCCGAGTTCTAGCATAACTCCCATCGCTGTTACGTTTCACACCCTCGCATCACACTTTTATCACATTATTATATCCTACAGTCCCATGAGAATACTCGTATGCTCTTTAAAAAAATAATCGAAAAAGCCAAACGAATAAACGAAGGATCATATGAAAGAATATTAAGGAACTCCTCAAGCACCTCGTTATTCTGACTTCTTCCTGAAAGTGAGTTACAAATACACCAGAACGTTTCAGAGATTAATATTGACACCAACCAGCTTTAGCAGTGGAAGGTTCAAACACCAGCAAATTAGCAAAGAAACAGTAAGCCAATGGAAGGTATACTCAAAACTGCACATCAATAGAAAAGGGAATAGATTTCAGTTGACCAGATGCTAATAATGTGTTAAAGTAATCAGGATCTATGATATAATTAAGAACAAGTGAGAGCAGGCGATTACTTTTACAGTTGGAAAATGAAAATGTATAGTCACTGGCTATAGCGGTTTTTACAAGCCATTATTGGCTAGAAGCGGGTCAACAATCTGATTCCATCTGTTTTGACTGCGAGCCAGCTCTTTATAATTTGGTAAACAATCAGAAGAAGTCAGATTGCTCTCTACGCCGTGGAGCCTTAATCATCGCCGACAACGACCTCTTCGCCTATCAAAAGGATCGCTCTTTAAATATCGCTGTATCATTTGGTTCGGATCAATATGCAGAACGTGACCGAGCCAGCGTATTCACTGTTCTTTGATTTGATCTACGACATTATAGGTATTATTCTTGATCTCGTGATTGAACAGAACTCGGTATGTACTATCAACGTTGCGTTTTAGGCCGTATAATTCCCCTCTCGACTGTTCGAAGCCTTCTTTCGTACTCAAGTCCAGGGTGGTCATTTTGTGGTGCTTTATCATACTTTTATATCACGGTTGTAGACTTTTTTCGTGATATAAAAAATAATAAATAAGTCTACAAACACAACCCTGTGCAATGAATCTAAAAGGGGAAATAATGAATTTTAAGGAGAAATTAATATTTTAGAGTGATAAATTGACGTTTCTACATAACCCCAAAAGTAATTATATCATTTTTTATATGAAGTGGTTAAATAGGTAGTGATAAAATGTTTATAATGTGTTAAGTATATCAATACAACTTAATTAATGAG
The DNA here is from genome assembly GCA_963932295.1 of Tipula lateralis. Taxonomy (NCBI): domain Eukaryota; kingdom Metazoa; phylum Arthropoda; class Insecta; order Diptera; family Tipulidae; genus Tipula; species Tipula lateralis. The sequence continues at coordinate 73,348,304 of OZ010737.1, forward strand.
ATTGCAAACAATTTTAACAAGAAATATGACAAACAGTATAAAATGTTAACTGATAAAGCGAAATGGAAGATATTATTGTCTTTTTTACCCATTTTAATATACGACGTGAAGTTGTTCATTCATGATTCACCGGCAGTAAGCTACGACAATTTCGTTTTATCATACTTTTTATCACTAAATGTGATAAAGCACCACAAAATGACCACCCAGGTCTTATATCCATACATGACAACGGGTTCAATAAATACGCTGTACAATTTAAGATTATCCGCATTTGCAAGATATTTTGATTTCAGAAGTGGACGTAGAGGATGACCCTCTCCCACACGATTATCGTGAGTAATGAGAGATCCAAAATACTTGAATCTCATTACTTCTTCAAACGTCTGATTTTGAAACCAACGGAATCTGAACACTGTTCTAGTGGATCAAGTATCTCTTTCACTCCGTTGCCATTTAATCCAATCACACAGATAAACAGAAAGTTGATTAGATAGTCGGAATAAGATCTTGTTTTGAGTTTAACTTTTACGAAAGATGTATTCCAACATGAGATTAAAAAGTATCGGGGACAGCACATCTCCTATCTCCTTGTCGAACTCCAGAAGTAACTGCAAAAGTTCTAGTTAGCCTGTTCTCAACTTTAAGACAGTATTGCGACAGCGTTACTGTCATTTTGCACAGATGTACGTATTTGTTTGGTATTCACAAATATTCAAGCGCATACAATAGCCTCTCTCGGTTGATCGAGTCATAGACTTGCTTGAAATCTAGGAATACCTAAACTTGATCAGTGACTGGCCGATTTGGAAGGAATCCTCCTTGGTATAGTCACCGACACTTTCTTCCGCTAAACGAATAATTCTTCCTACGAAAATGTACGACAGTAACTTGTATGCTTCGCCAAGAGTAGTTATACCGCGATAATTCTTGCATTTTTAAGCGACCATCCTTCTTGAATATTGGGCACAACTCGGCCACTTTCCATTCTTCAGGTATAACTTCATTTCGCCATTACAAGGTCGAAAAGACAGTTCTACAAAGTTAGCCCGCCGAATATCAAGAGCTCTGACTTAATGCAATCAACTCCAGATGAATGATTTTTCTTTAATCTCTGCATGGCCATGGTGAATTCCTCATAGGATGGATCTTCAATCAACATCTCTGCAGTTTGTATTTGTGGGTATTTAACATTAAGTAGGTTAGAAAAATATTCAAACCATGTATCGAGTATCGCATCTACGTTAACATAGAAGTTTCGATCCTGGTCCTGAATGGCAGTTGACCGAAATCTTAAGGTGAAGTGCAATCTATCAGATAACCCTTTTAAAGAAACCACGTAAATTGCACTCATTACTGAGTTGTTGTACTCTTAAGACATTAGCCTTCCAGTTCTACCATTCGCGCTTCTTCTGTCTATAAATTCGCTTACTGTCCTCCTAGCAAGGACTGCTTTATTAATGATTGAGCTGAGTTTGCGCTTCATTATGGGCTATTTTTCGCTACCTTAAGACGACACTCCTCATTTTTTGATGAGGCATCCGTTGATTGGTATTATCAAAATAAAGGCTTTTCCAATAAGAGGTTTCATTTTGATATTTAAAAAAACGAGTATTTTTTAAGAGAAACCAATGAACATTTATTCATTGTAAAGAGGAAGGTATGCAATTAATATTTGGAAACGATATCAGCCAAATGGCCGCCCAGCTACGTTTGCAGCACCATATACTTTTCATGAAATTTTCCATGACCAATTCGTAGAGTTGCGGCTGTAAGTCACGAATTCCATGTTAAAGGTCTCGAATAGATTGTGGAGTGTTGGCATTGATCTTCTTTTTCACGTGGCCCCAAAGAAAAAAGTCTAAAGGTGTTAAATCACAAGTCGCCTATTGTGATCACCTTTTATCCTCTTCGAGAAATAACACGATCAGGAAACTTTTCTTGCAAAATTAAGATTTTTCGTATAGTTTTTCTAGCTCCACATCAATATCTTACAATTCCAGCCTGACAACCGCACCGAACAGAGGCTGTTCAACAATCATTTTTGGATTTTCTGAGTCCCAAATGTGCTGAGGGTCAAAACCGACATACCTGGGTTTTCATAAACCTGCGGGCTACAGCAGCAATATTCTCAGTTGTTCTTGAGTGACGCACACAGTTTCGATTCTTCATATTATTATATAAAAAAATAACAACGTCGATATGTTATCATATTCATCGTTATGTATATATAGGCATGTATTTGTTACCTTCCAGTGGGTTTAATTAAAAACAGCAGTTGTCCGTGGAGAATAACTATCCAGACAAATTTTTATAAACCAATTATTTATTTTCTTATTGTAGATGCATGCAAAGGTGGATATAAAGGTGAAACAATAAAAGAGTGAAACAATATAAAAGTGACTAACAATGTAGTGTAATTCTAGTAGAACCTTACTCCCAGTGATAAGCGCAGAATCAATTCGAAGAACGATTTACATATTCGATATGTGTATATAAAAGAAGTCGGGGCGGGGCGGAAACGTTTCGTGAAAATATATTTTTCCTGTTTACATTTAATAAACAATATCCGTTTGAAATTTCCCATGTAAATTATAAATTGATTTTCGTTCCCAAAAAAAAATTTATCTAATTTTTCTAATTAAGGCAACAATTTTGTTGTTGTTCTTTCTCCAACATATTTAAGATGAAATTAAATTAAAAAAATCCCCAAGTATTTTGTCTCCGTATACACATCATATAATGAGTATCGAGCAACAAGAGATCTAATTATGAGACAATATAATTTCGTTTTTTCTGATCTGACATAAAACAAGGATATAAAGAATTAAGGATGGTTCGTCGTGCGACCTTAAGAATAATACGAGTGTACATTGTCGGTGTCAATATTTCAAAATAGAAATGTCTGAATTATGTTGGGGAATAACAAATTGAATTATTATTGATTATATGCTAAATTAGCATAACAATGAGGAAAGAAATTGTTTGGCAACGAATCAGATTGTCAAAATGAAATTATTGAGGATATTTTCCCTCCTGATGAAATGGAAAGGAATGGGAGGTAATAATTTTAATATCGAATCAGTTTGAGTTTATGTAGCATGTGCCCTAAAATCACGTCTTTGGTGTGATTGAAAGATAGAACCGAGACACTATACGGATACTACACGTTTAAGGTAAATAGTCTCTTATACTTGTAGAGGGATGTCACAATCGGCCGGTTCAGCAATGTCTTTAAAAGATAAGATTTGTAAACCGTGAGTTACTGAATCTTGGGTACTTGGACTGACATCACTAAACTAAAGTATCGATTCGAATGAGCAAGGTTAGTTGCATTTAAATTAAATATTTGGGACAAAGCTTTCTACTTGCAATAGATGGTCTAAGAGTCTCAAAATAAGTCGTTAAAATATATGAGGATCTTCTATAAAACGTTCTTTATACTGGAAAAACTATCCAGACTACTTAAACTATTTAAGTTCTGCCCTGCTATCCAAAGTTGTCTCCAACGACCGGATGGTCAATGGACTACAATTGTAGTGTACTTTTAACTCTTAGCTACATCGATGGTTCTGTATCCCCTTTATTTGAACTGATGATGACGTCATTAAATTACTGATCGAAAAGATCAAATCTGGTACTTGTTGTTTGTACTGTGCAATTCGTAAATATGTACACATTCAGTCGTGTCGTGACAGTGCAAGAGAATTAGAAGAACTTAACTCGACATATCGATTTTTATTACTTGATTGATTGTGGCGTGATGATAATAGTATTTGCGAATTATTTGAGTTTTTTCTGAACGCCACATTACTGCCCCGCAAGTAAATTCCCCCGAATTTGATCTTTTCGATCACACAGTTATTCAATGACGTCATCAGCAGATCGAAACCGGCTAAGAATTTTTATGTTAGTGCGAAGTTGGTCGATGACGGTTTTAGGCTAGGACGGAAGAGGTTTTTCGACGAAAAACTTACCAGGTAGTTTCAGTTTGTCTATAAACCATTTACACCGACCATAAACCTTTGACTAGACGAATTCAGTCTAAACCTGAACATAATCCAACACAAGCACACCACTTGAATTATCTATCTCGCAATTATTACTATTTCGCACCACAGATATCGAAATGGCCCAAGTCGATACGCATTTCGACTACAACACAATTAGCTTAACCCAAAAAGCAGACTTAGAACTTCAGAATTCATTTTCGGGTTCCGGACACTAGTACCACCATGCAACTAGACCTGGCTTCGAGATCTAACGAAAAAAAATCATCCCTATGCCTCAATCTTAAATATCTCATAACTAGGTTTGTGTTTCGGCAACGGTTTTGCTGATAGCATCTCAAAAAATCAAACAGATAAACGCGCCATCTCGTCGATATTAAGTAAGTCCACGAGTATAGAGTAGATATACTTCACAGTGATCAGTGGTCAGCAACTATAAGAAGTTCACAATCAACATATTTACAAGAGGATATAACCTTCCAAGTAATCGGACCAAGACAATCTTTGTGACAATAAACTAATTCAAAGACACTGCTAGAAATAAGCTTGGAATATTCATAAGACAACCACCCGACAGCCTTGGGATTAAGAGTGATGACCAATGACGATGTCAACATGTCACCAATGTTATACAAATAGAAGGATCTTGCTAGAATAGAAAATCGTAGCCGCTTCTCTAGATTTAAGTGTGTTATTTAGGCTTCCCATCTTTAAGTTGGCAACACTGTTTTGTTTGACAACCGATTTGACAGCTGACATTTGTTTTGTCATTAGTTTGATAATGAAGACACACGCCAGAGCAACGCTTGCCAATTGTTAAAATTTTTAATGAAAATACTGGTTCTGTTCTCCAAACTGATCGTGCATTACGTTCAATTTACGGTCGTCATAATCGTCCATTCGAGTGGGGATACTCTAAAAGCTAATACGCATCCAGTAAAACGTCGAGGAGTGCGTAACGAACAAATGCTAAACGTTTTACAGCGTAGCATTGAAGAAGCCAAAATCAATCAATTCAAACAATTCAGAGATGTGCCTTTATAGAAGATTTTATCTAAGGATCTTGGTTTACGTGCTTATAAAATTCAACTTGTGAAGGAATTAAAGCCATCCGACCATCAAACAAAGTAGTCAGCGATGCAGCTCACTTTTGGTTGAATGGTTAACTAATGAACAGAATTGTTGGATTTGGGGACAAGAAAATCTACAAGTGTTTGCCGTAACATTTGATGCAATTTATAAGCCGGCGGAATCGTTGGTCCATATTTATTTCAAAACGATGATGGGCATAAAGTTACAGTCAACGGTATACATAGACATGATTTATTGTATGATAAATTTTAATTTCTTGGATTGATAATCCAGTATGCAGCTAGTACTTCCAAAGAAACCACTGTCTTATGATCTCGGATAGTTCTGCTGTTTAAGCTCTATGGTGTGAAGTTCTAAATATTTAAAATATAACACCCCACTGTCCGAAATATTAAATACATTATGATATTTATCTACATTTGGAATGCTGGTAAAGTTAAGGATATGAATCCCTATGGTTTTCGAAAGGGTATCATAATCTTCCGCAATTTCAACTGTTCTGTATATAATTAAGCCTAATAGTAAAGTGCTCTTTTGACATAGTCACTGATTTGTATTTGAATATCAAATCACTTTACATTACACCCTTGGGCTTTAATAACTAGAGAGATATGTTTCACACAGAAACCAATTAAATTTTCCTCCACCATGCAACCCTATCTCTCCTATATGTAAATATGGGCATCATCATAGTGATCGGAGATCGTTAAGTGATGTATTGAGTCATGTTGTATATGCATGAACTGTATGATAGTTTTTTTCTGATACATCTTCCAGGCTACGAGATTGCTCACCTAGATTTAATGACGTACATATATCAGATATATCACCTGACATCTGAATGTATTCATGATAAGTAAGTTTACTACACCTACTAACAGCGTGATGATGACTATTAGATATAACAGTAATGGAGATAAAGGTTTCATAAGTTCAAAGAAAGAATGACTAACATTTTGTACCAATACTGGCATAATTCAATTGGCTGTCATAAATCTTGCTGGATGGATGGTGCCACATGGCCCACACAACGCGGGATACATTTAGTTTACTCATAGAGAAACATTTAATGCAAAACTAAATTTACGTATTGATCCTGGCCACCGAGATCGAGTTACCTTTTTTGGGTTATATATATAAGTCACTTATGTACGCCGATAAATTAGAGACGATTGAACACTTAGAACACAACACACGGCGAGTTATTAGTGACATACGGTCGCAAGTGCCGTGAAAAATTCTAAAATGAAAAGCTTTCGGTAACCTTACCGAAAATGTGAAATAATACCACCTAAAAGTAGGCAAAGTTAAGAAAACGAAACTCTTTGCTTTTTTTTTTGATGGGCATCGAGACTGATTTCGATTCGTCTTGAAAAGATACTCATAGGAATAGAACTCATACCAGGATAAACAATATACCAGGATACTGGTAATAAAGCTCAACGCAAGAACTATTTACACTAATATATTATATACAAATATCATATATGAGTAGCACAGTGTCCTTTTGTGACCTAAGTGCCAATACTGACCTTACAATATCATAATACTACAACGACGGTTAAGATGTCTAATCTAACTCGATTGTTCGTCCGATTATATTGGCTAGCACACAAACACGTATATACTGAAACTATCGATAGTAATCGAAAGCATGAGTTGGAACGCATTCGTCATTGACAAAGAGAACTATATGCGTTAGGAGTGCTGGGGTAAAATCAGTACTGCAAAATAACTACCAACCATGATTACAAACAAACCGATTTTCACAGGGAACGAACGTGGTGATGGATAAGAAACGTAAACTTAATCAGCCATATTGGATCGGAATGTCACTAGAAAGTTACCAACAAAGCACATTGAACAGTACTGACCGAATCACTATTATAGGTTACGAAAGAAATTTTTCACTATTTAATTACGATCGGTGGTCTGAATAGTACATGGGCAGATCCACCTTCCATGGCTGGCATGGAGCTATGCAATGTGCAGATGATACTTTGAGCCCCCCAAAAAACTTGCAACGATAGAAACAGATCCATAAACATACAGCTACTTTTCTAGCTTATTGGTAATCGATGAATACGTTGCTGTAAATATTCCGTAATGAGAAACCTCCACAAATTGTATTTGAGACATCTTTCGAGAGAAGAACATAGCTAAAACTCCTGGTCTAATTGGCTTTTGCGTAACGAAGAACATACTATACACATCCTTGTTTATTCTAACTGTTCTAACTGCAGAGGCTCAGGATCAATCTTAAAATGATCCTATTTACGATTTAAGAGGTTAGTCGGACGTTCTTCTCTGAATAAACCTATAAGTACAACATGTGATTTCAATGAAAAAGTTCCTAAGTTATCTCCATTCAGGTGAGAGAAATTAAGAATTTTTCATAAAGACGTCAGCTGAAAATCTGAAGGTCATACAGACACGTGTTCATGAATGTCATACAACCAGCAATAAGGGGACCAATATAAATCTACTTTGATCGCACGAATCGTAATCGCACGATTAAGACTTTATTAAGAAAAAAAACAGAGCATGCGGGAATATTTAAGTATAAGATCTCCAAAACTTAGTTGCAAATTATTCTGTTTGGAACTTGGCTTCTTAATGTAAACAATTCGTTATTTAAGCCAATCAAGTTTAAATGAAAAAGTGTACAAACCACAATCAAACGCCATATTTATGTCAGAAAACCATAACTCCACCATGATCGACCTGGTTATGTACCTCAAACATGAAAAATATTCTTTCGTCGAATAGGCATGTGTCCAACCATCTCAAAGCTTTTATAGAAAGAATTCAATAAAACTTTCAATGTGATGGGTACAGTGATCTATAGTAAGAGATCCGGACAGGAATGGAAGTTTTCGACACAGGACGTGGTCACATCAAAGTTCCTAACGATAATCACCACTATATTTCAAGCAAAAAATGCATGAGATAGAGATCTGTGCAAAGATATATATTAATCTATGGCTTAGAGGCCGTAAATACCGCGTTTCAACTGAGACCTTACGAACCAGTGTTAACGATTGGTGCACACTGCAGGTGGTCAGCCCAACGATTTTTTTTACACACAAACGCGTTTTTATGTCATCCGGTTGCATGTTAATTTGGTCAACGGCGGGAATCGAACTCGAGACCGCGGCGTGACGAGAAACTCTCTTAACCATTAAGCTACATCTGGCAAAGACATATATAGTGCAAGGATTTATATTATAACGGACAGCCAGGCAGCTAAAGATTTTCAACCCATACACCTGCGGATCAAAGCTAGGTTAGGACTGTTTTAACTAACGCAGATGCCGGACATACTGGAATTGATGGAAATGAATCTGTTTATGGCCTGGTTAGTACTGGAGCGGCACAGAATTGGACCGAAACCGTTCTGCGGAGTCACAAGAGGACATCGCAGAGTGATAACACTACCCTGGCGGTGGCTTCAAAATGGACCACATGTTGGTGTTTGTTTTTATCTCTACAATCTGTTTCGGGGCTCGAGGGACTTCCAACTCTTTCGCGGTTCGCTTATTTACGTCCTTACCTTACGCCATTACAGCCAAATCGAGGACGTACGGCTATAGGTCCGATTTACGTAGAACCATCAGCACATTGCATAGCTCCATGCCAGTCTATACTGACATGGAAGATGGGTTGGCCCATGAATTCTGCACTACAACAGAGGGTCATAGATGTGTTCATCTACACCACCGATCGTAATCGTATGGTAAAAAATTCCTTTCCCACCCTGTCCCTATTGGGATTCGAACCCGGTACATCCCGCTCCAACTGCCGCAGTTTTAACCACTGCGCCACCTGGACGGTTACATTTTGGTGTATATCTGAAAACTTTAATAAAAAAGATTTCTCCTTTGATCGATAGAACCAAGCAACTTCTATCACTCAGTAAACATAAATTCTTCATAGGTTGCATTGGCTTAAGCTATCATCTTTTAAAAGTGGACCTAAGTGCGTCCGAAAATTGTTGTTTTTGCGATTCGGATGTTGAATCTGTGATATGCAACTGAGCAGCAGAATCAGTTCGAATCGATTGATGTCGATTGATCGATTGTGGTAATTGAGACATTTTTGTGACCGTAAGACGGTTCTACTTTAAAAAACCACGAATATGATCATCACTCTGTACAATTTCAGCTTATATGCAGTTTAATGATATTTTAATTTAATGAATGCGGATCGTGCTATTCTTTCTTATACTTTATTATCATGAGTAATGAAAGATCTATGATCATGAATCTCATTACTCCTTTAACTGTGTGGTTATCACCACTGAGGTCCATTGCGTTTTTATCCCTAAAACTACGATATACGAATTGCACAGTACGAAATGGCAAGTCCAGATCAATAATGTCGCACTCATCACTTGGAAATTGACCTATAGCGTAATACTACAAACTTACAAGATAATAAATGATGATTACATCACAAAGATGTCTGACAACCTTAAAAATAAAAAATAATAGTAGCATAGATCGGGTATTTACAGTACTTGGGAAGAATAACCCAAAGTAAACCAATTCATTAATTACTGATCCATTTGTATGATTCTTCTTTGGTTGCCATTAACAATCTTCCTCCGAAAAAAAAGTAATTCTTCATAAAGTATTTTAAACGATAGTTCTGGCCAGTATACAATCTGGCGTCATTCCCAATCAAAGAGCACATCCATCAGAATTTCAAATTGTTTCGAGTTAACCATGATTTCGTTGTAATGTGTCACTGCTAACCGTGGTTTGCAACTTGGTTTAAACATGGTTTCGGAATGAGCTATTCTTTATCAGCCCATGGCATTTTAGTGACGACAGTGCCAATTTATACAGTTATTGAATAGCGAAAACTATAAATATAGTTTTTTTCATGTGTTTATTTTTTTATAAAAATTGAAGTTTTCAAAAAAATAAATTAATACAGAATTCGATAAATTAACGGAAAATAAAACTAAAAATAAAAATAGGAAAATTTGGGTAAGTCCATTCCATAAATTTTCATCTGTGACCCAATGAGGAATCCAAGTGTAGCAATGGTCTCTACATTTAGGAAATCGAGTTTCTTCGACATTATACATGTGATAAGCCCACCAAATGCACCAGGTCTGTAATGTAACAGCACGTGTCGATTCTTCGTTTCTAGATAGTTAAGGTAAGGTTCAGACTTGGGTAAGAGGTTTACAATATTATTTATATTGTTCAAGTTTTGACGAATGTGGGACACTATCCAGGATTCGTCACCTCGTACGACAACTTCCTGGTGATAAGGTGGTGAGGTGATTATCCATCCATGTTATTAAATCAGTTTTTTTGGCAATATAAAAGGATTGCCTTCGTCGACACTATATACATCGTTATTTACGCATCAAATATTGCATTGTCATACAACGTGTTAAACAACAAAAATGTAAATGAATTGATAATTGGATAAATAATAGATTTTCTTTTGAATTAATTTTCAATTTATTTATTTTTTTTTTTTATAATTCTTAAGATAAATTTCACACAAAAGACACGAACCAAAGGAAAATAAAGCAAAATACATTGGTCTTGATGAATTGACTGTTTTGTGCGTCGTATATGGTGAAAAAGGTGGCCGGAGGGTGGGATTTTAATACGAGACGAAGAAAAGGGATACATTCCCATTTTTCATGCAGACATCTCAAAGTCAAGTAAGTAAGTATATAAAAATGTAGGGACTATCAATCTGTGAATTTTGTTGTTGTTGTTCTTATCTATTATATTGGGTTTTAATTTTATTTTAAGCAATTTATGGTATTTTTAGATTATTTTATTTTCTCAACACGAAAAGGAATTAAATTTAATTTAAAATTTCTGTTTCTTGTTATTATTAATTTTTGTTTTGTTGCTTAAACTTTGTTACATATATTTTCAAATAAATAATTTAATTAGGAATTATTTTTAAATTTTGTATGGCAGAAGAAAAAATCATAACATGGAATTTGAAAAAAATGGATATTTTTTAATATCTAATTATTATCGATTTTGAAGAACAACATTTGGAATAACCTTGAAGATAATATCCTTGAACACCAATTAGTACACCCACTGTTAACAATTATGTAAAGTGAGCACTTTAGCCTTTTTGGTGGGGGCATCTATGTTTTGTACCACCACAATAACCAGGGCTTGTCGTAGGAGACCACAAAATTTGGTTGGATCGCTGGGTTGACGCCCGCATCCGTAAAAAATTCTAATTTAACGAAACAAACAAAATCGGATACCGCCAAAACACAACAATGGCCGTCCGATTTAGTACCCGGACTCGAGATTAAAGATCGACGTGGACCGTTCAGTCACTTAGAAAACCTAACATGTGTGACGGCCTTGTCATACGTATGGAAGAATATCGGCTGGAACTCGTAGTTCCCCAAGATACTCATGGCCTAAAAGTGAAGACCATGTATCCCAAGGCTATACATTGCTTCACCTCGGAAATTTTGGAGTTGAATTTTTCATTGAGCCACATGTTAAAAAGGCTGTGTTGGGCTTTCAAGCAGTCGATTATCGAATGTGTAAGCTTCGCTTGCACATGAGAAGTTAGCCAATCTGTCAATTGGCAAAATAATTGGTGACTTCAATGCTAGAACTGGCAGAAATCAGACTAACTTATGTAATAATATAATTTCGTAGTCCTTTAATAAAACTGCGGCTGAAATTGGGAATGAATGATGCATTTTGCGATCGGTTATGATCCCAAAGTGCCATTATTTCCTAAAACAGGCAAATGGACCCCTAAAACAGGCAAATGAAACCTAGATATATCTACGTAAAACATCCCGAAGCCAAATTGACCATTTGTTGATTTCAAAGACCGGGATCGGGTTGTCCAAGACATGAGGTCCTATTGGTCGTCAACAAAATTCGTAGGCAGTGACCATTTTCGGGTCATTGTAAAGCTACGATGGAAATATGCTAACGAAAATATCAAGATCTTGTCAACAGTAGTATTTTGCGATCTCATTGCCAGTCTGATAAAGTGAACCGTTTTTGGGCAATATTGAAAACCTCGGTTATCGATGCTGCCCAGTACATTCTTAGTATAGTAAAAATTAAGCCCGAAAATAATCGGCTTATAATAAAACTCGATTTACTATAGCAAAAAGAAATAAAGCAGTTCTTGATAGGAGGTCAGCTTACCGAATTTGTAAACAGAAGAAGCGCGAATGGTGGAAGCTAAGGTCTTAAGAGTACAACAACTCAGCACTGAGCGTAATTCGTGTGGTTTCTTTAAAGGTATCACCGAAGTGCCGTTCGGGACCAGGATGGACACCACTGTGTTTCTCTCAGGACAGAGAAATGGCGTGAACATTTTTCTGCCCTTTTTAATGTTCCACATGTATCAAAAAGAAATAAAAGCTGTGTTTGAATACCCTCAAATACATATAGCAGAGATGTTAATTGAAGATCCATCCCATGAGGAATTCATCATGGCCATGCCGATATTAAGGAACACCCGTTCAACTGGAGTTGAATGCATTAATCCAGAACTTTGGAGATTCGAAAGGCTAACTTAGTCGAACTGCCATTTCGACCTTGACTACTAAGGAGGATTCCGTCTAAATCGGTCAGTCACTGATCAAGTTTTTTTGGTATTCCTATATAGGAGATATCTAGTTTCGAGTTTTCTAGAAACTAGATATCTCCTAGAAATACCTGATGTATTTCTGAGGTGGTTTATCTATCCTTTAAACGTGGTTTACACCAGATTTGCTTTTCAGATATCCGAATCGCTTGACTACTTTTCATATGGTTCTATTTTTGAACAGGGCGGTGGCTTTGGTATATACTGTCCATCGTGTGATATGAGATCTGCTATGATAGTTTAAGGCCATACTATATTATTCATCAAATCACTGCTTAATTACAGCTTTTAATCTTGTTGCCGACCATAGAGAGATTATAGTTTGTACTGATAGTAAAACTGTCCTTCACTCCTTGAACTATCTTTGAATTCCCCTGCCAATTGTAAGAAATTTATATTTAATCTCGGGTGCAATAGCATCTGGGATACCTGCACACTGTGAAATTGCGGGCAACGAAATTCAAGATTGTTTGACTAAACTGGTTCTAGCTTGTGTCTACTTGTCGTAAAGCAATTTCAATTCCTGGAATATTGTACATTTTATGTTTTATTAGCACTGGTTCAAACTACTCCAGTTTCCTTAGGATGCAGAACGTCTTTTCGCTTTGATGAGGTCCTAGGTTTGTGCTAAATGCTCTTTGTGGTGTGTTGAGTGCGGAACCTCGAAGGATTCGATCCAACTTTAATAATAAAATAAATGGGCCATGAAATGTAAAGCTGGAGTCTTGGCTAATAAATCGAACCAACAAATACCAGTTAAGAATGAAACTGTTAGTACATACATATGTATATACATATATTTGTATTCACTCACAAACAAGATGAGGCCCAATACACTACTGTGTATTGTACCTTCTGGATACTCGAAACATTCAACCAATCGAAGAAGTAATCATATTGTTATGAATAGGCCTATATAAATGAAGTAAACGGCATATATAGCAGTCAATAGTCGAGTGGATATGATGGTACGCGGTACGCATAGTAGTTGTCAAAATATAAGCTGCTTTGAATCCATGCCAGGACAATGCAATATTTTATGATTGAGTTTATTACGGAGAGCGAGAGATGTTATCTCTTCAACGCTTCAAACGATATTGAAAGTCGATTTAAGATTGAGAAGTGATAATGAGATGGGGAAAGAGATAACACTATAACCAGTGCTAAATCACCGTGTTGGAAAAGTCTTATTTTAACCAGTGAAGTGAAGTAGCCCCTACTAGTGTCATAGCCTCAACCAGTGGCAATTTTTCACAATTTATTGAGTGAAATTAATAAAGCGATAAGTTTACCTTAACTCATTTTAATCGTGATCAGTGCCTGGGGAGTCAATAATCCGGACACGAACCGTGCAAAGTCGTAACAATATATTCCAAAAATTCTCATTGTAAATGGTTCGTGGTAATTAGAAATGAAGATTTCCACGGAGATTCAAAGATGGAATACATGATGCATATATAACGTATCAAGCACTGATCACGCCTCCGACAGCATAAAAATATGTAAAGCTTAAAAATATAATATGTAAATATTTTATTCTTTGGAACTAGACATGGGTTGAAGAGATAAACAGTTACGAATTACTTTATGATTAAAAGTTACTAGATGACTTAGAATAAAGTCAGTTAAAATAAAAAATGTGTTTGTTCTTCCTCAATCTCATCAGTATCGAGAATTTTGCCAAAGCACTCCCACCAATCGAAGTTTTAAACGTTCGATCTTATGACAGAGCCGAATCGATGCCGTCCGGCTATACGCCTGATTGGCTTAGATCATTTGTACATTGAATCACATTACCGATGATAATTGAGGGATGAAACTTCGATTTGCATCTAAGTCTCTATCGGGATTTGAACTCGTTAGCTTCCGTCAGTTTGGTCAGTTTAAGCATTTGTTGATTATATTTCAACTGACATTGACCACAATATAGACTGTCAATTAATATAAGTTTATTGAGTTCAGAATACTTTTAGATAAATTGAACAACCAAAGATGGTTGTGATCACCTCTTCAAGATATAACACGATCAGGAAACTATTCTTGCAAAATTGCGATTGTTTCATTATTTGAGTGGCGCCATCTTACTGAAAATAAACGTCGTTCACATCATATAGCTCCGTAGCGCAATTCATTCACCGTAACAACTGTACTCAACCGTAAAAATCACATCACCAGCCCAAGAACCACACTAAACAGTGACACCTTGAGGATGGAGAGGCTTTTCAACAATAATTTTTCCAATTTTCTGAGTCCCAAATGCGACAATTTTGCTTATTAACGTAGTCTCCGGGGTGAAGATCGACAAACCTGGGCTCTCTTCAATTACAGCAGCAATATTCTCAGTTGTTCTTGAGCGACGCACACGGTTTCGATTCTTCACATCACTAACTTGTCCCAACGAGAAGATTCTTCAAAACGACCAAAAGGTGTGACAAAATTTTCACTATTTTTGTAGTGAATTTTAACAATTACAATGCGCTGTTGACTGGCGTAGGTTTTACTTGCCAAATGTCAAAAAATGACAGCTTCAAAATTGATAATTGCTCATATAGCAGGCTACTCAAAATGAAACAAAATTGAACATTTCGTTTAATGGACGATGATGTTATGTTCTCGAAGTACACTCTTGGATGCGTTGGGGCTAATTTTTTTTGTTGTTGTAATTTGTCAGTCACTCAGGCTCTAATGACCCATTGTGACTTCCCACTATATTACCGTACGTTCCGGCCGGCTGGCTATAGGTCCGATTCACGTAGAAACCATCTGCACATTACATAACTCCATGCCAGCCTATAGTACTGACATGGAAGATGGGACGGCACACGAATTCTAACCTCAACTGGGTCTCAGATGAGTTCATTCTCATCATCGATCGTACCGCCCCAGACGATCGATGGTGAAAATCCCTTTTCGCAACCTGCTCCTATCGGGATTCGAACCCAGTACCTTCCGCTCCATGCGTTCTAACCACTGCGCCACATGAGCGGTTGGGGCTAACATACTCGTACTGTTATCATTTTGAAATCATAACATTAATCAACCCCAAAGTTTTTACAATTCGTTCGTAATCTTGCATATCATTACGAGCACTCAACATGTAAATGATAATTCTTAAAGTTTTTCCAAATCAATTACGTGTATCAAGAATTTTAAGAAAGATTTTCCAGAATCATAAATAAACACTGTATACATAGTTTATTCATCTTTAACAAGGGATGTTATTTGGCTGCTGCTGTTGTTGTTGTTGGTACGAACAAAAAAGGGAAATTCTCAATTTGATTTTCGCTTCGAATCGAAACAAAAAATGAAAACTAAACAGAAAAAATAACGGAAAAAATATTCAAGTCACGTTTTTCGTTTTGTGAAAATGTGTGCGTGTGCGTGTGTGTGTATGTATGAATAACTGAAAATATTTGCACACTATTTTGTTTTTCCTTCGAATGGTTCTTGCGAACTTTTTGCTGGAGATTCACATTTCCTTTTTGCTCTACACGCGTTTGTACGTTCGAGAAAATTAAATGTTTATGTTGGAAAAAAAACTTCAAAAGAGTTATAATGTATAATGGCAAAGCACACACACACCCACAAAAAAAAAGAATTTATGTACGATAAATCAAACAAATTAGAATATGCGTGTGTGTGTGTGTGTGTGTGTATGTATGTGTGATTGAAGGAAATTAAAAGAAAATAAATTATTTGGGTTTCTTGTATTTGGGTTAATTTCTCTCGGAAGTGAAATATATTATAAATGATGATGGCCACAGGGAATGGGGTGCAAAGGAAACGTCAAGTTCGATCAAAAACGGATATTGAATGGTAACGAACTAAGGATTCGTTGGAGTTAGCTCCAAATTTCAAGATGAGTTAGCTTTAAATTCTCTGGAACATATACTAGAAAGATTGAGAATGCACAAAACTCTGGGAAGCTTTGGCTTCCAGGAAAAAACACATAGGAGAGAAATGCAATAAAGCATGAAACATTTACTGGAAATGAGTTTCGGTTATCAGACCCATAATCTCGTTTGGTGTACTTACTTGGTGTCGTAGAACATTGAGTGAGGTTGGAGAGACCCCTATAAACTGCATTCAAAGACTTGTTTGTTTGGATATTGTGCAAGATATGCACATCACACTCACTGGTGGCTGTGGGTCTGATGTCACTTGATCTTTGGATCATAAGGTGTGTAGCGTAAATTCATCTATAAGGCAGATACATTGCCTTCTAAGCACTGTCAAATAAGAAGGGAAGTGGGTCGAAAGCAAATTTTCAGGAAATTATTTCGTGTAATTATTACTGAAAAGTACAAATTGAACTTCAACAGCCCATCCTACCTCTCCGGTGGCGATACATTGTATATATCCATCTTTACCGATGGATCAGTATGCTATAATCTGGCTGGTGTCGGCTAAAGCTATTGACACTAGTGTTGGAGAAGCTGATATCCTTGAATCGATTAGACAATATGAAAAAAGTTAGTCTAGGCCGTTAGGGGGCAGTTTCCACTTTGGACTATCACTTAGCTCGTCTGCACTAGAAGGGGTGGAATAACCTCATCTCTTGTCACCTATCCAAAATCTTGTTTGGAATAAATAAGCAAAGATCGCAGTTCTTCTTAAATTAAGATAGACGCACTTTGAGGATCTTGCTGGTTATGCTTGTTCCCTGAATAATCGCATGTTCCGAATGAAAATGCGGAAAAATGCAAACTGCGGATAGTGTGGGTGAGGAAAAGGAGAACCTGTTGAGCACTTGTTGTACTCCTGTCCTTCATACTCTCCCATATACTGCACTGCTTTGGATCACGATTTCTATTTAAGGATCAACAGACGACCTTGAGCTTCATTCGAAGAAAAAACAGATTTCGGGGATGAGAGTATGTGCTTAGGGGAGGAGTTGTCACAACTCGCCAATCGAACCTAAGTGATGGGGAAAAATGTATGTTACATATTAGTGGGAATGCTGCATGATCACATTATTTGTTTCGTAATTCTAAAATCAGTTGGACAGGCTTGTCTTTTTGGTCCTTTTTCAGGGAAATCTGGCTATTTTCCCAAGTAGTTTCCATAAATGTAGTTTAAACTTAATAATAAGATCTATGATGCCCTGTTTGAGTGCAGAATTTAAGGGCCGATCTCAGTACTATAGGCTGGCATGGAGTAATGCAATGTGTAGATGGTTGTCAGGCCTTAAGCCGTACGTTAGGGATTTGCCTGGAAACTAGAACGTAAATAGGCGAAACGCAACAGAGTTGGGAGTGTCTTGAACACTAAAAAGATTTAAATGATGTCCTTCTGTTCCAAGCTGCTCATTCAATTATCTCGATGAGTTTGTTCTCAAAATTGGATGTGAGTTGATTTAATTATTTAAAATGTAACTGGGTTTTATGTCTAATGAAAGTAATGGTTTGGATAAAATTGTTTCCACGTGTGCTTTTCCTTCTTAATACAAATTGAGAAGTCAATTGAGATAAATCGGCATTTGCTATTGTATCGAAAAGTAGGTCGTGGTGAGTAGATCGATGTTCTTAGATTAAATAAGTTATTGGTTGAATTTCAAGAACTGAGTTTCGACCTTGTATAGCGGTGTTGTGATAATAATGAGTTTTATTACTGACCCATTCCGAGTTGACGTTCAGGAACCCTACCTACCGAAACTAGTTTCCTTTTTATCTGACGTATTCTATATGGTCTTTGATTTCAGGCTCGTTATTAGAAAATTGCATTATTTAATGCTCCCGGGGTTCAATAGATTTTGGTATGTGCCATTAAGATAGCGTCTTGGACCATTTCACACATATGATGTTTCTTTTGCAATGTTAAAAGTCACTTCTTATACTCATACGACAACTCTTACATCTATATGTGACGACAGGTCTGCACAATTTCAACTTATTCATATTTGAAGGATATTTACATTACAGATTGACCTGGTAGACTTAAAGCTCGTAACCTAGATATCCTTCCCCATACAATTGTCGTATGGGCGAGAATTGAGAGATCCGAGATACTTTAATCGCATATTTTTCAAAAAAAATGGTCAAAAAATGTTTGTGGGCAGTAACGATTGTCTGTAATATGATCGCAACGCAGACATGAATCAAAACTAGGTGAAGTGGGGTCCACGGATATTTAACACCTAAGATTTGCCACATGGGGCATTATTGGCCTATGGTTGATGTAAGACCATGAAAACTGAATACATTCAAATAAAAGCCTGGGAACTTTTAAAATACAGTAAAATCTGGTGAACAAGTGGGACATAGGGCCAAAATACTTTAACTACAAAATACTGAAGCAATTGGAGTAAGATTGGGGACAAAGTTGTTTGGTTAACTAATGAACCAAAAATATACAGAACAAAGTGCTTCTAAACATTTTAATTTAATTTGAGTGACAATAATGATCGTAGTTCCGGTAATGAGATCTTAAAGTTTGTCACGGTTGATAACCCGGTTTCATTGGGTATTGCATTTGGGTATTTCATTGGGTAATACTCATGAAATAGACCGAATTTTAGATTCAATTTTAGATGTTGATGTATGACCTACACATAATGATTGACAGGTACTACGATGATAGAGTTCGATACACTTGAAATTGATACTTTTACCTTTCAATACAGTTTGGAAGTAATGATCTTTCTTATATGCAGAATCAGTAAAGAAAATATTACTCAGAATTAAATTAAGTAGTCGATCTGAACCAGGGGTCTCCTGATAATTATTGGTTTTGATATGGTTTGATCATGTCTTAATTCCTTGAATTCACGCTGGGGAATATGTGCCGTGTATTACTTTGACATTTATCAGAATTCAATCATTTTATTGTACTGGAATAATTAAGAGTGATGGCCCCCATCCGCATAAACCTCATTGCAGTGAGGTCATAATGGATTAATTTGCCGGTCATTATTGATAAATGTTAGAAGGATGGGAACATCAGTTCTGAAAAGTGGAGATGCCTCTGATCAGCGATCGTTAGATTTTCATAGAAAGATCAGAGACAAGTAAATAAAAGAGCAAGCAAGCTAATTTATCTGTCAACGAGGGCGACAAATTGCTATGTCCGGTTACTATTTTGGTTCTTTCACAATTTAGCGACAGGTACACAACAGTAGATAGCCTGAAAGTTTAAACCAGCATGTTGTCGCTGATTTCAGATTTTTTATAAAAAGACCTCGTTCTCCATCGAGTTGGACCTCGTTCTAGAAAAGATTTGCGCATCATATCATTTTGGTAACACCGACATCAATAAAGGAGGTGAGTCGTATTTTGAATATTTATAAAGCACCATTTCAATGTTGGGCAACAACTTATTCGAAAAAAAGCTCAAAGGAGTATATTTTTGTAGCATACCTAGATATTGAGACCCTATTAACAAAATGAAGGTAGAAGCAATCATGTAGGGTTCAATCATATGCTTGAAACAGGATTTGCAACTCCGAGTTAAACAGTTCCACCATATAAAAAGAGGGTCAGTTACAGAAAACCCACAAGGAGGTTTATGAGCTTTACTGTGGAATAGGGTTGTCAATTGATTTCTGTTGGAACTGACGAGAATGATGATAGGCGTAACCGTTTTTGTAGACGATAAAGCGTTACCTTTCTCAGGGAAGCATCTGAAAATAATCAAGGAGATTTCGCAGAATGCACTTTCAACTATAATGAAATAAACCAGCAGGTGTTGTTTTGGGAGTAAGCTCATTCAAAACAGAGCTGGTCCTCTTTACTTACTATACAAAGTTCCGTTATTTGGCCTTATAGTTTTAAACACCATATACAAGCTTTTACTGGCAAAGCGAGTTATCTAGGCACTTTCCTGTATAAAAACTTATCTGGAAGCTGTTAGAAAGAGTATGATTAAGGCTACTATAGACTTATTGTGTAGGAAAACCGTTGGAAAGAAATGTGGCTTAAAAATAGAGTGTTGGTTTCATAGTGCATTAGCAAGGTTTATAGTCATGTAAGGAGGTGTGACCATACCTCTTGAAAAAATAGTAGAAGATTTGTTACACCTCCTCCTTGTGGATACCTTCGGCAGGCTGGATGATTGAAGAACTTTTGAATTGGTTGAAATATATTGTGCTTTCTACAGTTGATAAAGCAGACTATATGTTGAGATAATCAGGTGACCATTTAGTCTTTGGGATCAGTTCAACATAGATCTATTGAGAAGTTGAGTTGCCACTCATATTTTAATGTGATGGGTGATCATTTCAACACCTAACATTTCTGGCCACTTGGACGAATTGGGTAACTGTAGTGCAGATTGTTTAATTATTTAACTAATACTGGAGGGAACAGAAGTAGCGTGGACATTTGTAACGTTTAAATTAACGTGTATAAAGAGAAGGCTAAGACCTTGACAGGCGAGTATGACAATAACTGAACTCTTACAGAGACGTCATTTGACTTCAGTACAGAGTCGCCATTTGAGAACTGTGGTACTGTAATACTTGTAGCTTATGTCTGGTATTTATTGACCTAGAATCTATTTGACCTAAAAGCTTATGTCTGGTATGTATTGACTTCTGCAGGAGGTATAAGAACGTGAAGGATAAGAAGATGGAGCATTACTTTTTTGTTCCTATACAGAAGATATTTGTAATTGGGCAATTACATGATGGTGGTAGACCCCTCTGAACTGCAGAAATATGTATTGAAATGGACTGACAGTATAAATATGCATTGGCGGTTACGGTGACGTTTTTTTTGTTTTTTTTTGTTGTTGCGGCTGAAAACGCACACTTATGCCGGTGTTTGGTCCGTTGTGATACCACTTTACGTGGTACGGCTATAGGTCCGATTTTTCGTAGATCCATCTGCGCATTGCATAGCTCCATGTCAGCCTATAGAACTGACATGGACCATGGGACGGCCCATGGATTCTAAATTCGACAGGGATATATGTTCATTCACATCACCGATCGCACCGCCCAAACAAACGATGGTGAAAAATCCGTTTTTTGCATCTTGCCCCGAAATTGAACCCGATACCTCCCGCTCCAACTGCCGCAGCTTTAACCACTGCACCACCTGGGCGGTTTCAGTGACGTTATATATTTGAAATATAACTCGATTATCACCCTTCCCATTTACACAGTTGTGTTACTATTCTAACAAACCGACGATATATATACATACATGTGAGTTATGATTTATGCAGATTTACGGTACTTACATTCATCGTGTAATATGCTCATTCGTTTATCGTTTGTCACCCGATTCATTCCAGCTGATAAAATTGTATTTGGTCCCTTTTTCCACAGAACTGTGTCGTTCATATATGGCGTCATGACGACACATGTTAATAATGCATCTTTTCCCTCTGTCACGACCGCTGGTCCACCAGTACCTGCAAAAAAAAAGATAAAAAATAAATTTGTTAGAAATTTTCAGAAAAGCTTATGTATAATAATGTTGATTATATTGTACGAGTATATAGAAAAAAAAAACTTTTTTTGTCGTGCTTTTGGTTTATGCGGTTGAATGATGGTGATGAGGATGACGTTCGGAAAGCTTTGAATATATCGATTGTCGTAATATTTTTTGATTGAAATTCTGTGATAGTAAACGAAATGTGGATGGATTGCTGTGTACCGAGCCGACACACACACATATATAGCGACACAAGAAAACACTGTGTCGTTAGAGACGATTGAAATGGGTAGCATAAAAAAGGATATTAAGGAAATTTATGATTTTATGATTTTATGACAAACCCAAGTTTATGCTTTTGGAATTTCACTTGGTTCTTTTTTGTTTTTTAACCAAAGTTTAACAATAAAATTTAAATTAAAAGTTAATCTTAAAGTGAACTTAAACAAAAATAAGAAAATATAATTTTCATTTTTTTTCTTCCAAAGCACAGACAATTTATTTTTTTTAAATTTTAATATTGTTTTTCCGATTAAATGTTTATTTTTGTTTTTAAGGGAAAATTCTCCCTTTATATTTGTGCTAAGAAGAGTATTTCGAATTCTTATAACTTCTTCAGCCGGGGCGAAAGATTAATATGCCAGTAAGATGATTATTTTTTTAATTTTAAATTTAAAAAAAAATTATCATAAATTATGCGAATGGAGGGCACTCAATAAATCAGACTACTGTCGCTAATCTCTCAGGTGTGGTGATTTATGATATATTGGAATGGTGTGATTATGACGATTTTTTGGTAGTTTTGATGAGTTTAAATTTAATTCACTTTTAGATTAACGATGGCACATGACTTCCGTTAGAAAGCTGTACTGACAAAATGAAGATTAGTGGCCTTTTAGGCCATAGTGTGGCCATAATGGAGCAATTTCTGATGCTGGTCATTATTGATAAAAGTCAGTAGGATGGGAACATCAGTTCTGATAAATGGAGGATAGTGCGAAGACTACTACCCTTCGTTTAGAAGGATGCCTGCGTGCCTCGATCAGCGATCGCTATTCACTTAGTACTTGACTAACTTGGATGACAGCCTAAAACTGATCAGAACATATAATCCTGATATTCTGACGGAAAATTGCAAAGCAGGCGGATGTCAAACAAGGTGATCGTGGTGATAAACAATGGAATTCCTGTACTTCTTGAGAAGGTTAATAATATCTGTGGTCTGAATGTAGAAAAGTACAAACTCAACGTCCGGTTACTTCTGATAGAGTGAGATCGTGTAACCTTCTGAATATTCTTCTTCTTTCACAATAAAGCGACAGAGACGCAGCAGTAGCTAGCCGAAAGTTGAAACCTGACTGTTCTGATAGATTTTAGCTTATATGAAGAAACTCGACGGTGCTCATTCTAAAAGAAACTAGATGCAAGTTCGGGGATTAAATATAAAATGCGAGGCATTTTTTTAGTTTGGTGCGTTTTATGGACCGGCGGAATCATTGGTCCATGTCTTTTCAAAAATATGATAGGCGGAATGTTACAGTCATAAATACTTTGTCATAAATCTTGTTGATATGTGGTTGCAACCTCATTCCACACAACATCATAATAATGGAACCTCATGCCACACAACGTCATCTTCCCAAAGAAAATAATCTTAATAATTATTTTCTTTGGGAAGATGTTTACGCCGATAAACCAAAGACGATTGTACAGTTAAAACACAACATTCGGCGAGATACGCCCACATTTTCTGCAAAATTAAAGATTTTGCCATCTATGTGCGAGCTGCGGTTGCCACATGGCGAAAATCATATTTAAGCTTTAATGGCATAAAATTATTCTATTTTAATTTAAAATTGTGGACCTCTTAAAAACACTCTTAAATTGTTTATCGGATCATGTAGAAATAAGTTTACTTTATCGTGCAATAAGCCTTCCGACTTCAAAATTTAACTGACAAAATAAATCTCAGTACAACCCCGATCCATAAAAACCCTCTACAAACACACCTCGTTGGACCTGCTCGTTTTTCAAATCCTCCCGGCTCGATGAATTTTTCCGCCACTTAACAGACTTA
Source organism: Tipula lateralis (assembly GCA_963932295.1). Classification (NCBI taxonomy): domain Eukaryota; kingdom Metazoa; phylum Arthropoda; class Insecta; order Diptera; family Tipulidae; genus Tipula; species Tipula lateralis. The sequence goes on from OZ010737.1 coordinate 73,372,483, forward strand.
TAGCAGATTAGCTTACCAACTCGTTCCAACCGCCAACTTTTATGTCTCCAACTGTTCAAGAAGATGCTCATTTCTTCCCTGACGCTGTGCTACCAATTCGAAAGGATAAACGCTCTAATAGAGTATTCAAAGGAGGTCCACAGATAAATGATTTTAATAACAAGCTCCCTATAAAGGGAACATCCAATTTAATATCAAAACGTTACTAGCATCGTCAAGATTAGCGAAGTAAGCAAGTCCCCAGCAATGCTAAAACTTTAAATCGGGATGTATGGCAACTCTGGCCTTAAGTTGTGCATCAAATTTGTTTCCTAGTATGTCATTCAGTAAGTTGATTGACAATTTAGCCTTGGACAGTTTTACGTTTATGTTTTGTTTTTAACTCTTTCGGGATTGCGACTCCTAATTGGACAGCTTCTTCAATGGTCAACGTCAGCATTTTATTAAACCTCTTCTCGCTTTAATGTTTACGCGGACGCGTCAGTGAGTTAGAATGACAGAAAAAATATTCTTAACCACAATGTGTGGTTGCTCTATCTACTGAGGTACCTATACGCAACATATGTGGGCTCAGTACTTATTAATACTCTAACTTTAAATTAATCCCAAATCTTGCTGATAGTATGTCATCTGTTTTCTTGGATGGTTTAATCTATACTAAAATTCAACAAGGTATTTTGCTCTTAGATGATGCAGACTTTCCAAATGGAAAAGGGCGTGAGCTCAAGGCATCTAACATTGAACGAATGGAAAAGCCTTCATCGTTAATTAAACTTCAACTAATAAGTGTAAGGTTTAACGTTTAGCTGAGAAGAATCTTCATTCGAACAGATGTCAATGAGATGGCAGATCAAAGATGGAGCCGGAATAGAAGTCTTTGGACATGATCTGTCCATATTTCAAGAAGATAGCAAGGAATGGTCGAAGGAAATGTAAAGAAAGCAATCTAAAGGATCCTGAAAAGGCACCACCATTCCAAAATATATGGGAACACTTCAATACTACGTATAAGGGAAGTGACCGGCAAAAATTAGAAACCACTTATGGTTGATACTGATCAAATATTAACAACGGATTGAGCAAAGTTAAAGAGATGGAAAGAATATTTAAAAGACAACCTTATCAACATACAAAAATCTTTGGACATCAACTCACACCAATAACGAAACAAGCAAAACCAATCCACCAACGGAGCGGGATGTTAAACGTGCAATTGAACAGATGAAAAACAATGAGGCTGCGGGACGAGACCGTATCACCACCGAAATGTTGAAAGGAGATTCATCTACGGCTGCAAGCAGACTAACACTAAGAATTCATGAAGTGTAGAACTCTGACAGGTTACCAAAAAAATGACTATTACAATCCCCAAAAAAGGTAACCTAAGAGAATTGAAAAATTGTCGAAGTACCTCTTTCCTCAACACAACAATAAAGATGATCATCCTTAGCAGAATCTCACCTTCGATTAATGAAATTATTAAAAAAAAACGGGCTTCTATTATAAAAAACGGGCCATTTGGCTTAAGACTAGGAAGTAGTTGCACTGATTACATCAACTCAATCCGTAGCATTAAATTGGCAGACACTTTATGAAATGGGCATCCCAATGAAACTAATCGAACTCATACAAGAAATGTACCGGGAGAACTGAGTTCAATATAAAGGCAAACAAAGCGAAAAATAACACTCGAGGTGTAAGGCAAGGATGCGTACTCTCACCAATCCTGTTCGTAATCTTATTCGTAATCATAGGATGCGGAAATTGAAAGTCATGTCTTCTAATGGCATATAATAGGGATTGGCATATGCCTGCACACAAACGCTCCGACATGCAACATAAAATACACCCAGCTATCAGATCTAAGTGGCTCCACCGAATACTGAAATGCATTTTGGCTAAACACCATAACTGGCATTGAACTACTCAGAAAAACAAATTAGTCAAACATAGAAACCGAAATAAAGAAACGATAGTTGAGCTGGATTGGCCAATCGCTCCGTCATAAATTATGGCCTTTAAACAGTTTGAGTTTTACTTCTACTTGAACGAATAATATTTGGGAACAATTTATTACGGGGGTTGGAGACCACCATTTATGCTCATTAGATGAAGAATTTAATGGCCTTTTTGATGTGTTATTCGAACCTAAGTCCAAATCAATTAGATCTCCATGACATAATTCAGAAATTCTAGGAAGTGGAAGACATTGTGATCTAAGACGTCCAAATCGAACATTGATGCGAATGTCCTTACAAACAAACCAAATCCAATGATCAAAAATTGGGTAAATAAAACTCTTCGCGATGGATCGAAGATTTGAACTATTTCCAGAATTTTCTCAAAAATGAGCATGTAAAATTCAAGAGTATTCAGAGTTGGGCTACATGTCTCTTATTCCTTACTTGAATTAGAGGCCCCTCATTCAAAATTTTTTTACCTGCCAAATCATGCTTTGAGGAAGCAATCAAGTACCACAACAAACTACGCGTATTGTTTGATGGTTCCTGAAAATCATCTACCGGTTCAGTCTTACAAGAACTATTCTCTGTTTTAGGAAGATTAAGAAAACACCAGATTGCATTTGCAGTAGACGTCAAAAAAATGACACTTCATTGTGCATGAAAATGATCGTGATTATCAACGAGGGGTTTGGCGTGAGAACTCAAATGGTTCAATCTGGAATTTTTGTTTAAATATTGTTACGTACGGAACCACTTGTGATACGTTTCTTGCTGCCAGAACTCTTCTTCAAGTTGCAGAGGACTAACCATTAAACTTAACCGATGTAAAAAAAAATAAATTCGGACTTTAACCCAAGATATATCTTCAACCCAAGATAGCTGAAGGATTAAACACAGGCGGATTCAAAACAAGAAAATGGGTGTGAAACAGTAAAGAGCTGCTGCCACATATACCAAAGGATGAACAGGGCACATAATGGAGAGATTTGTGAAAACTTTTTTTTTTTAATTAAGCTTTAATTGGGTGCAGAGCGAACTTTTAGACTGTTCTTGCTCCTTGTAACTGTCAGAGCTTCTGTACCCAACACGCGGTTCTTCAAGTAAAGGTTAATTGCTGCCTTAAACTTGTGCAGTTTATACTCAAACGGAAACTGAAAACTGGATTTAGAATTCCACTTCCTGGATGTTCGATAAATAAATTAGCGCTTTGCACCTTCAGTTCGAGGTTTCGGCAGCTTCACCGTAAATCTATGCGCATTAACGGTTCCTCGTGTTAGCCGTCCTGTCGTCACAAATGGTGGTTTTTTCTTCTTTAATTCTGCAGAGCATTAACCATTTATTAATCTAAAGAACATGCAGAGTTCTGCAACATCTCTGCGATACAAGGTCTAATAACGGTTTTATATGTTTGGAGAACCTGATGCGATGTAAAAAACCATCTGCATCTATTGAGTTAGTTTGGATAACTGCTTCACCTTTAAAATAAAAAATTTGATTGATAAAGGCCTAAGTCGTTATGATTAAAGGCCACCACCGGTCGTATATTTGATCCATTGGGATTTGTTTCACCTTGGACAGTGCTCGCCAAAATATTATTTCAACAACTCTGGCTTTGCAAACATGAGGAATTCAAATTCCTCGATTTCACAACATTCCACAATCACTCATAAAGTTAGAGTTTCCAGGTTCTCTGACGCATCGGAAAATGTCTACACAGCCGTTGCTTGTTTAAGAACTGTTGACCAGCATGGTATCTCATCGGTTAGTATTATAGCGGGAAAAACAAAGGTTGCTCCGCTCAAACAAATCCGCCTGTCACGACTCGAGTTAGATGCCATCGTCTTACTTGTAAAATTGTTATCAAGACTGCGTCATTCCTTAAACATGACGAATCTACAAACATTTGGCTGGACAGATTCTATGATAGTTCTTGTTTGGCTCTCTGATATACCAAGACGTTGGAATCGCAAATCGCAAGTAATTTTTTTTTGGATGGTCTTCCACGAACAAATTGGGACTAAATTCCTTCACAAAAGCAGCTTTAGCATTCAGAGGAATATGTTTGTAAGAAATCAATAAGTGATATAACTCAATCAGTGAAGATAAGGAAGAGAACAATGATAGCTGAATAAGATGAGAAACAGAGTAAAAATGAACCAGCCTAATAGACCTATTTCTACCATCGCCTCGATGTTTTGGCAAAAACGAAAATAAGGGGCTGTAACAACAATCGTTCCAATCGCTTTAACAGTTATGATTCAATAATCAACAACTTATCTCTTTGAAGACAGCAATAAATAATCTCGAAATATTTTTCATCAACTGTCTTATTTTCTTACGTTCACTGAACCGTTAAACATTTTATCTTAAATTATTAGTAATGTTTTCATCTTCGACTGTGTGTAGGTGCTAGCAAGTAGATTATATAATTGATACATTATTGGCATTTGGGTATTAATTTGGACACGGTTCAACGGTTCATCCATAATGGGGAATACGAAACACTAATCTGGGTTAATTTAATCTTTCGATTCTATCTTAAGTATAATCCACATACCTCAAAAGTATTATAAAATATTTGAATGGAACATCCGTTTATATTTCATTTTAATTAAAAACGTGGAAGAATAAAAGAAAGATGTCATTAACACTTTAACGTCGTACATGGTATATGTACCTTGCGTTATATACCGTTCACCAAAGTGAAAAATATTTGTCGTTTATTCATTTTCGTCGACAAAAATTCGAATGAATGATTATGGTTTTCTTTTCTTATACATATTACCCATTTATTTCCATTTTAAATGTGAAATGAAAAGGTGAAAAAAAAACAGCGACAAAAGGATGACGGTACAAAACGAAGACGTTTTATACAAATTCGGGGATTAAACCACTTTAAAGCATTTTAAATTAGTGAGTTACGTCTTTAATTTACTCTACTTGTGTCACAAGGAATTGGTGAAATGTTTTATGGTGAATCTATATGTGAGTTTTGTTGTTGTTAAATGTTTAGGAGATCATTAGCATAATCATAATCAAACAAACACAATATATTATATATTAGCTTTTAAACATAATTCATAACATGTATATCTTGATATACAAACGACCCGAAGGCTTACCCACCCATATAGCGAATAATCCAGCATGTATACGAGTATGTTGTTGTATATATGCTCGTATAGAGTGAAGAAAGCTGGAGGAGAGCAACATTCTTAACTTTATCATAAATACAAATCAACAGTAATTATTTTGTACGATGTTAAAATATTGATTTATGAAAATTTAACGTTCATTATTATTCTACTGTAAAAATGAAAAATGATTTTCCCTATATATCTTCCCTTAATATATGTATGATGTTTTAAGGGGTGTCCCCATATCAATCATATTTCCGCACAGTGTTTTCTTCTCTAAACGGTCGATATAGCTTATATTAAACAATCCAAGCGGCGAAGTAACGCAATTTTTGTTTACAGAAACCACCCCTATTGCGACACCCTTCGTACACATAAAGTAACAGTATTATTCCTTTAACAAAATTATTATCTGATAAGATTATACGAACTAGCAACAATAAAATATATATTTGATGTTTAAGCGAACGACTGTGAAGAAAGAATTCTTCAGATTTTCTTCGTTGCGCCTGATACATCTTGTATTTTAATGAAGGGAAAATCATAAAATTGAAATTACTGAAAATGGTACAGCGTTTTTCATCGAGTGTCGGATTTCCGGATTTCAAATACATAAAATAAATTTTCATATATTCACGATTCTTAAAAGACGTTTCTTCGTCTATAAACGATCGTGGTACTTTTATTGATATGGCGCTATAAATACTTAAAGTAAATGATCTCAATCAGCTGCTAGGCATAATATCAAGCACACACCGAAATTATACAAAAACAGTCCAGAGTGAATTCAAGTTGTAACAGACATGACATTAATAATGGGAAAATGTGCGTTGGCAGTAACATGAAGTTGGTAATGGCGATGAAACTCATTGTTTGTTGTCTATTCTTAGGAGGCACTAAGCAATCTGATTTTCGGTTCAAGGCTCGTCCAACTCTTTCAAAGTTAGCTTATTTACGTCATACTTTACGCCACTACATACCCAAATCGGAGACGTCCGATCTACGAAGAACCATCTGCACATTACATGGAAGATGTCCTAGAATTCTGCACTCCAAGAGGCCATAATGCGTGCGTGTTTATTCACACCATTGAACGTAATCAGGTGAAGTATATCTTTTGCATCCAGTTTCTATCGGGATTCGAACCCGAAATCTCCCACTCCAATTACCGCAGCTTTAACCACTGCGCGCTATTTGGTCGATGAGGCAGGATAACACACAAAGATAAACATAAACACACTTGATCTTAACCAAATGTCAGCACCATATGAATCAAATGGATCACTAGTTACCAAGACTTTGCCAACCTCGAGTAGTTCAACATCAATGGATAAAGAAATAATAATACAAGAAATGCTTCAACGCAATCTTTTTCCAATAAGCGAAACCACAGCGAGGACTGCAGAAGAAGAAGCTGCAAGAAAGGATATGCGCATACTACAGCAATGTTTAAGAAAGATCACTAGAATCAGTCCACATCACTAGGTCACTACACATATAACTGCAGAAATTCTTACACCACTAATAGTTAAAACATACCAGAAGAATGTCGTAGAAATGGAAAGAGGGTCTAACCATAGCAATTCCAAAAAAAAGTCAACCTAGAAGAATGCAGGAACTGGAGAGGTATGTCATTTCTCAACAGCGCAATAAAAGTATTATTCCTGTGAATATTCATTGAGAGAATATCACCATCAATCAATCAACAACAAAGAATGAACAAGCTGGCCTTATGCCAGAATGGATCATAGACATAGTCAAATGACTTCACCCATGTACCTATACTCTTTGTATGTATACTTTGCACAAAAATTAGACTCAATCAAAGTCAAATCGCAATTTGGAAGGACTTTGCGAAATGGACGAGAGAATAGTTGAACTAATTAATGAGATGTATTGGGATGACCAAAAAAAAGTTCAATAAAGTGAGAAATTTGTCAACTCGCGAGGAGTAAGCCAAGGCATTTGTGTCTGCTATAACACATAGATATGCCGATATGTAGAAGAAAGTAAAATAAAATGCTTCTGGCTATAGGTAAAATCACAAATGAAGGGCTTTACCGGCCCCGAACAACGTAACACGAATATCATTGGAATTAACCGACAAGGAAAACACTAGTAGCACTGAAAATAACAACACCCAATGGAGTCAGATAGATCAGCCTAGTAGATGCACTAATCTCCTAAAGTGGAGATAAAGTTAATAAAAGTTGATCTCGATGATACGGATCATAGTGTATTACTTGAGTACTGTAGCACTCAGTGCCCCAATATGTATATAATAAAGACTCACGGTTAAATAGCGCTACCAAATATTCTATATTAAATCAGTCGTCGATTAGCGCGAGTTACCTTCAATTCGAAGGAATATTGAGCAAGCGATTAGACGCACGTTCCTATTATTTTCGATAATTATAAAGCCACTCGTCTGTATAACCAGCAACAATAAACACCTTGCAGGACAAAATTGTTTGTTTAATTTGTGAACTGAAGATACAGATTGGTGAGATTCAGGTGGCACTCAAGGCAGGAGTGGCTGATGTATAATGAAAGTTGACCATATAGATACGGTGATGATTACATGGGTAGTCGTCACATACACCAGAAAACAAGAAGCTAAGTGGTAATGAAAACGTTGCAAAACTTAGAAGCCGATATGGTCCGACTGATTGTAAATGTGATCGTCATAACTACCAACTGATACAATCATCAACGCATTTTAAAGGATCATGGAGATAAGGAACAACTGTAACGGAGAAGAGGCAATAAGGACATAAAAGTGTCCATAAGAGATAACAAATGATGTCAATGGAAGCAAAATAGTGAAAGCAAGAAAGATGGGCTTTGATGTAACAGAAACATGAAGTCATAAATTAGTAAAGATCGAGCAATAAGAAGCTCCAGATATCGTTTTTGTTATTGGCAGACAGGAGCAAAATCGAAGATTAGCTTAGAATAAACTAACAGTTTTAAGTCGGAGGAGATCCTGAAATTCGATAACAGTATCCTGAAAATGTTATTTTGAACTAATTTAAAATCTTTAGGAAACAATTACAACACGAGAATAAATGAAGTATAACATTGTGGAAGTACCAGTTGAATGGCTAGCTATCGCTGTATCCTGTTTTGCGGAACAACCAGAGGCAAAAAGTGGATCATGGTGATAATAGACTATTGCCCGAAAAGCCGATAGCTTATTTCTTGGTATGGAGTGCTTTATAGAGTGACAGTCGGACAAGAAATAAACTTCTCATCACATGGAGAGTGTCGTCTTGTTGTTGAGCAACGAAATAAAGCGCTAAAATGAAGCGGAAACTTGGTTGACAGTATAGCCTCGGAGGGCTAACTTTGTGGAACTATTTTTTCGAACTTGTTCGATTGGTATGACGAAATGGTGTTATGCCTGAAGAATGGAAAGTGACCGCGTTATCCCTTTTATAAGTTTACTATGAACCATCGCGCGATGAACCTAGATTACTAGATATTTCTAGATTTGAAGCAAGTCTATGACTCGATCAATCGAGAGATACAACCGTTCATCTACGCCTAGCACTCCATGTTTTTCGATAAAGGGATTCAATGTTTTAATTTTACTGGCTTTTGGTAAAGTTTTGCCCTAAATTGTTGAATTTCTTCGCCAACATTTTTTACCTTTATATCGTCTTGACTACTGCATCTTGTATTTGGTTGAGTTCCTCTCTACTAAATGTGGAAGAAAAACTTGACGTTGTTATATTTCTGAAGGTAGTTTAATATTATCGTTTGGTCTTGTTGGCCATTTATCCTTTTCTAAACGTAGCCAATAAGGTCTCTTCCACCAAAGCTCGCAGTGTTTTAGTTGTTTGATACTCAAACCGCGAGACGCACAATCCGCTGGATCTGTTGATCGATTATATTGCCATTTATCACAAGGTAATTCTTCTATAATTTTTAAAGCTCGCTACCAACAAAGATTTTCCAGCGATACGTATAAGTGATGAGTTAATCAAGCACAATTCTCGAATCTATACATTCGAAAACTTGATCGATTTTTAGTGATGAATTCTTTAGAACGAAATTGACCAGCTTGGTCAATAGAACAGCACGGCATAACTCGAGACGTGGTAATTTGGTTTTGCTGCTAATCAAGTTTACTAAAATAGCACCATCATCCAGCGTGATTATAAAGTACACAACAGCGGCGTATGCCCTTCACTTGCATCACAAAAGCCATGAAGTTCGATGGTTAAAAATGAGTACTTCCTACATAATGTTGGGGTAAGATGACTTCTCAAAAACTACACGGATGCTTTGACATTCAGAAACCATGAATTTCTTCGAAGTTTTGTCAGGCAAATGTGATGACATTCGCAATCAACATCCCTGCTGCGAATTAATTATGGTTGGTGACTTAAATGCCCACCATAAAGAATGGTAAAATCACCAAAATACGAACTGTGCTGGGCGTCAAACGGAGTGGCTTGCTGTTGAAAATCTCCGATCGTAGCTTTAACTAGATGGTCACATCGGTTGCCAATATTTATAAAACATCTATTTCAGTATTGAAATGTGCAGATGGTGCTTTGCAAACTTCTTCACTTCGAACTCGGCCTTAGTTGGGAGTTACGCCACCGTCCAATCCGTATTGTGGTTCCAAAATGGATCCTGTTAACATCTCGGAGGAAATTGTCTTCAAAAACCTGAAGGAAATGGACATAAATAAGGCCACCGGTCCTGACGGAATTCCTGTTCGTATATTGAAGGAGTTTGGCTCCAATGGAAGAGTGCAATGGTCCTTAAACGTGGTTGTGATAAAACTGACCCTTCAAACTACCGGCCAATATCAATTGTGTCAGCCATGGCTAAAATTTTTGAGAAATGCATTAACCAACAACTGGTGAATTATCTGGAGATTAATAAACTAATTTCAGATAAACAATATGGATTCCGCGAAAGCCGCTCCACAACCGATCTCTAGACGTATGTTGTAATCAAATGTAATCTCGCCTTGATCACCTAGAAGAACCTTTGCAATCGCTTGGGATATATCCAAAGGCTTTTGACAAGGTATGGCATGAGAATCTCATTTGTAAACATGTGGCATACGGCTTGGATTCAAATACTATCAAGTGGATTAAAAGCTTTCTCAAAGAAAAAATATCAACGTTGTGCTAAATGGGAGATCACCAACGACACACTCCCCAAATACCGGAAACCTTAGGGATCAATTTTGTCACCATTTTTATGTTCGTTCTAAATTAATGAATTGTTGGATAGCACTGTGAACCCTATCCACAGTTTTGCCGATCATGCAACATTGCACTCTTCCATTTCATTCGAGGTCAAGCCTACTCCTTCACGGTTAAACGGTAAACGGCTGGAAGTTGTCACTTGGCTTAATTTCGGTTTGAGTACAATATTTGAGTGGGGAGTTAAAAATCAGGTCAAATTTAACGTGAAAAAAATACAAATATGCACGTTCTCGCGTAAAAGAAGTCACAAGGAATACCCTTTTGTGGTAAAAGGCCACATTCATGTGGGTTGTGACTCAACTCGTTTGTTTGTTGTTCAGATTAGCAACAATTTAAAATGGAATGAACACATAATCGCATTAGCCAAATTAGCTTCACATAAACTCGGGTTCCTCAATAGATGCAGACGGTTTTTTTTAGATCGCATCAGGTTCTCAACGTAAAAAAATGTATCACTGCTAACAATGGTTTGCAACTTGGTTTAAACATGGTTTTGGAATGAGTTGGTTTATCATGCCACGTCATTTTAGTGACGACAGTGCCAATTTATTCAGTTAGTGAATAGCGAAAACTATAAATATTGGTTTTTTCATGGATTTGTTGTTTTTTTCAAAAAATTGAAGTTTTCAAAAAAAAAAAAAAACATTAATACAGAATTCGATAAACTAGCGGAAAATAGAAATAGAAAAATTTGGGTGGAGGGCGAAACAAAAATATTTTTCAACTACACAGTTAACGTAAGAATTTTAATGAATTATGATAAACTGTTAAATGAAATGAGAACTGGGTGGTCATTTTGTGGTGTTTTATCATATTTTTATATCACGGTTCGAGATTTTTTCGTGATATAAAAAATATTAAATAAGTCTATATATACAAACATGACCATTTGTAATAAATTTAAAAGGGGAAATAATGAATTTTAAGGAGAAATAAATATTTAAGAGCGATAAATTGACGTTTCTACATAACCTCAAAAGTAATAAAATCATTTTTTATATAAAGTGGTTGAATATGTAGTGATACATTTTTTATAATGTGGTAGGTTTATCAATACAACTTAATTAATAATATTGGAAACAATTTTAGTATGAAATATGACAAACAGTATAAAATGTTGACTGATAAAGCGAGATGGAAGATATTAGATATCACTAAGAGTGACAAAATGTGAGCAGCACAAAATGACCACCCTATAGTGTGTCATGTATTTTAATTTCGAAAATAATTGTTTCATAATCATGGTTACGAAACTAGATATGTGTCTATGGTATAAGCCTACTTAACATTGATTTCCAAACTGTGACTTTATTGTAGGTAATAAAATAACCGATAGATTAAGGCCAAACTAGGTTATCGATTGAACTGGTTGTATAACGTCGTTTCAAAGCGCATAAGATGATGCCTTTGTATATGTTATTTTCAGTTCCCCAAACTTCGATCTCAATTATTTAGATCTCTTACAGTAGGCCTCAGTTTTGAGTTTTGAGTCTGCAAAAGCTGTAGCGTTGCTTGGTATGGTAGTCTAAATTGCTTAAACAAAACCACCAAGCAAGCTCGAATGGTAGATACATTGGTTTTACTCAATTCCCTTATCCAATCAATGCCCTCATTCATCGCCTAAGACCTTACGCTCCCGCCACACTGGGCTCACCTGTACAGCATCGAAAATAAATATATATAAAAACAAAACAAATGCCGCGGTTGGGGTTAAGTCAAGTTATTAACCTTTTTCTCTTTTTCATAAAAAAAAATGCTGCGAGAAACCACCAAGAGAGGCACCAGAAACAGGGAGAAGACAAATAGTCACGATTCCGGCGGAGCAAATACTTCGTGAAAAAATAAATAAAAACAGAAATAGATGGCAGATATGGGTTCGGCAGAAAATATGCCAAGTCACGCTCGAGATTTTCGAGATGTGGCGAAAATCTCGAGTTGCTGAGAATGGAGATTCGCGGAACACCAACCAGGGGGGAAAACAATAATCATACAAACGGTGATGGTCAGCGAAAAAATAACGAGAGGGACAGAATAATTTGGACCGTCAAAGGTGACGGCGAGAAACACTAGCTAATTAAACGATAGATTTATAAGAAAGAAATAAAAAAAAATCAAGAGGTTGGATGACGGTCGGAAAGCATTTCCGTATCCAGACCATGATAATTTGAATGATTTTCTTTCTATTGATAAAATCTTGTATAGTAAGATAACTAGATAAATATATTTTGTGATGTTTTAGTTTTGGTGTTTTTTTTTTCTTGTTGTATACACATAGTTTTTTTCTTTCGTTTGCGTTCTTGTTGTTATTGGTGTTTAAGACTGAAAAGTGCGGTGGTGAAAGAGACTGAAAAGTGCGTTTAAGACTGGAAAGTGTGGTGGTAAAAAAAAAAGGGAAAAAGAAGACTGTGAATTGTGAATTTTGTGTGCTAATAGCCCCAATAAAAAAAAAAGATAATAAAACATTTATGAACTGCATAAATTATTTATTGGGGACAATACATGAAAATTCATTTAAAACGAAACAGCAGACGGTGATGGTGTATGTGGTGCTGGAGTAATCGAGCCAACGTTTTAGAAGCACACGCGGCCCTGCAATACAGGTGAGTCTTCCCTTGAATTAGCTTTCCCATCCATATTCTCACTCCCGATCCCAATTTATTGTTCTGATCCGCACAATCACCTGATATAATTCGAGTTGCTTGGTGGTTTTTAAAGTGGTATTTTTGGATACCCCGCCCGAGTCCACTCGCTCATATATACAAGAGCAAAGCCGGACATACGTGCTGGTAGACTGGCGCCCAACTTCCGTTTTTTTTTTATTGTCTACCCAAACCACAACCAACGCGGAACAGCACGTTACAAAGCCCAGTGTAGCATTGACTGCGGGACCTTTCTAGGGTTGTGATCTACTTAACCGATGAAAAAACGATTTCGGTTTACTGTAAATATTACAAATTTTATATAGTGAATCCAATAACCATTTTCATAAATTTATTGGCAATAACTCAAAATCTTCGCTTATATTACAATTTAATAGGCAATTTTACAATCAAACAAGACATGATCAAAAAGATGCGATAAAAAGAAACTCAATCATATTTATATTTCAAAAGCTTTTGCTTTTTTTTTTTATATGTATTTCTAAGAAGCCAATTTTTTTGCCAATAAATTTTCAATTTATTTCACTCCTTTCTTGTACTTAATAATGAAACATAAATTTTCCATCACACAAAAATATACATTTAAGAATAAAAATGAAGACACTCTATACTGAAGCACGTTTTAAGTTCTTTACAGTTTTCCCACCGTATGTTCGCGTGTCTCTATACATACCATATATACGTACAGGTGTGGGTGTAATCTTGAAGACGTATAACATTCAAATATATATTTTTTTTTCTTAGGTACTCTGTGCGTTGTACGGGTAGTCTTTAATATGCATAAACGTATATAAGTATAAGATTCAAGTAGCAAGTAGATAATGGAAAATCTTTTTGTATTATTTTGGGAATAAAATTGGAAGTACACAGTGAAATTTCGGTAAATACCAAATTAATTTCCAATGAAATTTTAATCATCCATGTGCATGAATAAGAGAAAATGTACAACGTTGTATCTATAACCAAATATAACAAACAAATTTAAATTGAAAAATATTATAAATTCAAATGTAGATAAGAACATTCGAAAATATTTCCCGAATCGATATAACTGGTGTAATCCCAACATAAAGCTAAATATGTATAGTTTTTGATTTTCATATGAAGCACGAGGGTTGTTTGAACAATTTTCCGAAGCCTATAGTAACGCAGACTTTTTTTTCTTTTTCCCCAGTCACTCAGGCTCAATTGGTCCATTGTGACATCCCTTCCCAGGCGAGCACTCTCAGTCCCAGAATCTGTTTGTTCTTCTCATGAAGTCCAGGATATCCGGTATCTTCAAGCTCGTCAATTGGTTCTCAAATAGGAATGATGAGCCGAAACAGTGCAGTCTGTGGGAAGAGTATGAAGAACATGAGCACAAAAACTGCTCAACAGTTTCTTCCTCCCCTTCCCCACATTGTTCTCAGAAAGAGGTGTTACGACTATTCAGGGAGCTTTGCCTCGTGAGAATGCCCAGCAAGACCCTTAAAGTGCGTCTATCATAGTTTAAGAAGGACTGGGATTTTTGCTGGTTTATTGATCCAAATAAGATTTTTGATAGTTGTGTTGACAGGAGATGAGGTTGTCCCATCTCTTTTGATGTAAATCACCAAAGTGATAGTCAGTTTCTCGTCCCACAAAAGTGGAAGCCGCACCCGAACGGGCCAATTTGTCAGTCAATGTATTTCTTTTGATTTTGATACCCATGTGACTGAACTGCCTAGTCGATTTTAAGCAACAGAGACACAATGATCCGAACTATTTTGATCGGACCTCATATGGTCTTAGCCATATATTATTCAAAGTACTTCGACTTTAATATTCAGAGGTGTTTGAAAATTATTCTAACCTCGAAACATTTCGAACAGCCCTCGTGTATGCAAAAGAAAACCTATATCGACAACGATAACATAGATAGGAAGCTCCAACGATTTTGTGTTGTGTTATTATTTTATTTATATCATACGTACGAGTATGTTGTGTTGCCTAAAAATTTCGATGTAGACGGAAAATTCTGTAACATGCCCGTTTGTAACATAAATTTAATTAAGTTGAGCTTTTATCAACGTAATATCCGTATGTGGGTATATACAATTTCTCGTATATATGCTTTCTAATACGTTGCACCACCACACACTATATACACCACAGGTGGCCTACATTTGATAAAAACGGGATTACTCATATGTTCTACATTGTAAAGGGATTTCCAATAGGAGGTTTCATTTTGAATAGCCTGATATTTGGGAAGCTGTGAATTTTGAAGGTGTCATCTTTAGAAATTTGACATGTTAAAGCTAACAATTTAAGCTGTTGGGACAAGTTAGTGATGTAAAGAATCGAAGCCATGTGCGTCGCTCAAGAACAACTGAGAATATTGCTGATGTAGCCCATATATTGTTGAAAAAATCAAGGTTTGTCAATTCCTCGTCGATCTATCGAATTGGACATTCCACAAGGTCTTTAGGCTTTTAAAGTTTAGTTAACACAAGAATTCAAGTTGGTCAATCACAATAATTGTAGTGTCTTCGCTGATTGGGTCATTGCATCAAAATGATCCGGGTTTTCATCGAAAAATCATTTTTAGTAACGAGGGGCTCATTTTAACCTCGGCTTCTTTAGTAAGCAGAATTGTCACAATGACGCTCAGAAAATTCAATAATGATTGTTGAAAAGTCTCTCCATCCTACACGTGTCACTGTTAGGTGCAGTTTTCGGGCTACCGGTGTGATTGGACTTCACTTTTTGAAAATGAGGCAGCTGAAAATGTGACGGTGAATGGATTGCGCTACTGAGCTATGATTAATGATTTTTTATGGCCGGTGTCGGAAGATATTGATGTGGACGACGTTTTTTCCAGCAAAACGGCGCTACGTACCACAGAAGCAACGAAACAATCGCAACCGTGTAATTTCTCGAAGAGGTGATCACAATTGACCATTTGCCTTGTTTTTTGGTACCAAGTGAAAGATATAAGGTCTATCTCAATGCTCCACAATCGATTCAAGACCTTAAAGATGGAAATCGTGAACTTATCCGTGAAAAGGATATGGTGCTGCAAGCGTAACCGTGGCGGACATTCGGCTGATACAGTGTTCTAGTGTGAATGGCAAATCTCCCTCTTTTCAATATTTTTCACTCTCAATACGAGTTTTGTACAGAGTACATGTACCGTAAGAGTTGATGTTTCATGTCACATTCAAGATGTTCGCCATTCCGGCCTTAACTCTGCACAACATGACAACAGGACAGATCAATATTCGGTAGAATTCCCAATATACTCATCGATTTTGAGACCAGTGAAATTGGATTTCGAAGAAGATTTTGAAATGTGTGTATGTATATGTTTTTGTTCTAATTTGCTAGGCATGTTTCGATTTGATGATGACGTCATTGAAATACAACTTAATCAAAAAGAACAAATCCATATCATCAGGTATATGCTACCGGACTTGATGTGTGCACCTGTGCGATTCGTACATGTAGTGTTCAATCGTATCTCATCGCAATTATACGAACTATTTGGTATTATGGTAATGGGCTTCTCAAGGAGCCTAGCGAATTGCAACAATCAAACAACAACTCAAAATACTATTAAAAAATCTTCCAACATTCCACGGCGTGACATTGGTGACCCTTATATGGTTCATGGAAAGGATATGATGATGCAAGCGCAGCCGTGCGTGTCAACCATTTGGTTGATTAAGACCCCAAAAAAACTACCTGCTGTCCAATCTATAATTTGGCAATTTCCGAATGTCAGGTTTCAACAAATTGGGCTTCTCAAGCCACATATATTTCCAGAAAGCTTGTCACATCCTGCAACACAGCCAAATATCACTTAGGTGGGCGAATGCGGGCAATCCACAAACACATCATGCAGCCACTCAGATTCGTTTCATGCCACAACAAGCCTTAAACATAAACAAAAAACGGTGAGAAAATTCACTTGTGCGGGAGTAATGTGGCGTTCAGTAACTCCAAAATAAGTAATTCGTACAATTAAACGCCACAATCAAATAAATATAAAATTTTCGAGTTACGTTTTCCTAATTCGCTATTCCTGTTGCGATACGATTAAACACAACACATCTAGTCTGATAGCGTATGTCTGATGAGATGGATTTGATCTTTTCGATCACACTATCATTCAATGAGGTCATCGTCAAGTCGAAACCGGCGAACTTCAACATCCAAGTAACAACGCAACGATAATATACAAAATATCTTGGAGCATCATGCGACGGTTTTATGTAGATGGTACCACGTGCAAATTATTAACAAAAAAAATACTTTAAGACCAAGAAGGCTCCCGTACCAGAATCTTTTCGAGAGCAATGAGTTCGATTGAATGTTACATTCAAGAGATGAGGCTATAGAACACGCCAAAGATGTATTTGGTTATCTTAAATCGTCAGGACGAACCACATTATATTTAGTCGTTTGAACCATTTTGACGGATGCAACTGTGGCATTCCTAATCCAAATATGAACTCGATTTTTCATGTAACCCATTTCATCGAATCGTTATCATGTTTAAAAAATTTCAAGTCTTGCTAGCAGGTCTCAACCGTTTTCTCGGTGTTGAGCCATTCTATACAGATTTTAGCACTGTCACAGTAAAAACTATTTGCATCGTGACAGTAAACCTCCTGTGACCCTCAGTTATATTTTGGTTTAATTCCTATATGAACTGATTGAAGCTTCAGTAAGGGCTGAGAAATCTCTAGGCTTCTTCCAACGTGATTAAGCCTGAATTTAAACTTTTTTGTCCGAAAAACTATCTCTTACAGATAGACATGATACTTCATGCAGTCTACGGTTGCTTTATTTTGATCCGTTTAGAAAGCATAGAATTCTCAAATCTCCAGGTGGATCATAGAGGGAAGCTCTCATCGGATTACAAACTCGCGAACCTTAAATAGGAAGAAGTATATTTGATCATCAGAGAGATGTGGCTTTAAACAGCAGACACTGTTTTTCTTATATGTATGATGTGGCAAGTATCTTACCTGTAGTAATTATAGTAATGGAGAAAAATATATGATGTAAGGATTCCGAAATTCAGTACCGAGTACCTATATGAACCAAATCAAATAACCACATACTGCCTCCGCGATGTGTGCTTGGCTTCTGGAACAAATAATACTGCTTAACAAGGGAAAATGAGTTTCCTTTTACGTAAAGGACGACATTAGAGTGAATGAACACATCGATAACCCCCTGTTGGAGTGCAGAATTCATTCAGAAATTTCATGTCAGTACTATATAGACTGGTATGGAGCTATGCAATGTGCAGATGGTTCTATGTAATGGCGTAAAGTAGTACGTAAATAAACGAACACCGAAAGAGTTGGGAGTACCTTGAGCCCTAAATCAGATTGAACAGGGACGATAGACTAATTATAATAGAAGAGTAACTCAAGGTCCCTAGGAGGTTCTTCATAAACACTTAGCGAGCAGTTTGAGATAAAATTATTTTTGAACATCAGATAACCTGTCATCATCGTTAGGAACAACATAGCAACCGGACACATAAAGCTATAGGAATAATAATATATCAATGCTGTGTTTAGGGTAAGATGCATTCCAAGAACGTGGAAAAAGCTATCAACTTTCATCGCAAACTTATATTTTAAGTAATCATTGGTGTTTCAGTTCCTTATTCATATTCCCAACCATATCGAAAATATTTGAAAAATTACTCCTGAAGGCAATGAAACCCATACGAACCCATTGAATAACAGATATTTTATTCCTGACCACTTGGTTTGGTTTTAAAGAAAAAACTGCTTGAAAGTATAAACCAAGGTCATAGAATCACAGATATTACTGAATGGACACTAAAAACTACCTGTCTGTCTGCCTTTATCTTTGTAATCTGTTTTGAGGCTTAAGGCACTCCCATCTCTTTCGTGGTTCGCTCTATTACTTCCTACTTTACACCATAACATAGCCAAATCGAGGACGTGCGGCTATAGGTTCGATTCACGTAGAACCATCCGCACATTTCATAGCTTCATGCTAGCCTCCGTGGAGTATTGACATGAAAGATGGGTTGGCTGATGGTGTCACACGGTGGTGTGACCTGTCATCGACCAAATGGCGTAGTGATGAAAGCTGCGACAATTAGAGTGTGATGTATCGGGTTCGAATTCCGATAGAAGCAGGTTTCAAAAGACATTTTTCACCATCTGATTACGATCGGTGCGTAATCAGATGGTGAAAAATGTCTTTTGAAACCTGCTTCTATCGGAATTCGAACCCGATACATCACACTCTAATTGTCGCAGCTTTCACCACTACGCCATTTGGTCGGTGACACCAGGAACTAAAAATATATGACCAAGCATTTTCCATAGATGTAGCATTTAATCAGTTTGGCATAAAGAAGTGGAGTTCAAGCTCGAGTGAGACCTTTCCAAATAATAGTATGAAACTCTTACTTTCTACATAACTGATAGATGTATTTCAGCAGGAGCATCGCAAGGTAATTGTTATAGGGTTCTTTTACATATTCGATCCGAATAAAACTGGTACAAGAAAATAGTCGTACAAAACCTATGAGGAAACAGGTTTGTTGGAGAGCAAGTCCGTTTGAGGAACACTTATTCAAGCTCTTCCTTGTGAAGTCTAACCTCTCGGGGACGGCAAATGCAAAAGTGACGCAGATGATGAATGTGATCACTGACGCTTGCTGTAAAACTATGGTAGAAAGACAATTAGATAACCATCGTCATCCAGCATACTGGTCGATTGAGCAGATCGATCAATTGCGCCGGATGTGCCACCGATGTTTACGTGACACAAACTAGGAAGTTCGAAATCAGTTTAAGCAGGTAACTAAAGCGAATAAGCGTCAATGCTGTAAAGACCCATGCAGTGAAGTGGACCATGATCCATGGGGAAGATCCTATAAAATCGTAATGAATAGGCTCAGAAATCGAAATGCATCGGCACCCACTCGTCCAGTGACACCTAAAAGAATTGTAATCGCTTTATTCCCACAACAAAATGGTTTGATCTCAGCCATTGATGTAATATCTGACTCAGAGGAAGTACTCTTGATACCTACAGAAGAACTGATGGGTGCATATCAACGATTTTTAAATTCAAAAGCTCCTGGACCTGACAATATTCCAAATATTGCTTTAAAGACCACCATCCCAGCTAGATCTGACGACTTTAGAGAAATTTACAACTCGTGTCTGAGAGAAGGGGTATTTCCTGAACGATGGAAGAGACAGCGCTTGGTGTTGTTGCCAAAGACCAATAAACCTCCAGAAGATCCATCCGCGTATCAACCATTGTGCATGTTAGATACGGCTGGCAAAGAATAGAGTGCATAGTATTTAACCAATTGGAGAAAACTGTTGAAAGAGTCGGAAACTGCGCCGAGCGACAATATGGATTCAGAAAGGCTCGATCGACAAAAATACTGTGCAGTGGTCAAACTGGATATCAAGAATGCGTTCAACTCGTCAAAATGGGACTATATTCTCAATGCTCTGAACTGCAGGTACACAAGGAGGATCATCTCAGATTATTTTCGTAATAGAATATTAATGTATAATACAGACGATGGTATGATGGAATACAAAGTCACGGGTGGAGTTCCTCAAGGATCAGTATATTGGGGCCTTTGCTTTGAAACATTATGTACGATGACGTATTGAGGCTCAGCGTACGTGGTGGTGTTGAAATCGTGAGCTTCGCGGATGATGTTGCCGTTGTTGTGGTAGCGAAAACCATAGAGGAAATAATGGAGGTATGTAGGCTGACCATTATAATTATTAAAAAGTGGCTGATATCATTTGGACTCCAGTTGGCTGACCATAAAACCGAAGTAGTCTTAATTATCAGTAGGAAGATGATAGAAACTGTAAATATCGATGTTGGCGAAATTTTAATTCTCTCGCAGCCTTCATTACGATATCTCGGTGTTGATATTGATGTATGCATAAACTTTAAAGAGCACCTAAAGATAGCGAGTAGAAAAGCCCTTCCCCGCATTATGCCCAACCCATTACCATTGGAAAGCCCAGATAGAGTCGAAGGATTCTGCTGGCAAATGTGATAACATCCATCATCCTATATGGATCACCTGTATGGAGTGATGCGATGGATGTTAAATCGTATAGATGCAAGTTGCAATCGGTTTAGCGCCTAGGAGTTTTCGCACAATATCCGATGATGCGTCAAATGGTAACATGGTACCTACACCGAGAACAACTAGGAAGTAAAGCATCAGAACGAATTACAACAGTGGCAGAATGGCAAAGGCAAAGTTTTGGTTCCAAAGATTTACAGATTTAAACATGCCAACACTCCAAAATGTCCTGCTTGCAAAGGATCACAAGAATATGTGGAACATATTTTCTTTCAATGCCCACGGTTCGATACAACTCTCGGATGTCTAGGGCAGTAATCAACACTCGACAAAAAGCTGTGACTCATAAGGCAGAAGTAGTACTAAAAGATCTGAGGAGCTAAGAGCGTGCTAGAGAAGAACATCATACTATGACTATATAGCCAAAGATAAACCAATCTTAGGTTGAGACGCTGGGAAGAATAAAGAGTTTAATAACTAGTCACCTCCATACGAAGTAATGTATAACGATAGTTCCGCATGGACGATGAATGAGGGTGTGTGGTTTTAGATGGTAAAAATCCGTCACTATTGCTGAGATGTTTGCACATCTCAGCTTCTTCTTCTTGAAGATATGCTCACATCGCCGTATCGGACATTAATTTTAATTAGTGAAGTGTTTATGTTTTTAAAAGTGAAGTGAAGACAAATATTTAAGCCCCCACCAGTGGCATGCGGCTTTACTATCCAATTTATTGAGTGAAGTAAAAAAAAATGAAGCTTGACTAAACTCTGGTTGTTTTATTTTGAACAACATCTGAAGAGTCAATAATACGTTATAAATGTACGGATACGAACCGTGAGAGTCGTAACAGTGTTTGGGCCAATGTGCCTGCTAATGACATTTGTATAAGAGAATGACCGAAATATACGAGTAATTTATGATATATAACTTTTATAATAGAACCACCTTGTCTAAAATTGTCGACCCAGTTCCATTCAAAGTAAAAGCTTCAAACTGAGAAAGTTCCTTCTACCAAAAAATATCCACGAACAACTTTTATTAATTTACAAATAATTCTTTTTATTTTGCTTTTTGCATATATTACACACCATGACATATGTATGTATATGTATGTACCACAAAAAGCTTAACAAAAAGCTTTAAAAAACATTTTATCACCGTAAATACTTTAATCCACCGAGAAAGCAACTATATACAGAATACACAATGTGAGTGTAAAATTTTGTTTTTGTTCATTTACTTTAAGGGCGATAATCTCTCCAGCTCCAACTCTATGTACACATATAGTGTTTGAATATGCAGATGAGCCAAACAGTGATGATCCAAATCGACATTTCGATTCCGATTTTTTTTTTGGGTACAAAAAAAATTCAACAAAGTGTTCTGCACAGTGTACTCGTACATAATCATATAATCCTTCGTCAAGTTCTTTGTTCTTTTGTAAATGTTACATTTAAGCGAAGGAAATCTTTTTATGTCCCCCGTCACACCATCCCCTTCCTTTGACGTACAACCGGGTATAAACAAATTTTTAAAACAAAAAATAATTTATTATTTTGCGATCAAAGAATTATATTTTAGAAAAATTAAATTTTAATTTATTTTGGAAAGAAATTTGTCTGATTTTATATATATTAAATTATTATTTGTTTATTTTTTTATATATTCTATTTAAGACTTGAAACGTGGAAAAAAATGATCTTAAGTAGTACTTAGACATTACGATGAGAATATTTTAGATTTTTCATAAAGTTTTAATTTTTTATGAATTTAGCTACTTAGTTAGTTGTTTGTGCACAGCGACTTTAACATTTGTTTGGATTGTGCGGTAAGTTTCACCAATTGTTATACTTGTACCAGGACATTTATAACGTATATTGTTAAGAAATACTTATTGGACTTTAAAAAACGAAAGATACTTAGACAATTTTATTTTACTTCACTTGCCCGTTGTTGATGTTCTCCCACGCCAACCTTGCAATCGTATTAAGACAATAAGACTTAATCACAAACTAAATTGTTTTTTTTCAATTATTTTTCAATTATTATGGGAGAATTGTGGCAGAATGTTTCTTGGAAAATCGTATTAATGATACTCAGATTGAAAACATGATTTATAACCCATTGCTCGTTCGTACCGTGTCAACAATTAGACTGAAACGGTTTTCATTACCAACTCTTCATACTGTTGCGTGGACAACTCGATGATACCAGCTTATTGGTGCTTAAGGCCTTATATAAAAGTCATTATTCTTGTCAGAATGCAATTAAGTTAGCGGTAGAAACGCCAAGGGGCTTGCGCAACATAAATAAGTAGTACAGGGTGGGACAAAAGTCCCAAGGTGGCGGTACGCGCCAACTTGGTTATGTGACGTTTAGCTGACTTTCGCTTTAACCATTGTCTTGTGAAGACACCCCAATATTATAATGAATAAATATACGCCACTAGAACGAGTAAAAATAATGACAATATTAATTGAAAATAATTGTTCCATTTTTGCCACTCGGTGGAAAATTTCGTCAAAAATACAACGGACGTTCTAAGTGGGGCGCTGCCGATCATAATTAATCGGGTTTTACAAGTTACTAAACTGTCATCAGTAGTTCAAATATTTTTAGACAGAAAAGGTAATTGAGTTTCTAAGAAATCTTATAATTGGATTTCAACAGTTTAATAATTTTATGTTTAGATTTTCAGAGTATATGCCACTCCAAGGTTTTCTGGGAGGATGGATTGGCACCGAAAACTAAAGCTTTGCAATTGCCCATGGATAGCCTAAGAGGTCTTGAACTGCAGAGCGATTGAAGAGGTCTTGAACTGGATAAGACATAATATGGTATAGAGACTAGTCAAGCTTTAATTCAGTCACTTCCATCAGTTTAACTTTCGTCTAGGGTGACATTTAGTTGCCACTCGTTAAATCTAGAATATCTAAGTCCCTGGTAATCGGGCATTTTTTGAAACTGCAGAGGTAGACAAGCTTGCCAGGAAAGTTTCGTCTCTTCAACTGTGACCGAAAAAAACATGTGTGGAGAAGGTGATTGTATCGCAAAGATTAGTGCATAGAAAGAGGGCTGAGTACCCGACAAAATAAGAATGACTTATTCGACTCGATGCTCAAAAACGCTAATTTTACTTCATATATACGTTCTTTGAGATCGTTTTTGTAGGTAGGAGTGCTCACATAGAGTTCTGCTTTCTGTGGGGATATACTAGAACGCTGGATCGTCAGTTTAATGTCTTCTATAGAAGGTATAACAATGTAAAGGAGGCAGGGTCGTCAATTTCTCAGCTCCTATCTGGTATTACCACACAGAAGGAGAATCAACACTTGGGCCGTTGCATGATGGGATGCTTCTAAAAGCTGTTGTTCAGAATGTGTCGTAACATCTATTAATGAGCACACGCCATCGTTCCTAGGAATGTTGCATACAAACCTCATAATGAAGACATAAAAAGTTGAATTAGTGTAGAATAACCACCCGGCTGTGACTGTTTGATGGGGATTGTGTATAAATAAACGAGTTTCTGCAAAACAAAATTGAAAAGGACATATACGACATTTGGTTTCAATAGGATAACGCAATTTGAAACACAGCTAAACCAAACGATATTTTTGTACATGGGGATCAAATACTCAGCCGTAACGGAAATATCCATTTTTTTCTGTTGCGAGAAGTTAAAGATAAGTCAGAGTTAATGCATGACGCTATTTGGCATTCATGTTTTTAATTTCTGGTTAGTTTCAGGATTTTAGGAATCACTATACATAGAACACTGCTCCTCATCTAGTAGGTCGTGCTCTTTGAATCTGAAAGACGTAAATCAGTGTAGTGAAATATTTATCTCTTTGTTTTGTATGCAGTGGGTTATGAAGAGCTGTGGCACACTAGCGTTGCTTTCCCACCAGAATACCTTACCATTTAGGTATTATAACTTGCAAGACAACTAAATATAACCATGTCATTCCACACTTTTCGATCAGACGAGCATCGACGTAAGGAAGTAGGTTAGGTTAGGAGTGGCTGCTACAGCACACTTAGACCGGCAACGGTCCGTTGTGATACCACAGGATCTTACTCCCCTTTCACCCCTATGAGAACCAGTTAGCGCTGCTTACGTAGCGTAATAAGTCTCACACATTACAGTTTTCGAGATCGGAAAGACAGTCCATTAAAAACTTACCCAAATATTCATGTCTTTTGTGTGTCAAAGCCGGGCATGAGCATAGGAGGTGAACCTCTGCTTCTTCCTCGTTCTTACAGCTTCTACAAAAGTCATTTACTTCCAGACCCAGCCTCCTCGCATGTTCTCCAAGAAAGCAGTGTCCTGTGAGTATCCCCACGATCGTTTTAGGTTCACGTCTTCGTAGGGAGATAAGTGCCTTTAAGCGTTTCAAGTTCAGCTTTGGCCAGACTTGTCTTGCCACTCTACATGAGAGGGTGTTCGTCCACCTTTTGTTCGCAGAGGCTTTCGCCTCATTTTTAAGCACAGTCCTGAGTGCGTTAATGGGTCTCCCCAACTTCGCCCTTTCCGGTAGCAGTCTGAGAGTTGTACCGTGCCTCGCTAGTTCGTCCGCCCTGCAGTTTCCCATGACGTCTGAGTGGCCGGGGACCCAGACTACCTGGATGTTGAAATGCTCACTCATCTCATTTAGAGACGAGCGGCAACCCAACGTCACTCTAGACGTTAGAGAAACAGAAACCAGCGACTTGATTGCCGCCTGACTGTCCACATAAATTGCGATATCAGTCGAGGATACCACATGATGTTTCAACCAGTTCAGGACCTCTTCAATCGCTATCACCTCTGCCTGGTACACACTGCAGTGATCAGGGAGGCGAACTGCTATATCTACCTCTAGTTTATCACAGAAGACTCCAGCTCCTACTTTACCGTGTAGCTTGCAGCCATCCGTAAAGAATTGCAATGCTTCCGTTTCAGCTGCCAACCCGCTCCTCCAGGATTCCCTTGAAGGGCAGGTGGTTCCGAACCTTTTCTCGAAGCACAGAGTCGGTGTAACATAGTCTAGATTCGCCAGTTCTTTCCTCAGCGATCTGACTATCGTCGAGTGTTCTATTTGAAAACATTTCCACTGAGATATGGCTGATAGTCGAGTGGCCGTAACCACCGCCATCTACTTACCATAAATGTCCACGGAGAGAAGGTGAAACCAGACCTCTAGGGCACTTGTAGGTGTTGTCCTCAGTGCCCCTCTTATAAGCATGCAGGCCGTTCTTTGCACCTTCTCAATTCTTTTCCTGTATGTTACTTTATCAAGAGCTGGCCACCACACGCTCACCCCATACATAAGTACAGGTCTTACTACGGAAGTGTATAGCCAGTATACCAGCTCCGGCGTCAGGCCCCATCTCTTTCCGATGGCGTTCCTACACGAGTACAAAGCTATATTGGCCTTGTTTACTCTTTCCAGAATGTTGGGCTTCCAGCTTAGCTTACTGTCCAAGATTACGCCTAGAAATCTTGCCTTGTCCGTAAAAACTAGTCTGTTGCCATTTAGGAGAGGTGGATTTACTACAGGGATTTTATATTTCTTCGTAAATAGTACCAATTCAGTTTTAGACGCGCTAATTGCCAGTCCACATTTGGTGGCCTACCTCGTTATAATTAGGAGGGCATTTTGGATTATCTCCGCCACTGTGTTTATGTATTTCCCAGAGACAGTCGTTCTGGAAGACAACGGACGTCACGTAACGCTGAAAATGTGGGTCTGGTGCGCGATAGTGTTGCAGAGTCTCCAGAAACATCAATTCGGAGATGTGGTTCCCAGTTACACATTTCTGCACGCAGTTTAAGGCAAATTTTGAAAACTGATTTGAAAATATTCCCGTATACAAAATTCAATTAGTCCATAAATTGCTACCGAGTGATCTTTATCAACGAGTGAAATTGAAGATATTACATCTAAATTGATAATGACCCATGAAGCCCATTTTCATCTCAGTGGCCACGCCAATAAACAGAACAGACAGTTTTGAGGAACACAGAATCCTCAATCAAATCAACAAACAGGATTGCATCCACTTAAAACAACTGTATATGCATTCATGCAGGCAACATCATTGGTCCCTATTTTTTGAAAGAGACCAAGGTGTTAAAGTTACTGTTACTGCCGAACGGTACCAAGACATGATTCGAAATTTTCTTGTGCCTGAAATGGAAGAGCAAGGACTAGAGGACATGTGATTTCAGTAAGATGGGGCCACAGCATACTCAGCCCGTTCAACAATTCAATTCTTGAATGAGGTTTTTCCACGACGACTAATTTCGCGAAATGGCGATTTAGAATGGCCAGTCAGATCTTCCGATTTAACAGCACCAGACTTAAAATCAAAAGTTTATGTGAATAAGCTCCAAACAATTTAACATCTTAAGAACAATATTCGCACCAAATTGCAGTTACATAGTGAATCGCGACCAAACCTACTTCTCTTTTCTTTGAACAAAGTTATAGGCACCATCTACGATACTAAGCACCCTAGCGGAAAGTCACATGATGGAAGCGCTATCATTATCAAAAACAGAATAAGTCATTATGAACTCCAAACGGGAATTTGTCTAGAGGAGTGGTCAGGGAAATGCATCATACCTGCGGTTTACTGCCCACCGAGACACTCAAGTAAGAACGAAGGAAGTATGTTTATAGGAGGAGGTGACTATAGCTCTGAGTATATTAAATGGGATTCGAGATTAACTTCTTAGGAAGGAAAACAACTGTGGGAATGTATACAGAATGAAAAGATGGACCACACATCTATACTGGCCACCCAACTTACTGGCCAACTGACAGGCGAAAAATTCCCGATTTACTTAACTTTTGTGTAATAAAGGTTATACCTAGAACATTAGT
The DNA here is from genome assembly GCA_963932295.1 of Tipula lateralis. Lineage (NCBI taxonomy): Eukaryota > Metazoa > Arthropoda > Insecta > Diptera > Tipulidae > Tipula > Tipula lateralis. The sequence continues at coordinate 73,400,443 of OZ010737.1, forward strand.
CCACAGACCGAAACGTGCGACGATTTATCTGCTGATCACACTTCGGTACTAATAACTCATAAGACACGAGTTCTAAAACTAGCGCCATCTAGATTGTTGACGAATCAATATGGTGTATATTTAAGTCTACAATAACCTGGAACTGTTCGTGAAATACTCCTTTAAAGACAAAATATGAAATTGATGTAGCAGCACAACAACTAACTAGTTTTCTACAACAAGCTGCTAAGATCGCTACGGTGATTAACGCTACGCTCTACCGATTTTAAGAAACACAAACTTTTCGAATATTCAACATTTTCGGTTTCATTATGCAAAGCCACACGTGAGCTAAGACGACCAATACTTTCATCCCCTCCAAAATGGGTCAGAGAGCTGGACAGGTCACTATCCAGAAATCCAGCCCGGAAAAGATGAAACAAAAGTTAAGTCATATCGCCCATTCGGCTTACTACTCACTCTCTCAAAGCTGTTCGACAAAATGCTCCTGCAAAAATTTAAGCCAATCCTGGAGAAAAAAAATCATTTTGGACCATCAATTTGGATTTAGAGAAGAACGCGGAACCGTGGGAAACGTTAACAGAGTCGTATCTGAATCAGGAACTCCCTTGAACAAAAACTACTGCTCGGCAGTGTTTCTAGATAAAACCCTTGCTTACGATAAAGTATTTCACAAAGGGTTTAGAAGTAAGAGCACAATTACCGACATATTTCAGTAGAATTATTGAAAATTACTTTCTCGAACGAAAAGAAAAATGGAGAATTATGGCCAATGAGCGCACATTACATTCATACTCGGTAAACTCAACTGCCCGCCTGTGAGACTAAATAAAATCGTTCTGCCACAAGACGAATGCGTTGAATATCTTTGACTACTAATCTGTGGCTTAAAAGGCCGTATATACCATTTGCAGGTGATCACACACAATCGTTGTTTATGTCAGCCGGAGCATGTTAATTTTTTTGTCAACGGCGAGAATCGAGTTCGAGATCGCGGCGTGATGAGAAACTCTCTTAACCATTACACTAGTTCCGCTCCAACTGTCGCAGCATTAACCACTGCGCCATTTGGTCGGTGAAAAAAGTTCCTGTCAGTCAAGACTCAACTATTGTATCTACAAATGACACGTTGACATATTTTAGCTTATTTGCTTTTGTAAGAAGTGAACATTTTACAGATTCAGGTAAATTGAACCTATTATACAACCCGTTGATTTTGGATATCGCAGTAAAAGGTAAAAATCGTTCCAGTGGATCTAATATCTGGTTGCTCCTGCCCGCCAAATTCTCTGCACAGATATAACATTGCTTTGAAACGCGGTTTTTATTTAAGGATTAACTAACGACCTTGAAGCTATCGAATTTTTGGTATTTCATTCGGAGAACAAAAAGATTCCAGGACTGATGGTTTTCGTTGTTGACAGAGTTTTTCATCCAACTCCCGAATTGTACTTGATCGACGTGTTTAGCTGTCATGCAATATTACTATATTGCAGTTCCCTAAAGAATCAAAATTTGTTGGTATTAGTCTTGAACATTTTACCAGCCAAGTTTATCCAACCAGAACAAGTTGATTGCTGTGCTAACATAGTATGAAGACTATTTAGAGGAGGATACGGCACAAGATATGGTATAGCGGACGCGAGAAGCGAAAATTGACGTGAGAAGGAGGAAAGCTACATAGACTGCGTAAATAAGTTAAATCTGAAGAACAATATGCGAAGGAATAGCTTAGTAAAGATATAACTTCAGGGTTGAGCTTCTCAAACTTAATAACATCATTAAATACGTTTGGACAAAGAATGGTAGAACAGAAATGCTGGGAAACTGAAAAGAAATACGATGCTAGATGTGAAATTCGAAGGAAGACTAAAATCACTGAAACAGACGAGGGATGTGACGCTGGCTTGGCGAGAGGAAACGTGAAGTTATTAAAACTCACACACACCAAAAGATCGAGCTGATTGCTTTGACGGCATAAAAATTGAGGCAAGTACTGTAAGAATTCACAGTATATGCACGTGTCACTGAACATTATACCTTGGTGCACTATCAAGAAGTAGCTTGCAATTGTTTATTTTTAATCTTTGGTTTGAAGGTTCTCTAATCCTCAACTGAGACCTAGTAATACGTATCGGTTCACATTGCATATGTGCTTTTACACACACAATCGCTTTTTATGTCATCCGTAGCATGTCATCGGCGAGAATCGGGACGCTGAGAAACCCTCTCTTAACCACTAAGGTACTATAGATAAATTGAAACTCAGCAACATCGTAAGGGACCGAGCTGGGTCAACAAATCAACCGAAACTTAAAAGGATTTCTATTATCATGAATATACCACGATTACCAACAATCGCCTTGATCAACAAATTACCATTTACGCTTATAAATACAGTAACCTATCAAACCAAAGGTGGTCCCGATAAATTATTGTTCGTTGTCACAGTTGGAATTGTCTGTTGAGCAGTAGGATTATTAAAATAAATCGCCTCCAGTTACCTATACAAAAAATATACGATGCACGGTTTGAACTGATTGCACGAACGTGTTACGCCGGTTGAAAATATTGCTTACATTGTCACTTGATTCGAAGTGAACATCATTCAATGCCAATTATACATCACAGCGTATCTAAGCTTGAAGAATGTCAGCTGCTTCATTCAACGTCATATTTTTACATTTTGAATAGGAATAATCTAATTTTCTGCCTATCACAGGTGAACCCATTTGGGCAAAAACCGGTTCAATAGAATCCATTCGCTTAATAGGATAGTCATCTTCCCAAGTGTTTCATGTTACCAAATATCCACCCATTTTGTCGCATATAATAGTCCAATCACCAAAATGATTTTCGAACCCAATCCCTTCTCAAGCACTTAGATTTATAATGGTTGGGTGATGGTTAAAATTTGTTTGTTTCTCTATACTATCTGTTTTGGGGCCGAAGCACTGCTAACCTTTCGTATTTTCCCAATCTGCACTGTCACAAAAGACGACCCAGTCCCACGTACGGGAAAATTTAAAAAGTCGATCTGTGTACAAATGCACCACTTGCTTTTGTAATACAACAGACACTAGAAGGCAACCTACAGGTAATCTATCTTTACCCCTTATAACCTCAAAAGTTTTATAGTTTACTATGGATATAAGTCCAAGTGATTGTGCTACAATTTCTTAAGTATTACTGACCGTGATATAGCGATAGCAGCACTTTCTTTGTGGGGTTGTAACGGAAATAGAAACTATAGCCACTTCAAGACAAACAGACAACTATGCAATCACAAATTGCTGACGGAACAGCCTAGAATTTTTAACTTGGCAGCTTATGTGAGGCGGATGTAAAGTAAATGAAGTAACTCCTAAGGAGAACTATCTCAGAAAACCGGTTAATCTACAAGGATATGTTCTTAATCAAATATACCATATAAGATGGTTGAACGGCAGTTCACTGTCTTTTAGTACTATAATGATCCTAATGAATATATGACTAACACCGTTCAGTCCAATTGGGGACGAAATCAATGTTTAGGTTGATGTCACAAGCGGCCATGGTACCTCAGCTTGATAAAAGAGATAACACCACGGTGAGCGAATAAACTTTATGTGAACGCAGCAAGTGAGTTAAAAACGAGTGCGTTGTGTTCACCATTACAGTCTACACTCCGGAAGACCAAAAACGTTTGCAGATACTGAGCTACAAGCGTTATTGGATGAAGATGATACGCAAATTCAAGACCAACTTGCGGAGGAATTAAAGATGACTCGTCAAGGTATAGCTTAGATGCATCTAATTGTTACTGGAGATGAGAAGTGGATCTGTTCTAAGAATCCTAAGCGTTTTTTACCTGGCGAATCATCAGCAGCATGGCCAAATCGCTTCGGAAAGAAGAAAATGCTCTGCGTTTGGTAGCTTCAGAAAGGAATCTTGCACTATTAGATGTTGAAACCGGGCAAAACTGCCAATGGGCAACGCTGTCGACAACAAGTAATCAATCGATAACAAGGAACCATGGGTAGCTCGAAAAACGAACAAAATGGGACACGAGACACGAGTGACTGATATTGTAGCACGACAATGCTGCATACCATTGCACTTTCCTCATCCATGATACCATCAAAACGATGAGAGGGGATCTGCTACCGCACCCGTCTTATTTGCTACACTTGGCCAGTTTCATGGAAATGCAAAATATGGATGAATGGTGTCGGTCCAAAGACGAGTCGCTTTATCCTCTTATCGGCCAACACGTGTCCTTGTGACTGGGTACCAGTGAAGTTTTACCTTATTCAGGCTGTCAGTGTCTAGTCGATTAAAGGTTTATAGTCAATAAGTTTTGATGAAACAGTATTTGAGTCAATCGCCTTTACAGCTGCCTGGCTGTCAGAAAGGATGAAGATACGACGATCTTTGCAATTTATCTCCTTTGCATAGGAGTGCTGCTCTCGAAAATACAACAATTTTCGCCTGAAAGACAGTAGCGTACCTTATATCCCCTTAAAGTTTAGCATATATAACCCGGCACCAGCCAAATTACAGCAAACTGATTTATCATTATAAAGATCATCAAATCGTCACCGGATAGGTAGAATGGGCTGTTGTAGTCCAATTTGTGCTTTTCGGTAATAATTACACGAAATAATTTCCCGAAATTTGACACCATAGTTTCGGAGGCCGTGTGGGTATAGTTAGGTGCCGACCCACCTCTTTCCATATTTAGCAATGCCAAGAAAGGCTATATTGGTTGTCTCTGTCTTGTAGACGAGTGGCTGTCTGCGCAGCACACCTTTGGATCTAAAGCTCCAGGAGATACACAGCCATATCAAGAGCTGCAATGGATGTGGCATGCCTAGCTCCCACAATACCGAGACAAACAAGTCTTTGAAGACATGTCTGGGTTTCAAGCTCCATGATTATATAACCGTTTGCATTTTTAAAAGATTAAAGCTTCCTATAGAGTCCTTTGTAGCTTAGTGTTTAAAACAATTTCTCATCACGCCGAGGTCTCGAGTTCCGTTCTCGCCGTTGCAAAAAGTTACCGTAACAGCCGGATTCCATGAAAAGCATTTGGTTGATCTGATCATCTACAATATGCATCAATGCAAGGTATTGAATGGTTCGCAAGGTCTCAGTTGACACGAGGTTATGGCCGTTTATGTTTTTTTTAGCAATAGATTATCGTTAAGTGTTCGTCTAAGTTCTAGTATTTTAAATGTTAGTCTGCGTCTGTGTCAACAATTACTCGGATACGAACCGTGCTCCATGGCACAGACGCGCAAACACGCAAACAGGTAAAACTTTTGCCAAACCGGCCTCAACAAAGACTAATAATTACACGTGTAGGTAGATTATACCATCTTACCACATAAAAACGATTTTTACACACACACACGCATATATACATATATTTTTGAGTATACTAGTTAGTCGAAAATCATTCTATTTTCCCAGGAATTATTTTTCATTTCTGTTTGCAAATCGTCGTCGCTGAGGTCCCCAAGCAATTAAATTATAAAACATCAACACGCAAAAAAAAGACCAAAAGTACTTTAAAAGTAAAGTGATGAAAGAACAATAAGAAGACGAAGAAGACAACAAATACGCACAGTCTTTATTGTGTTAATTATCTTGGTGAAAAACAAAAGAAAAAAATATAGGAAAATGGAAAATAAAGAGAAAATCCATTACAGAGCTTTTGTGTGTTTGGAACGAAAGTTTAAGAAAAAAAAAATAATTTTTTTTACGCCAACCTTCGAGACAATTATATTAGCAACAGTTTATAATATATAAGCATAGTACTCGAATATTGTGATGATCCTGGTACATTGCACTATGCTGGTCTGTTCCATGTACCTATCATCGTTTTATTTCAATTAGCATTGTACTCGTATTTCGAATATAATTGAAATAAATTGAGTTCAAGTTTTTTTTTTGGTTTGCCGGTGCGGCACTCAGTTTCGTATACGTATAATATCGCCTGAGGTGTATTATATAAATTTTTTGAAACTTTTTTTTTTTTTTTTGGAAAATTTAAATACTTGTACTTGTACTTATTATAATTGAAAACCAGATTTTTCCTCTCCATTGTTGTTTGTTCAATAGCGATAAACGATTCCGAGCTTTGGTTATACACCGCAGAACTTTGTACAAATACGAGTTATGTAATTCATATTTTATGTATTTACGAATTTTCCTAATTTTCATAAATTTATTTTAATACAAATATACACACACACATACATACATACATACAAGAAATGTATATTTATCTTATCCTTTCCATCTCAGAAAATGATTATTATCATCAAGGGGATTTTTATAGATACATATTGTATTCAGCTTTTATTTCTGCCAAACAGACACAAACCCAAACACACACACACATTCACAGAGCGAATGGAAACGAAGAAATATGTTAATTGTAAAATTAGAAGGAAGATGGAGAGTTCTCGAGAAAAGTAACTAAAAAGGATTTAAATGAATTTAAATATAGAATGAGGGAAGATTTGTTTTGACTTTCTTTACATTTCCTTCTCCAGAGTTTGTATTAATTTTTTTTGTGTTGATTTTATTCCCAATTCTTTGGTCTCCTGTGATTTTTTTGTGTAAGTGTGTATGTGTATATACATTCTCCGAATCTAAAGAAAACGAAAATGGGTACATAAGAGTAAAGTTGTGCTTAGTTTTGTGGTTTTGTGTGAATATACAATGAGGATAGTACTCGAATAACAACTAAATATTGTTGGGCGAGAACACAAGTTAATGTTTGTGATTTTGATCTGAGTCAATTATATCAGTGTTGGTTGAATCTCATACATACGAGAATCGATGTGTATATACTTTTGTTTCTGAACTACTTCAAATTTTGCCAGCATTTTTGCTAGGATATCAATCGTATTCCTCGCTACTCTAGTTCCGCTCACACTGAGTACTGGGCTTTTTATATAGATATACGTTAATTTGGTCCTAGCTCTTATCTCATCACCATGTCATTCTATATACTACTCATTTTCGAAGAGCTGGATTACTGTCTCTAGCTGTGTGATCTTGTCTCTGTTGGATAAGCTGTTTCGAGGTCCTTTACATTACAACAAATGAGTCCATGGTACTAACCTATGATTATAAGCTAGATTTACTACCAAGCAGTTTATGCCAAAACGATATTCTTAAATGCTATAAAAAGATGAGGGTAGTGCTAGTTCAGGATCAATCAACTAAATCGTGAACCAAACAAGGTTAGAATTATTTCCACTTTATACTATTATAGTGCAAAGAAATGTTTGTTTGTCTAGGACAGGGAGATTTAAGCTTTCTATAAGACAGTATGCTAATGCTATTAATTCTGATTGGAACACTGTACATACCGAACTTAAACTTTCAGAAAAACTCAGATCATTAATGAGAGCTATCCGAAAAAAACAGAGGAAATTCAACAGAGGAACTGAGAAAATTCGGCGAAACCCATAAATTTTGAGAAGAAAATGTAACTTGTTAAAGTATATTCAGGTAATAACCAACAAAAAGATGAAAAAAGCGCTAGGTCGGATGGAACTCCGCTGGCTTCGGTTAGAATTGCATCTGACATCCATCCAAATAGGATTTTGGACGTAAAGTCATACTAAAAAGGAGGGGAAAGCGGACGGCGTGCCTATGCACTATAGACCACTCTGCTTGCTGAACACTTTCGGGAAACAGTATGAACTTCGTCTATTAAACTGCTCTGCAGATTAATCGAAAAAGTCGACAGAGTTAGAGGTTTTGCAAAACACCAGCTCGGATTTGGTACCGAGTGTTCTATACTGTCTAGATCCTATAGTCGAAGTCATGAGATTAAACTATAAGGTCGCTGATGGATTTCAACACACGCGGCGCATCTCAGTAGTAATAACCGGGAATGCATAATCAATAACGCAGTGTGGGGGTCAATTCAGGAAAAGATTTGAGAATTTAAAGTGAGCTTGAATCTTAGGAAAGTTCTGCAGAACTATTGGGGTGAACGGGAAATCATTGTGGAATCAGAGTGGTATTTCGATTTTGGACCATTGCTCTAAAATATTCTTTATGCTAGTGTTCTGAGAATTGTCTTGCCTCAGGACAAATCTGCGAGATATTAACAACAACTTGAAGAGCTGAAGAGGCCGTGGTCAAAGTACTCTCTTAATTTCTCTGCATTCATCGGTTACAGTTGACGCCGAAAACCATCAGAGGCAGTTGTAATGGCGGTTAGGAGAATGTTTTCGCCAACGAAATTTAACATATAGAAGGAACAAGAATAGTACCACAACGAAAATAAAGTACCTAGTGGTGTGGGTGGACCAACGACGAACGTTTTAAAAACATATTAGATAAACGGTGGTAATAGAAAATTGACGGGGCGCAAGTAAGAGACAATTACTCTGCTTGGACTTCACATTTATGAGGAACCTGTATGGATTAGACGATCTGTATGGATTCGGGCACCTGTATGGATTCGAGACGGCGAACGACGCCATATTTTTTGTTGTTCTTTTGTCATTTGGAAACTTCATTAGTATACATTTCATCATGATACGCTACACACGTGAACAACGATGGCAAATCGTGCAAATTTTTTATCAAAATAATCGTTCTGTTGCTGCTACTTTAAAAGCATTACGGTTCATTTCGACAATCGACCGTATAGTGGCAAAATTTGAGTCTACGTTTTTGCTACATAATGTTCCGGTGCCCTCGAGGGCAAGAGGTGCTCAAAGTGTTGAAAACATCACAGCCGCCAGGGCTTCAGATCAAGAAGACGCAAATGTGTCGCTCATACGACGTTCGCAACAATTAGGCCTATCTGTGACATCATTGTGGCGAATTTTACATAAAGATCTTGGCCTACATCCATATAAGATCAAGCTGACACAACAACTAAAGCCGTTTTACCATTTGAAGCGACGCCGATTCATAAATTGGGCTCAAGAGTAAATCGAAAATGATGCAGATTTTCACCGAAAAATCATCTTCAGCGATGAGGCTCTCTTTTGGCTAAATGGATTTGTCAACAAGCAAAATATGCGTTACTGGGCAGGAAGCAACCCACACGTGATTCATGAGGCACCGTTGCATTCCGAAAAAGTTACTGTTTGGTGCGGATTACATGCCGGCGGCGTCATTGGGCCATATTTTTTCATCGACGATAACGATCGCCACGTTACTGTTAATGGAAATCCATATCGCGATATGAAAAACGATTTTTTTCGGTCGCAATTGAATGGAATGGACTTGGACGACATGTGGTTTCAACAGGACGGGGCCACATGCCACACAGCACACGATACAATCGCGTTATTGAAGACTAAGTTCGATGAGCGTGTTATTTCGCGAAATGGTGCCGTCCAGTGGCCGCCGCGCTCGTGTGATTTGACACCTCTAGATTATTTTCTTTGGGGTTATGTGAAGTCATTGGTCTATGCCAATAATTCGGCGACGTTGCAAGAGCTCAGAGCCAATATTGAACTTGAAATTGCTGGAATTTCGGCCGATTTATGCGAAAGAGTTTCAAATATTGGACTTCGTAAAACGTGCACGCGGTGGTCATGCAAAAGAAATCGAGTTTCATTCTTAAATGTATATGTTCAAATTCGTTAATAAAAAAAAAGTTAGTTCAAAAGTCGAACAGTTTGTGTTTTATTAAAAAAAAAAAGTTGAAGTGGTCTTATTGAAAAACCCGATACTAAGTGTATGCGATGTTTATAAGACAGTCTCAGCCTTCAATCAGAAAGATTCAGCCTTCATGTTATCTACCATGCCATTTATTATGTTAATGGTTAAACACAGAATGGCATTACTCAATAGTGCCACTGTCACTCCCGTTGAGAGTGGCACTATTCAACGGGAGTCCTAAGTAAGGCGCTAACCAAGAAATAATAGAACAATGGCAGAAACTCAGATACTGCGTTTTGGACAAGACAACTGATTTCTACAGTCAAAAAGTGGATAGAACATGCATCGGAAAATATACTTCCACTAAACGGAATTCCTAGCAGGCCTATTTTAACAGCTATTTCTTTAAAATGCACATTATAGAGAGCCAAGTAGGTATCAGATGCACTATAATACACTATTCTTCACTGTTAACGGCGGATGCAGGAGCGAGCGTTTAGGGTCTAGCTGAAAACGAAAAATATTATCTCTAAAATGTTGTCGGAGAAGTCAAATTGGCCAAACAATAAGTTAAGGCATGAAAATTAGAATACGACTAAAATTGAAGAAACATACTGATAAGAACATGGACATCCAACGCCTGAAGTAACGGAACGGTGTTGAGGAGCGCAGTGGGGAGTCTTAGTCGATAAGAGTTCGACACAGCGCCCATGAGAGTTTCTATAAAATAAAGCATTTTGGATCAAACTCCAGGACTTTCCAAGCGCTTTTTGACATTGCCAGAATAGGGCATTTGCTTTTTATTTCAGTACTAGAGAAAACACTTAGATGCTTTATGTTCTCCAGTCAATTAATTACTCTTTACTAAGTACAGCAGGTACATATAATATGGCGTGCATCTACGTTTAGCAGCAATAATTAAATGAGGTTTAGAAGGTTTCGTACTTTAGTTCTACTGAGAGCACAATGTCTTAGTGATTAACAGTGACTTTCGTTAATTTATGCAACGCACTTAGATGTTTACTTGACACAGTTAGACGTATATCATCGGCATAGCCCTGTACACTTAAGCTAAGACTACCGTATCTAAATAAAGAGCTCGTCGCAAACGATTTGAGATTTGTATAATCAAATTTACCAGCTTTCGGGATAAAGACAACTCTGCTTAAAGATTCAGTGCTAAATACAATACAAGCTTTAGAAAGAAAATGTAAGTACTCGTGAAGGACAGGAACATCACACAGTAATTGTGGTCGTAAATGTGGCTTAGCTCAAGGCTAACATGATCAGAACAAATAATGGCACAGCCAGGAAAATGAACAGCGAGAAGTAACTCTCTATGTTCAATCCGTGTTCATAATCCACGTGATGTAGATGCCAGAGTACTTCAGTGTAACGCGAAAACCAAAGGCGGTTGAACATGCTACCAAGCAAAGTGAAAATTGGAACACCGCGCTCGACTCATATATGGCCTTGCTTATGGAGGAAGCTAAAACATGAATTTGTCCAAAATTGAAATGTAAACGATCCGGGACATTATAGATACATTATAGGGATGTAGGTACAATTTGTATATAGTGACGTAGTACTGTTTCTATGTAGAATATCTTGTTATAAAGGCGCTTAAGAAAACGTAATTCCAACCTCATGAACTGGAATTCAGCCAATCATGAACTAGAATTCAACAAAAGGTTTATACAGGTAAATCTACACCACGCTATAAGTTGGGGTCAGCTTACATAGCCACAAGTTTACTAGTCTTGTATCTATAAGGCCTTTATATACAAAATCCATGACTAAATGGTGCGGGCTAATTATTGGCTTCCCAAAGCAGGTTGAGCAATAACAGCTTTTCTAATAAAGTCTTCATGTCCAAATATTAGTTGCCATAGTAGAAGTTTCAGAGGTAAAAGTGCGAGGTGGGACATTAGCCTTTGCTTACTTTCTGAGGTTCCGTATTCAAATCTTTCAACTAGAAGGTTTAATATAGACAAAAAACTTATATACGTACCTCCCAAAGCTCTTGAAACTGACGGTGTTTGTCACAGCTAAATTGCGAGATAAGAGTCGGTTGCAATGAAGATGGTGAAAGCATGCCGTCAAAGATACGTTTTTGATCGTAAAGTTCTATCTATAGTTTAGATAGGCATAACCCTGGGCATCAACTAGGGTTATGCAAATGATCTGGTAAATAGAAGAAAATCGCTCGGTTTTTTTAAGATCTTATGCAAGAAGCTCTTGACCGATTGCCTCAATCCAAAAAAAAAACAGAGACAGTTTCATTCACTTCGAGTACAAACAGTTGCTCAGGGCTCTAGTTGATTATTACGATGTTCCAATTTTACAGAGCAGTCTAATATTTATCAGTAATCCTATAGATAAGGCTTTTAAAAAGCTCACTGAAACTTACTAGAGATGATCTAGATGATCTACTTGATGATCTATGGTGGGTCATCTAAAAATTCCAGTGGTCCACCTATTTATTCACTGGCATGCACAATTAAAATTCCACAAACAAGGTGAGCCAAAGATGGACAAAGATGGACGGTAGCATAGAAATAGTACTGATTGATCATTACTTGGCTCTTTTCAAATCCATGAAGCCATTATATTTCAAGCAGAACTGCATTCGATAGAGCTCTGTACAAAGGATAATCTAACCAAATGCCTAAATAATGCAACGCTTTATATTCTTCCATAGATAGTCAGGTAGATTTAAAGAAACTTAGATCAAATAACTAAGCTGGTAAAAGATTATTGAAATTCTACAAAGCAACTATAACAGCCAAAATGAAGATAACTCTTATGTTGAGGTGTGATTGACGTATGATAGAATTGAGGGTAAGAGGACATCGTAGAATGATGACTATTGGCGCAACCTTTGAGGTTTAAAGTAATCTAAAAGTATATGGTCTCCGCTGTCTTAGGATACTACCTTAAGAAAATAGGGTTGAGTTAACCCACTTAACCCAATTTGGGTTAAAATAGTGGGATCTGCAGAATAAGCCATGTGTTAAAATTTCAACCAGTCGAAAGGTTTATCCATGGAAAACAAAGCACATAAGATATTTAAGGTTAAGATGCTCTACAGCTTAACGCTCACTTGTTCCCACTTGTACAGGGTGAGAAGGTATACTACTTTGTTTTGCCGCCATTTTGGTAAACGTTAGTCTTGACAGTTCATATTTGGCAGTCGTGAAGTAGACACGTGACTTATTTATTATGGACAAATATTCGATAAACCAACGTGTTTTAATCGTTAAAACATTTTATCAAAATCGATTATTGTGACGATGAGAAAGTTACGTGAAATTTTTGGAGAAGCAACGTGCCAACAAAACGCATAATTTATCGTGTATTGAATGATTTCGAAGAAAGAGGGTCTGTAGGTGATAGACCCAAGCATGGGCCATAGATACTGCAAGATCGGCTGAAAACATTACTGCTGCTCAAGAAAGTGTTCAAAACAATCCATCAACCTCAATTCGTCGCCGTGCTCAGGAGTTTGGTCTTCAAAGAACAAGTTTGGCCACAATTTTGCACAAGGATTTGCATTTGTTTCCATTTAAGATTCAGTTGACACAATAACTTCTTCCACAAGACTATTTACGCCGCCGTACATATGCCAATAGGATGTTACAGCTCGCCCATGACCACCCCGATTTTCATGAAACAATCATAAGGCGGCACATTTTCATTTGATTGGATATGTGAATAAACCGAATAGTCGGTTCTGGGCAATGGAAACCCCTCAAATTATTCATCAGTCACCTTTACATCCATTAAAAGTGACAGTCTAGTGTGCAATTTGGTCAGGAGGAATCATTGGACCTTACTTCTTTGAAAATGAAAACGGCGTAGCGGTAACTGTGAATGGGAAGCGATATCGTGATATGATTGAAAACTTGTTAACGCCACAACTGCATGCTTTGGGCTTGATTAACATGTGGTATCAACAAAAGGGTGCCACATCGCATACAGCCAGGATTACAATGGAATTACTGCGAGACTGATTGGCCTCCACGGTCGCCTGATTTGACTGCTCCGGACTGCTTTTTGTGGAGATATCTGAAAAGCAAGGCTTATGCAAACAAACCAGAAATGCTTGAGCAACTCAAACAAAATAATCGAGCAAGAATATTTCTTATTAAAAAAATCTGCAAGCAAGTGAAGGTCATCTTAGATTCCCGATTAATATCTCGACTTACAGTAACATATCAGTTGTACCCATCCTGAACATTTTCTAACCACTTAGAGCTATCCCGGAACCCAATATCATTGGGTACTGTTTTATTATTTTATTTGGCCATAACTTTTCTTCATTTTTCAGTAGTCGAAACAAAACTATGCCCTTGGAAGTTTACCCCCAGATTAATCGTTAAAATAAAGAAATAACCAAATGTATTTGATGAGGTTGGGTATACTAACCCCTTAACACTTTATATAACTTGTAAAACAAATATTTGTAACTTACCAACTGGATCTCCATTAACATTTGTGTGACAAATAAAACTTGCCAAGAAGATCACTTTTATATTCCAAAACCACATTCCTGTTCCTGAAGGAGAATATTATGAAATTCCTGCAAAAAGAAAAACAAAAAAAAAATGTCAATTTGAAATGAAAATTTTTTGTTTGTTTGTTTTTATCCCTACAATCTGTTTCGGGGCTCGAGGCACTTCCAACTCTTTCGCGGTTCGCTTTTTTACGTCCTTACGTTACGCCATTACAGCCAAATCGAGGACGTACGGCTATATGTCCGATTTACGTAGAACTATCTGCACATTGCATAGCTCCATGCCAGCCTATAGTACTGACATGGAAGATGGGTTGGCCCATGAATTCTGCACTCTAACAGGGGGTCATAGATGTGTTCATTCACACCACCGATCGTAATCGTATGGTGAAAAAACTCCATTTACCATCCTGCCACTATCGGGAATCGAACCCGGTACCTCTCGCTCCAACTGCCGTAGCTTTAACCACTGCGCCACCTGGGCGGTGAATTTTTTTTCCATTTGAAATAAAATATCCTTTTCCTCCCATAATCAAATCTCATCTGCTCACTTTGTATATCGCAACCTATAAGTATGTATGTATATATGTATGTACGTACACTTGTTATTCAATCCATTAATCATTTTGTGTGTATGTATACGCATGTATAATCTTAAACATAATTTTGTGTGTAAGAAAATGAAAATGACATTTTTTTTTTTTGGGAAAATCCGAAAATGAAAAATTGGAAAATGAATTGGATAATCTATATATGTATGAGTATGTATATTCGATTTTTCATGAATTTGATAACGAAACGCGACTATAAATAAATTATATTGTAAAATGAAGTCCCAATAAACCACATATAATATTGACATGGGAAATATGATCGGTTGGTTATAAGGGGGTTTGGCTCTAAGTCGATATGGGTATAGTACAATGTAATGAGCAGATTCCAATTAAATAATGATTTAGAATTCAATTTTGATACAATTCGCTGGAGACGCTCGAGCTATTGTATTATATATGTGTATATACCAACATGTAGAACGAATATTCGGAACGTATCAATTTGGCACAAATGTCTCGAACGGATATATAAGAATATTAAATATAAATTGCCGAAATATTCCTTTTTTAGAGATTTATGAGATTTTTTTTATGCTTTTTTCTCAATAAATCCAATTTGGGTTGATTGAAAGTGAATTTTACAGCTCATAAATATATGAATGGTATCGTTATTCCTTAAATATAAATCGTTTAGGTAATTTGGTTCTTAGTATGCATCAGTAGTTGAACAGTCACGCACACACACGTACGAAATGTTTTTTTTCTTGAATAAACATTACAAAAATATTGACTAGATTTGTAATCTTAGTTTAATTTGAAACACGATCTAATTGCAACATATATACGTACACTGTAAATTAGACCACCATCGTGTCGGAATAGTGTATACATATTGATGTACAGTAGTTCCGAAAAACAGCTTAATCATACCAAAATCTATGATTTTGCACCGCCATCCACAGTATATGGTTGGTCTAGTTTGGAGGGGATGATTGATTATTATATGTGTAGTTGAAACTAGGAGAAGAGATTTTATATCAGATACTGTGATTCAAATACCTGGTTTCAAAATATTAAGAAATGATCGAAATAGTGATGGGGGTGGTGGCATCTGTGTTTATGTTAAATGTTCCATAGTTTCCGATATTATATTTATTGATAGTAAACCAAACTTAGAAATACTTCTAATTCGTCTAATGCTGAAAAGTCAAAAAATATTATTCGGATTGGTTTATAAGCCTTCTGGCATGGATTGTGTTAACGACCTAGAAGCTATACTATCTAACTATATTCTTCAATGTTTTCTGATATTATAATATGTGGCGATTTTAATTATAATTTGTTGAAGCGAAGTAACCTAGTTAAAAAGTATATCGATTCATTGAGCAGATTGTCTTTAAAAATTGTGAACTTTGAACAATCGACTCACTTTCCTGTTCATGCCGAACCATCATTATTAGATCATGTGATCAGCAATACTGAAAAATACAATTCTTAAATCAAATTTCTGTAGGTTGGGCTGATCATGTTCTAATATATTTTTCATATAAAACACTTGAAAACGCTGACAATGTAACAATTGAATTTAGAAACTACAACAAGATCGATATGCCGGCTTTGTTTAGTTACTGTGTTCGGTTGCCTTTTAACCAAGTTTTTGATATCCCTAATGTTGATGAACAACTTAATTTTTTTAACAGCCTAGTTTCGAATTTATATGAGAAATTTGTACCCATTACTCGGCTCAAAAAAAATGTCAAAGTACCACCGTGGATGAATGGAGATATTTTATATTGGATAAAGCTGTGTGACTTTGCATATACAACGTGGAGAAGATTGAGAACGACTGAAGCTTTTAGAGACTATAAGAGGATAAGGAATACTGTTAAAAATCTGGATGGTAAGCAAAGTTATCTCAGTACACACTTGGACCCTAGTTTGCCTGCTAGAGAGTTCTGGAAACGAGTTGGGAATCTGGGTTTGGACAGAAAGTGCAAAGATGAAAATACTATTAACTGTAAACTGGATGAATTAAATGAATTTTTTAGTTCTGTTCCATTAAGTGACATTGATATAACAATTGACTCTATATTACAGGAAATCTTACCTAACTCGAATATGACTGAAAACAGTTTTTCCTTTAGAAATATTGACATTGGTGAGCTGGATAGCGCGATATTTTCTATCAAGTCTGATGCGATAGGATTGGACAATATACTATTAAAATTGATTAAAATTCTGTTTCCCGTTATAGGCTACTATTTATTACATATTTTTAATCAAATATTAACAACCAGTATATATCCAAGGTGTTGGAAGTCGGCCAAAGTATTGCCTCTAATGAAAACAAAAAATCCTAAAAGTGTTGAAGAATACCGGCCAATAAGTCTACTACCGGCACTTTCGAAGGTTTGTGAACGGGTTATCTTAAATCAATTGTTAGTTTTTCTCAATAAATATGATTTACTTAACCCCTTTCAATCCGCATACAGGCCGGACTTTAGTACAGAAACAGCTGTTTTGCATGTTGTAGATGATATAAGAAGAAAGCTGGATTCTGGTAAAACAACTATTTTAACTCTTTTTGATTTTAGTAAGGCATTCGATTGTATTAATCATACACTCCTTATTGAAAAACTCAAACAGATATTTTATTTCCATTCTTCTGCGTGTTCTCTAATTTTAAACTATCTATCAAATCGGTCGCAAATTGTTTGTAACGGATCAAAAAACTCTGGAATGCTGGCAAAAACAGCAGGTGTACCTCAGGGGTCAGTGCTGGGGCCAATTCTATTTGCTTTATACATTAATGACATTTCTAAGCAGCTGGTTCATTGCAAATATCATTTGTATGCAGATGATTTGCAAATATACATAAGCTGTAATAGTAATGAACTTAATTCTTGTGTTCAAAAATTAGATGAAGATATAGAGAGAATTACTAGGTGGTCTAAAGAGAATACTTTAAAATTAAATAGTAGGAAAACGCAGTGTATGCTTATAAGCAATAGAGATATTAAACTAAATCTAACACCAATGGTCAAACTGGGGGATGAATTAATACCGTTCGTTCCAAATGCGAGAAACCTTGGTGTTATCATTAATAACCGTTTTGACTGGGAAGATCATATAAATTGGGTAAGTCAAAAAGTTAATTTCATGTTACGGAAGTTATGGGCAACAACAAAATTTGTGAGTACTAAATTAAGATTAAAATTCTTTGATACCTATTTAAGACCTCACTTCACATACTGTATGACAGCATTATATGGAATGCAGGAACAATATTTCTATAGAATTCAATTAATTTTTAACGCTTGCATAAGGTATGTGTTCAGTCTACGTAAATTTGACCATATATCAGCATACTCTCGAGCCTTACTAGGATGCACATTAAGAGAATTTTATGACTTCCGAACATGTCTTTTCATATTTAATGTATTGAAAAATAAGCAGCCTGCATATCTGGCTAATAAGCTGATCAATCTAAGGTCCAGTCGCTTAAATAATTTACTTTTACCAAAAAACAAAACTAAACATTTTAACAAGTAATTGTTTAGTGGGGGACTATCACTTTGGAATTCCTTGCCGTTGGAGATTAAACTTTCGAAAACCTCTAGAAAATTCAAAAAACAATACGAGAACCATTTCAACTTCGTGAAAAGACATTAGAGTTTTGATTAGTATCAAGTGATCTATGAAATCTGTTTTATTCTATTTTTAATTCTATTTTTTATTTTATTTTTATTTTATTTCATTTTGTTATTTTATTATATCTTATTACTTTCTTTTGTTTTATTTTATTATTTTCTTTTATTTCATTCTTTTAATTTATTTTATTTTATAATAATTTTTTAAATTTCATAAAAACTAACGAAATGTTTAATACTAAATATCTAAAATGAAATACTAAAACGCATATGTAAATGAGTTGAATAACTTAAATATGTTAATATGTCAATAAAGATTTAAGATTTAAGTGATTTCTATTCTTCTTTTGTGTGATCTCTAATGTAGGGTAAACATCATGTGGATGCCTGTTTTGTTAGGACAGTTTCGAAATGAAAAATTACTTCTTTAAGGTATAGCACATCCATTGATAATATTTGCATTTGGTATTCCGATTATAGTTGAACGTTCATTTTACAAAAGCAAATCGCAAAAAATGAAGATGTCAACGATCGTGTTGAGCAACTCAACCAATATCGAAAGACACACCCAAGTAAAAATCATTCATGTTGGTTTATGCAGCACCCATTGGTGGTGACTATATATGGTGTGGCAGTCAGTTTATGATTTATGAAAATGCTGGATTTAGCTCGATCGCAACTATACCTAATGGGTTTATTGAAAGGAAAACGGCAGGGTTACTGTTTTCCTACGAAAATTTTTACAACAACAAAATGTTAGATCAAATGTCGCGATCAAGGGTAGCGTAAGAAGATTAATCTCAGAAATTATAATCTCAGGTCCGCATTACTTATATTTATATAACCAATAATATTGATGGTGAGACCAAATATTTGTGGTCACGCAGTACAAGCGCCATATTATCGATAAAATGCGGCATGCAATTATATCAAAGGCATGTACGTCTACATTTACCAAGAAGTCGTGGAAAAATCATAATGTACCGATGTTAATCAATGCAAGATAGAGGCGACCAGAGGAATTGCTGCATTAAATTTCTTTTTTTCCGAAGAAAACTCAAGCATGAAGCATAATAGGACAAAATTGCTTAAAAGCTCTTAGCAGACGTACAGTTGGTAGAACCATAGTGAAATTCACCCAACTCAGCAGATACTCTTTATCATTAAGGGTCAAGCACATAGTGTTCGATATTGTGAGGTCAGAAAATATCAAATTTGGCGGGCTAGTTATTCCAGGCTTAGGCAACATAAGATCGAACCACTGTTCACTATATACAGGAACAATAAATCAATATCGAAGAGCGTCTAAGATTGTTCTGGAAAATTAATCAAATTCGAACGTAATACTAGAAGTGAATTATGAGGAAATATGAACGAGAACCAGTATAAAAATTCCAATTTAAGAAAAGAAAATCCAGGCTATCGTCCGATCTATAAGGATAACAAACGAACTGGCCACTTTCAACCAACAAAGACTTACAGAACTATCACTTTTGCTTCAATCTTTAAAATTATTCGATACCTTGTTCGATAACAACTAGCCAAACTGTGGAAATAGATTGAATGAAAATCATTTGGATGGAACGTGTTTGAATTCTGAAGGAACTGTGATTGGAGTCCACACAATGATAACTTTTATTGAACTGACATGCAAAAGAAGAAGAAAAATTATTGATCCATAAGGGTAGTTATCTTCTATATGTACGTTTAATTTACCGCTTAAGCGTTGTGGCTGTTTAATTGTAAATGGGATGAAAAATTATCTGATATAAGATAGGCACGGGATCAAATACGAGACTTTGTGGTGAATATAAATATACCCATATGTTTACTTTTTGACACAGGAGTCGATAAAGTTGTTATTGACGCATTCTGTAACACCAGTGAGATATGATATGACTTTGCAGATATAAGTTATTTACGGTTCAATACAGAGATGGGGGTTGTTTATACAGATTACTAGGTAGCGTTGTGCTATCAGCTATCTCATAACACTTGAACTAGTTACCGACTTACAGCATAGACCAATTCAAAAAAGTGGTTGATTGGCAGGGCCGGCGCTAGGTTATCTCCAGGAAACCTAATCCTCATAAGCAAAATACATTAAAACAAAGAGACTCTTTGAAAACTTGCTATTTAATTATTGTAAAAAGTTAATTCGACGAGCTTTTATTTTAGCAAAATCATCTATTAAATCATTATAATTCAAATTTTGAAGTAATTCGCTTTCAATTGATATCATAGCCAATTCTACTAATCTGTCTTGTGCCATTGTGGTTCCAAGATAAATTGTTATAATTTTTAATTTAGAAAAGCTTCGTTCGCCTGAAGCTACAGTTACAGGTATAGTTAATAAAATTTTCAGAGCTATCACGCTGTTAGGAAATAATGATTCTATTTTCTTATTGAAGATGTAATTCAATGTTTCGATTGGTGGTAGTTTTGGAAAATTTAGCGTTGAAAATGTTCTAAGCTCATCAAATAATTCCGATCTACTTATATCTGACTTGCCATTATGTGAAAGAGAGTGCTCTAACTTAAGACAATTCTCTTTTAAAATGTCAGAAGTATAATGATGGTATCGATGCAATTTCATATAAGAATTTAAAATTATTGTTGTGTTCAGAAATTTGATCGAACCGTTCTGTAACAGATTGTATAGCTTGATCAAGAATTTTAAAATAAAATTCTATTTTAAACTTACATTCTTGATCAACTATTACTGCATCTCTACCTTCATAAGAAAAAAGAGGTGTTTTTCGACGGGTTGAAGGAAAGCTGGCGGGAATGTCTAGTTGTAAAGCAATGTTTCTTGTCCGAGATACAAACTCTTGAAACTTCTCATCAGTTCTTAAATTAATTAGAAATAATTTAGTCGAGTGTAACATACTTACAACTGACGTTAAGCATAAAGCGGGACTTTGTAAATATTTACTAAAAATATTAATTCTGTCTAAAACTGCATACCAAATTTGAAGTGAACAAATAAAATCAAACTTCAAAATTTTATTTCCTAAAATTTCTGCAGCATGTCGTTTTGCTGGTTGTTAGTTCCACTTAAGCTTCATAATTATCCTCTAAATTTAAAATTAAGGGCTTTAATGCGTCTATACGACTTTCCCACCTCGTTGTACACAGTGGTTTGAGAGTTAAAACCTTAACGTTCTTTTTCAATGTTTCCCATCTAGAAACTGAGCTAGAAAACAAAACGTATAGGCTTTGGACCGTATCGAAAAACTGTATAGCCTGCGCTGAACATTGTACTGAATCTGAAAGTACCCAATAAGCGGAACGAGATTCACAAGGAACAAAAAACACACGAGGTTCCAATTGCCTTATTTGCGCTGGCATTCCAATATGTTTCCCTTTCATATTCGAACCGTTGTCATATCCTTGCCCTCTACAGTCATTAATTGATAATCCCAATCTAACTAATCGCTCTAAAACTAAATCGGTTAAACCTATACCAGTCGTATCTGAGACTACTAAGAAACCTAAGAAAAATTCTTTGATAACAAATCTACCTTCGCATTGGTCTACGATTTTAATGATAAGTGTCAATTGTTCTTTCCTACTCAAATCAGGTGTGCAATCAACAAATTACTGAATAGTATTTTGCTTGTTTAATCATACTTACAATTTTAGTTTGAATTACATTGGCTATAATAGCAATAAGCTCATTTTGAATATCTTTACTTAAATATTTGTTTTGAGTTTCATGATTATTAATCCGACGCAAGTGCTCTGAGAGAATGGGATCAAATTTTCCAATGGCATCCACCAATTTCAGAAAATTTCCATTATTTCTTTCAAATATACTGTCGGACCCATCTCTAAATGCTAAAGATTCCACAGCAAGGAATTTTATAATAATTAAAAGTCGCTTTAGAACTTCTCTCCAATGCTGAATTTCTTTTGACATATTGTTTTCAAAGGTTGAGTCTATTGTCAGGTTTTTAACTAATCGTAATTCTAGTTCCTTCCATTTCTGAAAATTCCCCATATGCAATGAGCTTTTTTCATGTTCTTTAACTAATCTACCTAAATGATTCCAATCACTGAAGCCTGAACTGGAAATTGAATTATTTGAATTATTTGCAAATAATTTAGAACAGAAACAGTAAACTGCATTTTTAGATATGGAATAAACTAACCAAGAGCGCATAACCTTTTCCCCATTTGATAAAATTCTGGTGTAATGTTTGGGATTGAATTTTCTACCTGATGTCATCGCAAAACATATATTGTCTACTTGTATCGGACCTTTCTCAACCAGCAGAGTTATTAGTTTATTATTTAATTCTGGATCCGGCCAATCTCCAGGATCTTCTAAATTATTAACTTTCTTAGTTGATGAAGCAATCGATCTGTCATTTGCTGTTGAACTAACTAGTTCGCCATTTAAAGAACTTAATGAAAGAAGTTGATTGGATTGAACTTCACTAGTTTGCATTTGCGTCATGTTACAGACTGTATGCGATTGGTTTTGAACTCTAAAAAAATTCTGTAGTGCATTTTTTTCGTTGTTTTCCTAAATTTGTCTTTGTTTCTTTTTTTGTCTATAGGCGAAGCCAGACAATTTTCGTTTGGAAGGCATCGATTTAAAGTTAACCGTGGTTAACCACCAAAAATTCCACTAACCTTAGTGCGATCGGTGGTGTGAATGAACACATCTGGATCCCCTGTCAAATTTAGAATCCATGGGCCGTCCCATCGTTCATGTCAGTACTATAGGCTGACATGGAGCTTTGCAATGCGCAGATGGTTCTATTGAAAATCGGACATATAGCCGTACATAAAAAATGGTAAGTGTGCGTTAGCAGCCACAACAACAACAAAAACAATTTTCAATCGGTGTTATCTCATCTTCAGTAAATCCGTACACTCAGGACTCCTGTGTAGATTCGTCCTTCCAGAATGGACCATTGAAGTATAATACAGTGGTAGTGTCCTACAGACCATTGCCATATTGAGCCTTAGTATTCTTAAATTATAAACAGGAGTCTCTAAGGCAGACCTCCACTTAAATTACGTATGTTATGAGTGTACTATTGAAACTGGCGTTTTAAGTAGGAAGGATGATATTGTTATAATTTAAAGTATTTTCACGTGACCTTCTTGTAGCTTTTCCCAATTTTGGCATAAACCTTAGTGAGTTTCTTTAATTTTGTAGAAATATGTATCAACTTTAGAACCCATATGAAGATTATCTCTAACTAGGGAAGAATAATCCATGTGGTACTGAATTATTGCTGGGATCCGTTATTTTCCAACTTCATTTTTTGTTAACAATGAGTAAGTTTTGAAAAAAAGCTTTTCAAGATGAAAAGTCTCTTTACCTCTTCTATTATATTATCACAATGCACACAATTTTTTTAGAATAGTTATAGGTTGTATTCGAATAGGATAGGCTTGTGTATAGGATTTATAGCACTCTCTGTACCTCCTAAGAAATTTAGCTCTGTCAAAAACTATACTTGTATCCGATAAGTTACCAGTTTTTTTCATTTGATCCTAGTATTACTTATATCATAGACACATATCTAGTTTGGTAGCCATGATTATGAAACTATGATTTTCGAAATGAGGATACATGACACACAGTTCTCATTTCATTTGACAGTTTATCATAATTCATTAAAATTCCTCCATGGTATAAAAATATTTTTGTTTTGCCCTCCACCCAAATTTTCCATTTTCTGTTTATAGTTTTATTTTCCGTTAATTTATCGAATTTTGTATTAATTTAGTTTTTTGAAAACTTCAATTTTTATAAAAAAAGAAACAAATACATGATTAAACCAATATTTGTAGTCACTAAAATGCCATGGGATGAGAAAAATTAGCTCATTCCGAAACCATGTTTAAACCAAGTTGCAAACCATGATTAGTGGTGACACATTACAACGAAATCATGGTTAACTCGAAACTGTAGTTACGAAACCAGATATGTGTCTATAGTATAACTGAGTAGACTGCTTTCAAGTGACAGTTCGAAACACCTCTTATAGTCGTTCGTCTTCTACCATAGCTTCTCGGTGGTTTAAATTTTTGTGTTAAAATTTACAAACATACGAGTATATAGAAGATCTTCAATTAGAGTGTAGATTTTAGATGGGGCAGCTCCCGCTCCGGAATATCTAACAAAATATTGTTCTTGCTGAATACTCATTTGTAACGTTAAGACCAATGACGCTACCGAACAAATAGAGAAGTGGTTATGGTAATGAAGAAGTGGTAATGGAGTGAAAGGTACCGAAATGAACACATCGATAACCCTATGTTGAAGTGTTCGTGGACCGAACCATCAGTTCTATGTCAGTACTAAAAGTACGAAGTTATGCAATATTCAGATCTACGTAAATTTGACCTTTAACTGTACGTCCTGTGATTTCAGCCTAACGTTGGACGTTTTAAGGGAACTTCGAAAGAGTTGAAAGTGCTTAGGTTTCAAAACAGATAGTAGAGGCATAAACAAATAAACGAATGACGTTAGAAACAGACAGATCAATGACCTAAGTTTCATGATATAAAACAGACCGTGGCAGTTTCTAGAGGTTTTATGAAGAATTCTTGATCTGTATAATAATTCGATCAAACTTGACTTTATCAAACTTGACATTATAACAGTGAAGAAATTGTGTTCGATCATGCTGGTATTGTTCAGAATTAGTATAGCAAATATATATAAATAGCAGTAGTATAGCAAATAATCGAATGAGAGGATCTCAATGTAATCAGTTCGACGATAGATGGATCTAGTATAGTTAGTTTTTTGAAGTTGAAAGAGATAACATTATACAACGAACGAATGAACATCATGAGAATGCAATAAGTGAGTCCGTCACCAGTTGATGACACTACTACAATGATGCGTGGAAATATCTCGATATTGACTAGCACCACGACATTGACTGTTGCCTACCTAATGGTGCGGTGGTTAACGCTGCAGCAATTGGAAAGGGAGGTACCGGATTCGAATCCCAAAAGGAGCAGGATTCAAAAGGGATTTTTCATCACCTGATTATATGGTGGTGTGAATGACCATATCTATGACCCACTGTTGGAGTGCAGAACTCATCGGCCAACCCATCTTCCATGTCAGAACTATAGGCTGGCATGGAGCTATGCAAAGTGCAGATGGTTCTACGTAAATCGGACGTACATAGCCTCGATTTGGGTATGTAATGGCGTAAATTAGGTCGTAAATAATTGAAACGCGAAAGAGTTGGGAGAGCCTTGACCCTCAACACAGATTGCAAAGATATTAACAGACAGCATAGACATTGAGTATTGTATGCAGAAGGAAAAGATTGAGGATCCATTCGAATTTAATATAAGCAGTGTGAAATTGATATTTTTTTTTTTTTTTTTTTAATAATTTTTCTTAATTATTTCTTTTTAATTACAATCTAGTCTTACACGGAAAAAAATAATTTACATCAAACAAGTAAACGATTTTCTTATATTTAGTAAATCAAAATTATGCCATGTTTTGCGTAATTTAAGCAAAGTTTAATTGATTTGAGCAGTTAATTAATAAAATAAGTAAATTGTTTCATAATTTAAGAATAGGTCAATTTACATGAATCAAGACAAATTTACTCGTTTGAATCGATTACTTTTATAAGTATTTGGCTGCTTTAGGATTATTATATTTTGAACAACATTTATGTGTTAGTTGAAAATGAGTAAATAGTTCTTATTAATCATGCATAATTGTCTAAGATATGATAAACGAAGTTAGTCCTACTGTTAAATACACGAAATCGAAGGAACAAGTAAAATAATAGCGTCACTTTTAAAACAATGTTGATTGTATAAGCATAAAGGAATCTTAGTTCTCGAGTGTTTTAGCGTTAAATTTTAGTTATACCGAAGTCAAGAATATAAATTATATTTCAAATGTAGTGTTAGTACGTATTTTAAAAAAACTTTTTGTGGACGTTATTCCATATTTTATTAATTATCGTATAAATTCAAATAATCGTATTAATTGATTCTGTTCAGTATCACAGACAAATATGGGATATACTTGTTAAATTAATTCGTCAGAAAATCAGGTTCGTAAGCAAATAAACTATATAAGTTTTGCCAATAATAACTTCTTATTTTATCTGTTACATAGGAATGATAATATTGAAAGTTCAAACAATGGATCTTCAGTTCTTAGAAGTTCAGCCATAGAACTATGAATTTAGGAATATTTCTACGAGAGGCTACTTATGTAAGTATAAAAATATAAATATGAACAAGGTGAGGTCAAAATCGATATCTAATATCGGTTATTTTTTATCGATTGTGAATCAAATTCAGTATTAAGATTTACGCTAATAGTGATACATTTTAAGAATAAATTTTATACTGCCATCAATCGATTAAAATATGTTGGTCTTGTATGTCATTTTTATTTGTTGTATATTATTATGTTATAACATTTATGTATTTATTAACAATATTTCAGAAGAAGAAATTGAATTTGTGAAACCGAACGATGACAAATGATCAGAGCATGTTCAGTATACTTCAAAAATGCACCAAAACTGCTCTTATCTGCACTCTTTCATCTTAATCTGCATGTAAAAGAGAATATAAATGATTAATCCACACTCATCACAGTATAGAATGGTATATCACAGTATCCACACTCATCACAGTATTAAAACTACAATGGTATAGCATCATAAGTCAGATAAGCTGTGAAGGTCAGATGGACGAGTTTACCAACATTTTTCAATAATCCAATCTGATACTCATCATCGATTCATGGTTAAACATATGTATGTTTAATTAATGTTACAAATTAAATATATATTTTTAAATAAAAATTTATTTCTAATTAAAACTTAATAAATTTGGTTTTTTTATTTCAATATTTGGTAAATTATTATATTAGTGAAGTAACTATAAAGTATAACTAGTCTTGAATCATGAAAATAATGCTACAAATTTAAGTAATTTTGACATACTACTAGAAAATTTATTAGGTGAATTTAGTATTAAGAACATAATTTATATGTATTAATTTCATGATTTAATTCAAATTTACTTAGTTACACATGCACAAATAGCATGATTTCAATCTTATTTACTTGGAAGTTTCATGCGCTTGGTGCTTATTTCATTGGTGTTTGATTTGGTGAAACTTGGTGTTTGATTTCTACTTTCATGTAATTATTTTATTAAATCAAGAAAAGATTACTCAAATTTTAAAGTAAATTCTAGTTAATATAAGAAAGGATTGCTTAATATCTGAAATTTTATATGTACTTATAATACACTCAGAGAAAAATTTGGGTCAAAAATACCAAAAAACTTGGGATACTTAGCCAAAAACTTAGTATTTTTCAACCAACTAAATGCCTTAGTCAAATAAATGACTAAACTCTTGGTTAAAATAATTTTTTATTTTAAATGACCAAATTTTGGTTATAAAAATAAAAAGCTTACTAATTTTAACCAAAATTACATGGTAACTTTATAAATATAAAAACTAAAAATTAATGTTAATAACCAAATAAAAAAGTTGGATTAACCTTATTAATACTTCTAACAAAATTTCTCATTTGGTTTAATACTATATTTATAGATCATTTTGGGGTTTTTAAACAATTTATTGTTTAAATTTGACAAACATTTGGTATATCTAATCAATAGGCTAGTGCAAATTCAACTAAAGCTTGTTTAAATTGTATACATGTGTGTATATATATGTGTGTATATATATATACATATATATATATATATATATATATATATATATATATATATATATATATATATATATATATATATATATACATATATATATATATATATATATATATATATATATATATATATATATATATATACATATATATATATATATATATATATATATATATATATATATATATATATATATATATATATATATATATATATATATATATATATATATATATATATATATATATATAATTATTAAATAAAACACACAATCTGAGTATATTTTTTGTTTATTTAATTAATAAAATATTACATTTCGTCTCCAATTCAGGTTTATCATAATACTTTACATAACAATTTTTATTGTGTGTATCTCTGAACATCAATGGAAATCCGAAACTGAATTCCGTCATCATCGTCTTCACTAGAACCTAGGTTTGAAAATTGAATAAATATTAATATGTAATTCTATTTTGTGGATGATTAATAGTTACAATTTTTGATTAATTTTATCTAGCAAACCATTGGTTGCTGTGGCTGTATGCCAGCATCATAGTTATTGCAGCACGTATTGGGAGAGTTCCACGATGAAGTATGGCTTTTTTCTATATGATAATAATAAATTTGTTATGTTATCTGTTTAAACATTTAAAAATTGTATAGAATTTAAAACTTTGAAACGTTCCTTACCAATTAAATCCAAATAATTACTATGTATTTAATTGTTATAAATTATTTTTAGAGTATTATACCAAAATTGAAAAGCACTAACGTGTTTCCGCTAAAAATAAATCTCCTTACAACATTACACGTGAAACAAACAACACGAACTAACTGACTTATGAAATTTAATTTCTAATAAAATTCTGTTTTCTAGTAACCAAGTATTTTGTTCATGTTGAATACACATTTTATTTGGTTTAACCTAATATTTGGTGAATAATTAATGTTACCAAAAACTCAGTTTATACTACTATAAAATTAGGTCAAAATAATTAATTAAAAAGAACAACTCAACTTTGTTATTTAAATTATGTTCTTAGGTTATTTAACTAGTTTTATTTTGGTAAATTTAACCAATAACAAGTACCAATATCTTGGTTACCTAAATTTTGATCAATTATCGTTTTAACCAAGCAGCAAAATTATCATTTTTTAAATTAAAATAGGGAATTGGTAAATATAACCAAAAAACTTATGTTAAAGTAACCAAACTGTGTTACTAAGAATTTGGTCACATAATTTTTTCTGAGTGTAGGCAAACGAATTCATATTTTACGTCAATTTCTACTAGGCTCGAAAACGATAGGGTATATGCATGTTTTATGTTAGTTATGCATAATTATTTCTTTCAGTGTAGACTAATAAGCATTTTCTTCAAACTTAAACTACTACATTTTACTGAAATTTAAGGGTTCATCCATCGATGTACTCCTTATTACATGATATTTGTTATTCAATCACGCTTTTGTTGTGCGCTGGATACATTTATTTTAATCGATTTTACACTAACTCAAAAGGCTTTACTCTTTTTAGCCTTCTTAATAAATCCGTATTATCCAGTAGCTGGATAGCCTCTATGTTGACATGATGCAGCAGTCGTTGTTCGTGACTTCTAGCAAATTTCATAATTTCAGTTTTGATGGGGTCTATGCCCAAATCTTTGTGTATGTCTATATTTCTGACAAACCATGGTGCATTCACGATGTTTCTTAACACCTTATTTTGGAACCGTTGGATAATATCTATATTGGTCTGCTTAGTACAGCCCCACAGCTGTATACCGTAAGTCCAAACAGGCTTCAATATTTGCTTATATAGCAGAACCTTATTAGGGATTGATAGATGAGAATTTCTTCCCAGTAACCAATACATTTTATTGTATTTTAAACCCATCTTATTTCTTTTCTTTTTTACATGAGCTTTCTAGCGAAGCTTAGCGTCTAATGTCATACCAAGATATTTAGCAGTGTTTGTATCTGAGTTGTTGTCACCTACTGCCATGATGGCTGTGTCATTGGCGAAAGTGGCAATCGTATTGTTGTGTGGGATTGGAACATCTCGGGTGTATAATAAATACAGACGTGGCCCAAGTATACTTCCTTGTGGGACTCCTGCTTTTATTTCTTTTAACTCAGAGTATTCATCTTCTTGCTTAAGTCTGAAATATCTTTCTGTTATATATGATTCCAGTATTATGCTGTACTGTTAAGGTAGGATTAGTTTGAGCTTGTAGATTAAACCTTCGTGCCAAACCTTGTCAAAGGCCTGTGCTACATCAAGGAATACTGCAGAACAAACTTTTCTCTCTTCTAATGTCTTCTCAATAATATTGGTTATTCTATGGACTTGGTCAATAGTTGAGTGCTCACTGCGAAAACCAAATTGGTGATTCGGAATTAGGTTATTTCTTTCAATTATTAGTTTGAGTCTTTTTAAAAGAAACTTTTCAAAGAGCTTAGACATTATCGGCAGCAACGATATAGGCCTATATGATGTTATTAGATGTGGTGGTTTTCCTGGTTTAGGAATCATGATAACCTCAGCTACTTTCCATAGTTTTGGCACATATTTTAATCTGAATGAAGCATTTATAATATTAGTTAACTTCACCGTAGCTTTTTTATTATTTCTCCGGTAATCAAATCAAACCCGGGTGCTTTCTTTAAGTTTAAATTGTTTTTAATTTCGTTTGCTACTTCTTTGGGCGATGTAGGTGTAACATCATCGTGTATTTGAATTATGTTTTCATCAAATGTTTCTCGCAATTGACATTCATGAGGTTGAAATATATTTTCAAGATGGTTAGCAAATCCTTCAGCTTTTTCTTTGTTTTTCCTCGCCCATGTTCCATCCATTTTCCTGATAGGGTGAATTGACATTATTGGCCTTTTCAGAGTTTTAGTTGCTTTCCAGAGTGAATATACTGTATTACTGTCATTAGTCAATTTACTTAAGTAGAAATTAAGTGACTCATTTTTTAATTTCCGAATTTCTCTTGTTAATTGTTGAGTAAGATTGTTTAGTCTTTTTTTATCTTGTGTAGCTCTTGTTTGGTGCTACTTTTTTCTGGATTTGCGTTTATCCCTAAGGAGATCTCTAATTTCTATTGGATAGTTATTTCCTTTTAACCTTGATTTGATTTCTGGAGTACTTTTCCATGCTGATTGCTTGATATCCGTAGTGAACTTTTCTACTTCTTTGTCCAGTTGGGCTATAGTTTTTAAAGGAACTTTCAAAAGTATTCTTTGTTCGAGGTGTACTTTGAAACTTTTCCAATCCGTGTATTTGTTAGTTAATGCTGGATTATTCCCGTTTTGGATGATATACTCACTTAGAGTTAAAACTATTGGAGAATGGTCTGAGCTCATATCTTGGCTCTCTTCGACTTTCATAAAATTATTAGAAATATTTTTGGTTATAAAAAAATCGATTAGGTCAGGTATTTTTCCTGGGTCAGTTGGCCAATATGTTGGTTTTCCTGTTGAAATGGATTCACATCCATTTTCTTTAATAGCGATTAGAAATTATTTTCCTTTAGTTGCAGTTTAGCAATCTAGAACCTCAGTGAGTATTCTTCGCATTTGCCTATGGTGAACCTTTTCCCGAGCCGTTTGAAAAACTCTGAATATTGTTTGTTTTTAATAGAATTTCTTGGTGGACAGTACAATCCACAACAATAGGAACGTTGTTAGTTTTTATATAAACAACTGTGGCCTGAATTTCTTATTTTTCATACTTGCTTCAAAATGTTGGATATTTTTTTAATGATGACTGCGCTTCCTCCTCTGGCTGAATTATCTGGATGAATAGTATGATAAACACAATAACCTTTAAATGTAATGAAGGATTGTTTAGTAAAATGTGTTTCCGAAATAAGACACACATCTATATTCTCAATATCGAGGACTGCTTGTAGCCCGTGCTGATGTCGGAGCAAACCATTGACATTCCATGACATGATTTTCATTATGCTGTTCATTTCTGTATTAATTTGGGTTTAGCTCCCAATGCTTTTTCTTCCAATTTTTGTAGCCTCTCATCAAATTTAGTTAATTTTATGAGAATATCTTGTAGTGTTTGACTGATGTCAACATCTATCAATTTTTGCTGGGGTTTATTGACTGCGCTTCTAGTTGCTTCGGCATATGTTACACCTTCAGTTCTTAATTGGCGGCTAAAAGGTTGCCCGTTATTCTGTTCTGTCTGCTTCTCATACCGATTTGCCAGACCATACATTTGAGCTTTATTCATCCTTTCATTTTTAATTTTCTGCATTTCCTTTGCAACAATACACCCTCGATAATTAGCAGGATAACCTTGACCACAGTGTACACACTTTAAATTAACTTGCGGATTGTCGCATTCACCAGTTAGATGGTGTCCAGCACATTTAACACACCTTGGAAGTTTGCCACAATATTTTTGCGTGTGTTTTGCGAAATTGACATGACGGAGAAGTCTTGTAATAAACAGCGAAGTGGTTAAGGTGAAGCCTAGTGTCATAGTCTCCACCAGTATTAAGCGGATAATCTTTCACAATTTACTGTGTGAATTAAATAAAGTTTTAAGTTTGATCAGCGTCTGAGGCGTCAAGAGCCGGATATCAAACGAGAAGAATTGAAACAATATATCTTATCCCATAAACAGTTTTGGATCTAGGTCTTATGATGTAGTAGGTCCATTGAAACGTCCAGGGGATCTTTCAATGAAAAGCTACGATGTATTAGAGCTAAATATTTTGTGGAAGTCAGTTCCAAGTTGCCAATATCCATCGACAACCTTGAGTGAGTTGATCAAGTGATTAAACTGTACTCGTACAATTGATGTCTACATTTATACCGTTTCTGTTAATCGGATTATATATGAACATAACCACTCAATCTTTAATCACATATAAGATATTCATAATTGCCATATACATACATACATACATATACATACATGTAATAGGTATCAGGTATATACGAATATTGGTATGTTTCTTCCAGACCATAGAGCGATTTTATCAAAACCCATTTCTATTTAATCTATTTGTTGACACGTAACATTGTTATGATAACACATGTGTATTACTATATATCTACTACCTTGTGGAAAAACAGGATAACAATGATAACATAAAAATATTTTCACTTTATATCTAACATTATATTATTATAAGACTGTATATATCTCTGGTTTTATCCCATTTTAATTTCTTGTCGCTCAAGAAAACTCATCGCAAAGGTAGGGAAGATACATCTCTACATAGAGGTATGAACAGACATACAGAGATGTACACGTCATTTTGTATTGTATGAACGGTAAAAATATGGTTTTAAGGAGTTGAATTTCAAAGTACTCCCTTATTTTTCCTTACGAGGTACATATACTCGTATACCCAATGTTGATAACAATGATGATTGTGATAATAATAATGATGACAATTGTTTTATCTTATTCGCTCTTTTTTCTCTCTTAATGTTTATTGTGTATATATGTGTGTGTGTTTTATAAATATTAGATCTTATAAAATTTTCTAATTTTCACTTTTCAAGTTCTTATGTATATTCGTTAAGATAAATTTTATATGAATTAAGATAAAATATTTAAATTGACTTGAGAGATTTTCTTCTGTCGCAGTGACGTATACAAGGAATGTATGTATACATAAAACTAGGGTAGCGATAGTAGTAGTAGTAGTAGTAATTAAGATGGAAATTAAAGAATTGAATTTACTGTGTAGAATGTCAATTAACAATGGAAGGAGGATGGTGGAGGTGCGAGGAACCTATATTATATTTAAACGAATTTAGAAAAAAAATCAAATAATGGGATCTGTTTACACAGTTGATGGATGGTAAGTAAACTGAACTTTTCTTTGTTTTCTTATAACTATGGCGACTTATTGTTTTACCGACTTTATGCCTTAACAACACTTTGATACGCCTACCACATCGAATGGAATAACTTAGCTGATGGTATAACGATGATTATGGATGACTTACTGCAGACATCGAAAGGTAAGAGACATTTAAGATCGTAAGGGACTCTGAACTTTCCCCAGGACAAATAATACATATTTTTGTTGCACGCTCTTCATACTGCCATGATGCTAATCATCGTCGATAGAGTCCTTTTGGTCTTTTGAAGACCGATATCATGCACGATGCGAGTGTATCAAACATTTGAAAATCTTTGATCTCACGATTTTAATGTTTCATTTTGGGCCATCGGACCATTTTGTACCAGATGGTTAATCACTTTTCTGACTCAAACAGTAACATCACAATTAAACGTCATAAAATATTTAAGGCTTAAAAGGCCGAAATTGAACTTGTGGTTCTTCGTGATGTACAGTTGGTGAAGAAAAAGAGATGCCAGGCAATTACTCTCTTTGACGGAATGATACTTAGATTTCAATTTATCTAAAAGGATGTAAATGGTTTGTTTGTCTTATGTCCCCCACCTAATGAATACAAAGATACTTTGCACACGTTGCCATCAGATTATGTCTCTGTAAGCACGTTTGCTCCAACAAATTATTGAATGAATAAAATAATATGATACGTCACGGGTGTGAAGATTCCGACAAAAATATGAATGTATTGGTATAACAACTGTACTGTAGGTAAATAAATTGTAATATTATTTTAAAATACTACCACATAAAATCACAGTTTAAAAATGATATTATATATTAAAATGATTTCAAGATAAAAAGTATCGAATTGTTTTAAATGAATTCCATATATCTTTTTAAAATTATATTTTATCTTTTAATTATATTTTATGAATATACAAATTTAATTGTTCACTGTATTGAATTTTGGCCAAATCTCAGAGATGTTCCCGGGGTATGGCATATATCTGATTATAGTTTAAGGTACACTCTATCAATCCATTATAGTTCGACAAAAAAACTACGATAAATTTTATCCAATTAT
Organism: Tipula lateralis; assembly: GCA_963932295.1. Lineage (NCBI taxonomy): Eukaryota > Metazoa > Arthropoda > Insecta > Diptera > Tipulidae > Tipula > Tipula lateralis. The sequence continues at coordinate 73,435,433 of OZ010737.1, forward strand.
TGAGTTGGAAAAGTCGTAACTTATATGATTTTTAGATGTTAGTGGTTGACTGTATTTAATTTTGGCCAAATTAGCTGATGAATATTAATATTTGGAAAAATAGTCTTATCTAGTAAAGCGAATAATTAGAGGAATTGGGGCTGAAACGACGTCAACCTATTCTCAAACTTTAAATGGGTTAGATCCTCGTCTCTCTTAATTGAAGTCATTAGAGGTTCTTTAATGATATATTGTGCCTAGTAGGCCACTTTTGGTAAGCAGAACTGGCACTTTGCGATGAATCAAACGTTATGTTGTGGCGCCAAAATTAAAGACTCATTCAGATACCTTGAAAGGTGTTGCTTGCTTAAGACAGCAGGACGGTGGACATGGAAGTTGTAATATGCTAAGGAGTGTGTAACAACTCACCTACCGAAGCAACAAGCAATTAAAATGGATGCGCTCAAGTCATATGCCTGTACATAACCGATATGGAAAATTTAATAATACTTTTTATAATCAAGCCATATCGAGTAGGAGGGACCAATGATATGCATTGAAGTGTTTGGTGTGAGACTGCATGGAGGTGTCAGTGGTACTAATCTAGGTGGTAGTAGCAAATAATCGAATGAGATCTTGGAGGACTGATGTGGAGAAGGGTTTCGTGTGAACAGTTATTGATCACGAGTAAGTTGGTCCTAAGCTCTATGCGAAAGCTGTCACAAACAAGAACGATAAACTTATAGGATAATTTTCTTTAATCTCGGGCCCACTAATCTGAATGAGTACATTTTAATTCTTTTAACAAGGATCAATTAGAGAGCAAGTCTGGCGGCAGTAACCACGTTTATTTCAACTCCAATAGACTAAATTACAGGTTTTGCGGTTAAAACGTTCGTAGTTGTGTCAAGTAGATGTGGTAACCCATAACTGGATTCGTAAGTTATCTTGGTGCAATGACGTAGTGGTTTAAACGTAAGTTTATACACGTAATAAATTTAAATTTGTGCTTTTTACCGAGTGTTTGTCTAGAATAACTTTGAACAAATTAGAGTGCTTAAAGCAGGCCATTTGTGCCTAGATGTGCCTAGTGTAGAGAATACACGGAATAATGGAATAAGACGAATGTTCTATTTTAAATTGACTTTTATTTTAAGACGTAATGATTAATAAAAGCAATTGAGGGAATTAGTATAAAACGCCGCGAGAGGTGAAATTCTTGAAACGTCATAAGACTAACATATGCGAAAGCATTTAATAGTTTTCACCATAAACGATGCCAGCTAGCAATTGGATGGACCTACATATATGGCAGTTTTAGTCGCTTACTGGGATCCAAAGCTTTTGGGCTCCGGGAAAGGATGGTTGCGAAGTTGATACTTAAAGTGATTTACGGAAAAGCACCCCTAGGAATAGAGCCTGTGGCTTAAATTGACTCAATATGGGGAAACTAACCTGGTTCGACCATACTTGCAAATGAATAAGGCAGATTAATAAGTCTTTCTCGAATCTATGAATGGTGGATCATGGCCGTTCTTAGTTAATGGAGTGACTAGTCTCTAAGTGGAGTCATAGCTGGTGGACTGTCTGAATAAGATACTTGCTTCTTTAATAGATAAATTGCGTCTATTAATAATAATTGAAGAACAGGTATGTGATGCTCTTAGATTTCCTGGGTTGCACACGCGCTACAGTGCAGGTACCAACCTGTACTCCTTTAGTCTAAAAGGACCGTGTAAACTGCTAAAAAACATTCGTGGTTATGGTTGTGGACTGAAATTGTATATATACACCTGAAATTTCCAGTAAGTGTGGGTGATAAGCTCGCGGAATTATACAATTTAAAATAAGCCATATCGAGTCGGAAGGAACAATAATATGCGTTGAAGTGTTTGGTGTAGGCCTGCATGGAGCTGTAATTGCGAAGTCGATATTAGGGATTATTCTTGCCAAATAAATAAATAGATCATTTCATTACTCATTATACGAACATCATTTAACAATTAATTTAGAACTAACACGGATCAGAAGGATCCGACTGTCTCAATAAAACAATTATATAAGTCACGACTCACGACTTTTCCAACTCAATAATTGGATAAAATTTACCGTAGTTTTTTTGTCGAACTATAATGGCTTGATAGATTATGTCTTAAATTTTGTATGTATTAATTTGGTCACTATTTAAGGATTTATTTTTTTAAGTGGTCTTCTTTATAAATTTTGAAACAATTTTGAAGCTAAAGTAAAATTAGTTTCAATATTGATATTTTAAAAATGTCAAAAAAAAAGTTAAGTTGATGTGGCTGCTTTCGCACACTTAGACCAAATTTGATCCGTTGTGATACCACTCTATACGGCTATAGGTCCGAGTCTTTCCGTAGAGCCATCTGCGCATTGCATAGCTCCATGTCAGTCCTATAGTACTGACATGGAAGATGGGTCGGCCCAAGGATTCTAAACACGACAGAGGATCCAGATTATGTTTATTTTTCACCACCAATCGCACCGCCCAAACGATCGAAGGTGAAAAACCCATTTTGCATCCTGCCTCGAATCGGATTCGAACCCGGTACCTCCCGCTCCAACTGCCGCAGCTTTAACCACTGCGCCACCTGGGCGGTTGCTTTATTAAAAATGTTGCTTTATTAAAACTTCTTTTGTGTTGTTTTTGTTTAACGTGTTTTTATTATTGAAATTAAATTTTAACCTTATAGCGAACATTTTTTTAAGTTGTAACATTGCTTTTACCTACTGTTTCACCAATACATTTACATATTTTTGTTATTTCGACAAATTTTGTATACATATATTTTTGTCGATTTGTCGAATTTGGTCGGAAACTTCACATCCGTGATACGTCTCTTACTCGCATGGAAGTACACATTCAGAGAATCAATATAGTGTCAAAATGAAATGAGGAAGACTAAGCCATTCACCAATCATATCCTTTATGTTTTGAGTCACGCATCATAATTCACTCCATTATTTCATTACTCATCCTATTATGACTAAATTATGATAAATTTTATATTCAACTGTAGACCAGATGCCAGCTGAAAAGTTCCAAACGAGAACAGTCAGAACCGGAACTTACTGATTCTCCAAATGAAAACTACGATACCAGGTTTTATCAAGTTGCTTGTGGTTCCAAAATGTGTTTGAGATGTACTGAAAGTACTCAAGAGTCTCGTTTTCGTTTACCCTTGCATTGTTCTGTATTTTCAGTGGGCATACTCCGATTAGGCCGATGACGCTTAAATGTGTAGTATACCGAGACAAGTATGACAATAATTGAGCCTTAAGCACGAAAATGTTTTTTTTACTTTATTAAGACATTAGAGAACGGCCGTAGATAAACTTACAGGACACAACCTTCTTTAGGAATGTGGGGGAAGAACGGTTCATCTACTGAATTTTGCTGGGACTGTGGGGACCTAAAGACAATCGTTCACTTTCTCGGTTCCTATACAGCACTAGTACATAAGTCATATGTATTTAGGCGGTTAGTAATTAGAAGACCCCTCTGATTTGGAAATAGTAATGTACCGTGTGCGGGATAAGTGAAGCTTTATCGGAAGCTTCAATTGGTTTAATATTAACGAATAAGGAAAAATAAGATCTGTGATAGTACAGCGGACAGAAACCGGTCTAGATGTGCATTGGAAGCTACTCTAACCTATACAATTTTAGCATGAAGATAATAATATGCGGAATAATGGACATCCACATCTGTAAAGATATCCATACCTCCGTCAGAGAAATAGAACGCAGATACAATAGTTCAAATTGATGCTTTCGATATAACGAAGTTAAAAAGAATCTAGAAGAAGTGTTTTGACAACAATGTGTACGAAAGTATTTTCACCATATTTGGCAGTGTTTATCTCTGCTAGAGTGATTGTCCTTATCCTGTATGCCAAGGGCTATAAGCGCTGCACATCATTTCTTCTAGGAATCAAGCTGAATCGGACATCTTTACTCGTACACATTATTGCATACAACAATAATGACCTTTATATATTGTTTCGTCATCGATAGGCGAAAAATATAAAATTACCTGATTTGCTTGATTTCTTGGTAAGTATGAAGTTAGCTCCATTTTCGTTTAAATCGAAGTATGAGTGAAAGTTATACTATCCTTCCATGTAGTGAAAAAATAATATCAGAAGAACGGGAACACAAGAGCTAGGTTGTGGGATCAAATTGAATGTATGCGCCTTAAAATGTCAAGGAGTAACTGAAGAAGGAATTTGAACAACTCATATTTGACATACAGTATCAGAATGAGAAAAAAGGGTAGAAATTATCCCTGAAATTAAGAGATCCAGAAAACCTGGATGTAATGGATAAAATCCAGCTGGTTTCAATTACTTCCATAAGAAACGGAAGATACAACAAATGAACCAAGAATATGAACAAATACAAGTTTAGATGTCACTTAAGAGCAAGCAATTGTTTTGGCTTTGTGAGGATACATTAAATGTAAGATCATACATATAAGGTGCATATGACGTACCAAGCCTGTAACTGGGAATATTCTAGCTGGGTTAGAATATTTCCTGTTATCAAGGCCAAAACGAGCATACAAAAACTTATTCTTTTGATCAGAATCAAAATAGTTCACAAATTTCTATTTGAACTATTTTGATATTCTATCAACTATATAACTTCAGGATATTCTATCAACGTTCACAGTGTCTCTTCGTTTAGTTCTAGATCACGATTTATATGGGACTACATTACATTTTCAGTTAATCTTGCATGCTTATTGTTTTTGCTAGATAATCTTTCGATCTAAGCAGAACGGAACAGAATTATCTTCTGAAACGATTACATCCTACTATATATTTGAAAAATTGCCGACGTTTTTCGAATTCCTGGGTAACGTGGAAAGAAACAGATCAGTTTGTCTATAGTTGACTGACACGCTCTGAAACAGAGAGTTGCCGCAATGGAGATCACATTTAGTATACATCCATTTATTTATCAGCCAGATATCGTGGTAGACATTAACAAAAATAGGAGGAAAATTCAGGAGATATCTGTGCGGGTGTTTCACAGAATCATGATACGTCCTATAATGTTTTCAATTTGAACATTGAAGATCTCTCGTTAAACCTACAAGTCTCTACAACTATCTATCTTCTTATTTAACTTAACTGGATCCCTTCAATATTCCGAACTCAATGCCACAAATGACCCATGGTGCCAAATAACCTAAGATAAAATCAAAGCACACAGACGCGTTGTGCGTCCTTAACAACTCCTCTTTATTGTTTTTTCTGCCCTGCTTTGAACCAAAATTCCCAAGTGGTCCTTTTTCATGGAAAGAGCTTAATTGGTCAGTTTCGGGTTTAACCATCTGACATTTATTTCACCTTATGACAAGTAAGAGTTGTTGGCCACGTCAGCTTAAGATTGAAAAGAGCAGCGTCTTTATTTATTTTGTGAAGAGGCAAATGACCAGGTGCCTGAACCACCTATGAAACACAAGCCAAAACTATGTACAACCTGAAAATATGCAATCTCCTTGCCTACAATGTGACAGTGAGCAGGGACCCACATGTCCGTCATCTTGTTGCAACCTAGAAGATTCAAATATTTTTTACAATCCTCTCCCAATTTAGAGCTTGCAGGAGATTCTTCAAGGAGTTAAGGACAGTTTTAACAGTAAACAATATAATGTCCTACTCGCCAGCAACGTGATTAAAGGTAATATCACGAAGTGGGTAATCCTAATCGTGTTAGAGATTTTCAGTCGGGTATAAAATTTGTGATTTGTAAATAAAAGATAGCATTTGGGGTACAAACCGCAAAAATTACCAACATTTCTTCAGGATTAGCAAAAAAAAGTAGTGGATTTTTGTAGTTTATAATCTAGATGATACTTACAAGAAAGTTTATTTTTCAGAAAAACAGTAAGGTGTTTAACATGGGTTAATAATCTTACATCCGAAAAGAGATGCTACAGAAAAAGCTGCAGTTTACCCAAATCGGTTTATTATCAAATCAGTTTTAGACGGATCCACATGTAGACCCTTATCCAGACACCACTGTTCTATAATGGAAAACGAGTGTTGAGTCAAATCTGATAGGACCTTTAGGTGTTTGCCACTTTCAGAACCAGATCGCCAGCGTAACTTGGAGCTATTGAACTGGGTTCATAAAGACTAGATTCATAAAGTTCATAAAGACAAAGTTTGTCAATGACCACAATGGGAATGGAAGCACAGTGGGAATCTTCTAGAAAGTTAGACCGAAATAAAGGTATCCTCAACCTGGCATACCACAATACTTATGATCGACATAAGCGTCGTTTAAAAAAAAATCCAAATCATGGATCGAGTTTACACTTCATTACTTCATGTAGTACTGAAAACTAAATATAGTTCGTACTGCAGAAGACATATCTTTGGCAACTATTACATCTTAGTCTGTTACCTCTTTGGATAGTGCAAAGTAGATAATTTGGTTTCATACCTTATAATATATACAGACTGTTTCCGACTGGGAGAGTATCAAAACGAATAAATCCAAAAATATCAAAATCATAAAGTGATTTGTTGATAGTCATTTCTCATTCGGGAGACACATTACAAACACATATTTCAAAAAGGCATCTTAATTGTATCTTAAACATAATATTTGCCAACAAATTTTCTTAAAAGCACAGTACTTTCATTTTGATTTTAATTTGCTTCCTTCGTTTATTTTGTAACATTTGTTAATAAATACTTTATAAATTAAAAAAAAAAAGGAAAATAAATTGGGGAAAATGAGTATGGTAATTTCGCTGTGACGTCATATTATATATATAGAAAATTATTGATTTTTCAATTCTCAATTCCCGTCTTTTGTGGAACACAAAAACAGAACGGAGCAGTCAACATCAACTGGAAATGGTAATGTATGTTTGTAAGTGTGTGTATGAAAAAGGAAAATGACGATAATTATCATAATGAAAAATATCACATTAAATAAAAGTGAAAAAGTGAAAACAAATTAAGTTCTTTCAATTTATTAATTGTAGACGAGTGTGTACGTATATGTACGTAAAAGAAAATGAAACAAAACACATTACGAATTGTCATGTAATTTTCCAATTAAGAAATTTTCCAACAGCACCAACAACAATGAAAATCAAATAAAATTAATTTTTGGTCTTAGATTTTTTAATGGTTTTCTCATACACGTACACACCCACACGCATTCCATATTCTAATTTTCCTTGTACATATTGTGCTCATCATCATGATTAAATGTGTAGATGTCGCTGTGTAAGTAATATATCACTTGTTTGTGCAATTAAAGTAATTGGAACAGTACAAGTACACGAACGGCTAGGGGAACGAAAAGTGGTTAAATTGCTGGTAGAGAATGAGCAGAGTAGGAGACAGACTATAGAATAAAGTCAGGAAATATGAAAAATGTAAGAAGGCTTCTAGCAACTGGTTGTTCTGAGAAAGTTCGCTATGAAAATATGATGGCCACTAAATAAATCAGATTCAACTCGCACTAGTACAAATCAGTAAAGGTAGTAATAAAAACTCATTCTCTCGAAAGAGAGGAATACCACAATCCACCTGTCTAGGTTATACAAACCTAGACCAGAACTCACCATAGACCACTTGTCACATATCATTAGGCTCAATTGGACTTTGAGATGCGTTCTCGAATCGTGAAAAAAAGTTAGGGTAGAGTTCATTCCGGACAATTCCGAAAATGTTTTCGACCTATAAGATCGTCTTTGTTTATCTGCTTAAACGCACTGAAAAAAATATATTATGTATCGCAAATAATTTTACCAGCTAATACATTAGTCGTGCTTATGTTATTTGGTGGAAATTTTTAAACTTATTTGCTTTGAATAGTTTAATATTTCATATCAAACATTAATTAATTGTGAGGAAAGGAGAAAATATTTAGGAAAATTATTTTAATTATTTAAGACAAACACTTTTCGTTCAATTTAAGTAATAATAATTATCAATACTAGCATCAATCGTTCGTTGTAAATTATTCAAATACTTACCGCAAATGACTATAATTTTACTAAGAAATAAGAAAATTATCTGCTTTAAATAATGTTAAGGGTAGTTTTGAAATATAAAAGAAATTTTTTTTATATAATTCAGTTTATTTTTTATATTATTTACAAATAGCGTTGTAAACCTTTTTATATTAAAGGTTTTCAAAATAAGACTGAAATGTGTCGGTTTTTTTAAAAAATTTAATTGCAAATGTGGATCAAATGCACTTGTCTCAAGTGCCTGACAACTCAAAATAAATTCATCCTCATTATATTGGTTTGTTACCAGTAAATCTTGTCTATAAGTTATTCCTTTAATCTCCATACATGTAATTATTGTAAAAGAATCTTCTAAATCTTCCACATTATTTGGGTCTTAAATCTTCTGCAAATAGCGTGATAAATTGATCATGGTGATCCTCAGTTAAATTTTCCAGAAAGCGATTTGTATTCTTATTTGACTTTCTTGTAATCAAGATTAATAAAATGTCTCTTAAGTCAAATATATAAATTCCAATGTCGTTTATTTAGTGGTACCATATCTCCAACTAAGCAGTTAAGATGAAATACATTTCAGAAGCTGAATATCGTAACTTTGTGCCATTCACTAAGTGTTCTTCTTTTACTGGGGTGGTCTATTGGAAAATGTCGTATAGTCAAACGATTGAGTTCTACTGTTCAAAACATGTATATCGAAAAATGTATCTATGTGCATACATTTTTTTAAAGTTCTTCTAACATCACAGTGAGCGACTCCTTCCAAACTGTCAACACTAAAATTATTGGAGAACTCGATACTTGAATTGAATTGATATCCGTTGATTGCTGTATCGGTATCATCCAATAGTATTATTAGTTTGTAGAACTTCCGTTTCAGAATTATGTGTTGCTAAATTGTGATTTTTGTAAAAGTAAGCACTAAAGAGCTTTCCATTTGCACAGTTGCCGAACTCTGTTGGAGTGTTACAAACACTAGCGCACTCGGTATTTTTATTAAATACGCTGATAATTATAACTGTCAATTTAATAAAATCTGCTCTTTTCAATCTAGAATTTGAAAATTCATTGTATCAACTATTGTTTATTTTTAACTTTTAATATGAATAAAATATAAACATACTTACACCAATTCAGGTTTATTGTCCAATAATTCATTAATTGTTATTTAAGCAACATAAACTCGATCTTTCTTTTTAAAGAGTTGGGATATCTTTCATAATTTGCTTATATTTCCGTAGCGGATTTATACAGAAGCTCCCGAATACTCTATAAATGATATAAAAAATCATTAAAAACATAATATTGAAACATTTTTATGCTAGAAGTATACTTTATTGATAACCTAAAGTTTTTTTATTTATTATAAAACTATTCTACGCTAAAAATTATAATTAACTAAAACTGAGACTAAAATTATACTATTGTATATTTATATAAAATTTTAAACTTACCAACAATAACATTTATCACTTTAAATAGTAAACACTAAAAAATTTATCCACTTTTAGACTAGTTTTTATTTTTACTTAATATATCACACTTACCAAGCGACGCGTCTTAAACACGAATGAAGCTAAATCATGTGGTTTTACCGTAATATTTTTTCAAATATATATATTAATTCGGGTAAATATTAATTTTGTTTCACCAATTCTAATTGTTGGCGGTCAACACTTAAAATGTTTTGTATTTTTCATAAATATTACTCTCATTTCTGTGAAACAATTATATCATTTACGTTTATTATTACAATACGAAATCATAAGTGTTTCATATAAACGCTTTTAATGTTTTTAAAAAATATTTAAACACTTCTCCATAATTTTAAAATTTTAAACTATCTATTTTAAAGAATTTTTTAAGGGTAATATTTCCGGGTAACTATTAACTGTTGATTTTAACACTAAATATTTCATACAAACATTATTTATTTTTTCTAAACAGTGGAATAGTTATAGTAAATATTCATCAAATATTCATTTTTTTCAGTGCGGCACCTATTTATTTCGAAGTATGCACACCAATGAGCTGAATATGTTGGTTCATATATGACACCTGTATATAATGTGTTCAATGTGTAAATGTATGAGGGTAACTGTAACATATTAAATCTGAGACGAAGAATTATCACCATCTTTTATAAGGTCAGTTAAGTAGTGGAAAGAAATTACAGACCCAGTAATTAAACCCACAGAGTTATGACACCTCAGAGTTATGGCATCGAACATTTTCATAAAACTTGAAAAACATGATAAAGGCAACAACACTCCCAATCAGAGGAAGAACAAAAATATTTTTGATATGTACAATAAGAAGAACCATCGGGTCAGAACCGACCTCGGCGGAACATTTTTGGTCAGACTCAAAAATTGTCAAAATATTAGTTAAGTATATGGAGCCTATCAGCCCTATTACTAGGAACAATCTAAACCAATCATCGAAGTGCGCACTTTAAGTCCAGAGAATGAAGTTCGTTCAACAGAAGCCCCCGAGTAACCACATCAAAAGGCTTAACTTAGTTTAAGGCACGTTCTCGAGTAGTAGTTTTTTAAGAAAGTATTGTGGAACTTGAAACGTATATGGTTTTATTCTACTACAAAACGCTGGGACATGATAGAATACTTGATAGATGCTTGGTACAATGTTCAAAAAAGTGTGATCGAGCTTAGTATGAGCTTTCAAATGAATTTCCAGCTCGAGATAGAGGTCTAGGCCATATTAAGTCTTTTTTCAAAGACAACTCAAATTGGTGTTTAACTTGCTCAAATAAATTTGAGAATCATGCAACACCGCTTTTTTCTGAACTATATCTGGAGACCTTAGATCTAAATATTACATTCGGTAAATCATGGCTTTGTTTATTACCGGGAATACAAGGTGACTTCAAATTATGTGTGAAGTCTGAAGAAACTCGTTGAACCGGTTTCAAAGACCTCGGTGTATTGTGTAAGATATGCGTTTCACATCTTTACTACATCATTTGACTTAATAATTGTTGGGTCTACAACCACTTGATCTTTGGATAAGAACGTGTGCAGCGCTCGGAGACTCTTGCTTGCAGGATAGGAAGAATCATTGTTAGACTGATATAGTCACGATCAAATATTAAAAGGGTCAGGCTAGAATAAAACTGACCACATGCCCTCGGTCACAATTGGTTTGAAAGTATTTAATGACAGCATTGTTGCAGTTTTGAGAGCAGTGAAATGTCACATGGTTGTGAAAGAAATCGTAATGGCAAATAACTTGGTCGAAGCAGGTCTATTTTCACTGTATTTGGTGGGAATAAATTACTATACAAAACAGATGTGAATGATGAGAGACTGCACCTCAGAGGTATTACCGGGTTGCTATACACTGTAAGATGTCGACTAAACTGTATAAGTCAACAACGGTTCGGTACTTTTTATAATCAACACAATACACTATAATGGCGTTTAGTTCGGAGATCTAGCTGTCCAAGTTTTAAGGTCCGATGTCTTATATCTAAAGAATGTTGATTAAGTCAATGTTAAACATGTACATTGTACTGTATTGGACAACCAACTTGTTGATATTTGATACGGCTTTTTTATAGGTTTAATACAAGACGTAAACAATGATAAGGCGTTTTTTATATGAGGATTTTCACGACGGTAAATATCGACAGTTTTGTTCTTCTTTGTTCGGTATTAGATAGCATAGTTAATTGTGTAAGGTAAATGACGTGAATACAAGTCTTGGGATGGAGTGTGACAGTATCGATTCAGTCTAATCTCCCGACCTTACTTACTCTAAGATAAACGTACAGGTGTGCGATAATTAACAATACTAGAATCAGTCGAAAATTGCCGTTTACTTTCTAAGCCAACAGTTTACTCGTTGGTTTTAAGAATAAGTGGTCGAAATGTCCGATTAAATGATGAAATTTAACATTTAGTTATTCCCATGATTTTAGACGATTGAATTCCACGAATTCGGGCCCTGATTTCTAATCGATCGCCTGACAACCTTTCTGATTTAAATTGTCTCACTTTTAGTAAACCAGCAATATATATATATATATATATATATATATATATATATATATATATATATATATATATATATATATATATATATATATATATATATATATATATATATATATATATATATATATATATATATGTTAAGGTTAAAGCCCGAAATCGGCGAATGTCCGAATTTACCGATAAATGTCCGAATTTACCAAAATGTGAACTGAAGTGTACCGAAATCCATTAATAGATTCTATATAATCCGTCCCTACGTGCGGCACGCAGTGCGAAATGTTTGCTTATCCCGGCTCCTACGTCCCTCGAAGTTGAAATCTGAAGCCTCTCGAAGGGCAAACGGGGAGGGGGGAAGCCGTTAGCCTTTACAATTCTAGAAAATCATGCTAGGGTCTACTACGAAATCATTCTTGGGTCTACTACTAAATCATTCTTGGGTCTACTACGAAATCATTTATTAATACAAAAAACGAAAGAGTAAATGTGAATATAGTCTAAATTTGCAGGTAAACGTAGATTGAACATACATTTACCAAAGAGATAGGTAAATTCGGAAATTTACCGGTAAATTCGGACATTCGGCGCATTTCGGGCTTTAACCGTAACATATATATATATATATATATATATATATATATATATATATATATATATATATATATATATATATATATATATATATATATATCACATAAAATTAAAAACTATTCGTTATACCAATACGTATAAATGGTTCGTAAGGTCTTAGTTGAAACGTGGTTTGGGTCTTAGATTATGTTATGTAATTGAACTGACTAATGAACATCATCCCAGGTTCTTTGTTTAAACTGGATATAAAACTCTTGAAAGTTTTAGAAAATGTTTTAAATATTTGATTGCCTCTCAACATTATTGTTAACCTCCTACTCTTCAGAGATCTCAGATGTTAATTAGTTGATACTAACAAATAGTACGATCGAAAATCATCGCGTGCCTTACTTATATGAAAACGATTTCACAGACAGTAAGCGTCAATTAAATCTCATTAATAATCGCTCTCCAGTCGACAAACCGATAGTACCTGCCAGTTAACTAACAATTTGGCTGATTCTCACTTGTGTTTCATATGAGCCAGCTGCTCCTTTGCCTCTCTACATAGTTAAACGAACAATTAAACCCGTTTGAATCTAAAGCTGACGCAGCCGCAGCTTGCCCTTCTTTTCGTAAGACGAAATTCTTTGTCAGAGGGTTTAACTCGAAGTTGACTAATAATGACAACTTGAGAATAATAGTTTATAAACGTATTGGCCATGGTCGTTTCAAAAATTGTTTTTCTGACATGGGACTTGTCAGTACTACCGTATGAAAAGATTCGGCATTCGGTATCGACAGGCAAGCTCTTTTGGTGGGGGAATATTTGTAAATATTTTGAATGAAACATAAGAACCATAAAATATCAATACAGTACCCAAAGGGTGGATTTTGAGAAAAGATTTGAGTTTGCTTCATTATAAAATTGTTCTCACTCAAGAACTGAAGCCATCGGACCACCGTAAACGTCGTGAATTTGCTGATTTTGCCTTGGAACAACTTGAAAATGATAACGATTTTTTTAAGAAAATAATTCTCTCCGATGAGGCTCACTTTCATCTAAGTGGTGCCGTAAACAAGCAAAACTGCCAATTCTGGTGCCAAATAAATCCACAAATTATTTATGAAAAACCATTACATTCACCTAAATTGACAGTTTAGTGTGGTTTTTGGTCTGGTGGAATCATCGATCCGTATATTTTCGAAATGAAACTGGTAACACCGTTACCAGTATGTTACCAGATCGGTATAGATCGAAGATAACCAACTTTTTATGACCGAAATGGGAAGAAGTTGACCTTGAATCCATCTTGTTTCCAACAAGATGGGGTTATGTGCCACACAGCACGTGCAACAATTGAATTATTGCTAGAAAAGTTTGGAGATTCGATTATTTCAAGAAATTGAATGGCCTCCAAGAAGTTGTGATTAAACACCATTAGACTATTTTTTGTGAGGTTATTTGAAATCATTGGTCTTTAGCAATTAACAAAACTCTCTTCAAGCTTTACAAGTCCATATTAAACGTGCTATTCATGACATACGACTTGATTTAGTGGAAAACGTGCTAGAAAATTGGGTTCATCGGATTCGTTCCAGCAGAAGAAGTCGTGGAGGCCATTTGAATGACGTTTTATTCAGAACTTAATTGTTCCGATTGTACTTACATTAAATAAAAACATTTCAATTTCTTTATTTCGTCTTGTTTTAAAGAAATCATATCACTCCTTTTTGAAAACCCGATGTATATATATATATATATATATATATATATATATATATATATATATATATATATATATATATATATATATATATATATATATATATAGTACTGTGCAAAAAAATCCGGACAGTTTGAATTCCTTTAAAAACGTTAAAAATTGCCTAGTGTTTAAACATTCTTTTAGATTCCAATTTGTAGATTGCATTTGGTAATTCACCCGAACTCTGAAAGTATAAGTTGCTAAAGTTATGTTTATGGAGAAAGAGCTTTTAGTATAAAAAAGCGAATAAAGTACTTAAAATGTTTAAACTAAACGACCAAGAAAAAAGTGTTGTTATCGCGTTATGGACGGAAGAATTGTCCGTGCGTGAAATTGGTGATAGGATAGGACGTGGGAAATCATTTATTGCCGATCCTATAAAAAAATATAGGACTACGGGGAACACATAGCGGTCTAAAGAGTCTGGCAGACCGGGAAAAACCACAACAGTATAAGATAAATATCTGGTTCTTCGTTCCAAGCAGAACCAATTTAAATGTGTACCTGAACATTCTGGAAGAAAATAATTCTGAAAATAATAAAGAACTTTGTTACATAACATTTTATTTCTATTTGAAGGTGATAAAAAACTTGGTTGGTAATTCCATCTACACAATAAAATGACCCCCTTATAGCCCAGATATGAACCCAATTGAAAAAATTTGGGCTATTATAAAGCATAAAGTCCATCAAAGTAATCCAGAAACCATCCAGCAACTGAAGCACCAAATCCAAATTGCGTGGGATGATATTAGCAATGACGTGATTCAAAATTTGATTCACTTCATGAGCAACAAGTGTGCAGCGGTAATTAAGAAAAAATGGCGGTCATATATATATATATATATATATATATATATATATATATATATATATATATATATATATATATATATATATATATATATATATATATATATATATATATATATATATATATATATATATATATATATATATATATGTATATATATATATATATATATAAATAAATAAATAAATATATATATATATATATATATGTATATATATATATATATATATATATATATATATATATATATATATATATATATATATATATATATATATATTATATGCACGAGCTTAATTTTCCGATTCTTTGTATGTTTTTCAATTAATCGTATATTCATAACATTGCTATTGTGTATCATTAAAATACTAACAATCTGAGCATACATACATCTTCATTAAGCTCATTTATAATACAAACTTTTATGTTTGGTTTGTCTTTCGCTTTAATCGCCTACATAGAAGCTTTATTTTATATATTATGTACCATTCAAACCATATATCTAACTAAGCCTGATACTATAAAGATGTATGTACATACCATACATATGTATAAAATAATGTGTGCTCTACAAAATATTTGCTGTTACTGGATACACAATGCGAGTTTATGAACAAGTTTATGTAAGTGTAATAGATTTTTAAAACGGAAATGATTATGGAAAGCAGGCGAATCTTACATTTTTCGTAAAACTATTAAAGAAGAACTATACATCGGTTTATATATGGCCGAGTACAGCAACAACAGTGTATGGTTTGATCAACATAATCAAAACTGAAACACAATAAACCCTTTGGTTTGACCTCCTTCTCATCACGCAACCATAACATTAACTTTTTTCAATAAAAGCTTCTTTTACTCGAGTTATTCAAACTAGATTATTGGTAGAACATAGTCTACCTAATGACATTACGTGGGAACCTAATGGCATTACGTGGGAATCCGGCATCATTAACACCAGCACACTTGTATGAGGAAATAAACTGAATCGAAGATTATGTTCCAACAACATTTGATGATTCCGGATGGAGATGACGATACGAGTCTTGGGTAAACATAAAAAATTTTAACAGTGCACACGAGAGTTACTGGAAGTATTTACAATTCACAATTTAAACAATCATTTTGCGAAATGAACTTGCTGAGAGACAAATACCAGAAAATGGATGACAGCATTACCAACTATAGGACTCGGTTGAGAACACACCAGTTTATATTCACTGGTACAACCCCAAAACTGGTCGATGTAATATGGAACCAGGTGACTAACTACGATGACGTTGCAAAATTCTGGAGTCATCACTCTTGTTCCAAAGTACACCTCAAACAATATTAGACATTCAAACGGTTTAATCAACTATCAGCTAAAGTTTCCCTACCCTGGTAAGTTCTTTAGTTTCATCGATATTGTAATTCATCTTTTGTCTAAATTTATGACTTGGAGACTCAAGTGAGTTTAAACAAAGGATAAAGAAAGCTGCTACAACCACTGCGAAAAGAAGAAGTTGGAAACCGGATCATGATATACTATGGTCGTCGTCAGGTTTTGATTAAAAATTTACAAGAGATTGAGGGAGGGAGGTCAGAATCAAGAACTATAACAAGGCGAACTACCTACTGGTCTTCCTACTGGTATTCTATGGCCAAAACGACCTAATTGATTTTGAAATAGTAGAGATAACCGATCATCTGTAAGTCGAAGAAATGAAACGAGTAAGAGTCAGATTTGAAGAGCAAAACCTAACTCCTATAACTAACTACTCTATAACCTTCATCCCCATTTCCAGATTAGCAAAAGGTGGTTGTAGCTTGAAGGAAAGAGGCGAAGCAGAGGGACGATCCAGTATAATAACGTTAGACATCAGACCAAGGAGAACGATTGTGTGACCCGATTTTTAGAGGATGACTATACGTTTGATAGAAAGTTACGATTTTCAAATATCTTGGATCTCTCATGATAAGAGTGTCGAGCAGAATATCAAGGAATGGTTTGTGTTTTATCAAGGGATGAGCTTTAGTTCTCCCAACCTGAAGGTAACTTTATATACCTTAGCTTTAAAAATAAATATTGACTTTTCCACTCACTTTATGTGTTAATTATACAAGACGTAACCTTTGATTATCTTGGTATTTCATTAATTTAATGTAAATATTACATTATAAGTTAATACGTTGTACAGGTAGCCCTCGCATTACGCAACATGTGATTTTTAAATATTATTTTAAGTTGTGGAAATTGATATTTTAAATTTTTTCTATTGTGTGACTTATCCCACTTTCAGATGGTTTTAAATAACGGTTTTTATCGCTGAAACGCTGTTATCACAATTATGTTGGTCTCCGTTACTTTGAAACTTCTTGTCTAGAGATTAAATATAGCTTGTTCATCTATGTGCTTTCATCGACGCTTAATGGGCGTTATTGGAGAGCTAATTGTAAGGTTAATTGGGAACTAGAATCCAATAGCAAAGCCGGATTGTATTAAATGGGAAGAGAGGTTCTTTTGGTAAATCATACTTCTCAGATCATAGATCTGTATATATTGGCCTCGCCAGAGAAAGAATCGGTTTTGGTAGATTATAATGTTCTGAAAATTAGTGACATCTATTAGTGAGCGCTAGGGCATGCAATTAATCGACTTTTTGATTAACCGACAATATTTAACCAAAATTAACCGATTAATCGGTTAACCGATTAATTCTTTGCTGAATGCATTTAGAGTTCGATTTCCTAAGCATCATCGAATTTCGGTGACAAAGTACGCCGCTACTGAGAAAACGCGGATTGTGACTAGCGCGTGGATTTGTGAAGTCAAATAAGTTAAGGCTTCGTCTTATTGTTTATTAAGAGATCAAATATCTTCTTCACGATTATGCGAGTAGGGATGACCTAGCATCTTCAAATCACAGTTCGAATCCCCCAAGTTTGAATCATCATCTGGTCCGCTTTTGAGAAAAGTCCTGCTTCTGATTCGATTTCGGTAGGTTTTTGCTTTCGAGTCCAGTATTTATTTCGTGAAATTTGAAAAACTCAGATTTGAAAGCCCCTGCCCCCCAGGGGCTTCAGAATATTTAAAAACTTGTAAATTATCTTCATTGAACGGTAAATTCATTTCAGATAGAGCATTATTGATGCGGTCTCTTAACAAGATGAATCGTTCTGACATCGGAACAAGATTAGTCCACCAAGTCGGACAGTCAAGAAGAGTTTTAGTCTCTTGTTTTCTTCACGAAAGACATAATTTTGCAGAATTTCATTTTTTATCGAAGACTTTCTCAACTTCTTTTACGAATGTATGTTGTCGTCGTCCACAAAACAATCATCGACTTCGTCTTCCTCCTTAATATTTCACACTAGCCATGGTTGTTTTGGCCGTGGTCAAATTTTTTGTAGAATAAATCTTTTATTGCAAGGTCAATACCGTGATTTTCACATAATTGACTCTCAGAGTTTATGTTTTTACCATATTAAACCATGATGGCAGTCCCGGCAGTTTCATCTTTCAAAATTCCAGCTTTAATAGAACCTTTTATTTCCACAAGTCCCAACACATAGTTGTAGTTGTTACTGTGTTATTGAGAAAAATCATGAAACAGAGAAATCCTAATTGGTAAACTAGTAATATTAGAGAAGAGAATGTTGCCAACTTACCAATTTTTGACAAAGTGGTAAGAAATTTTAGCAATAAAATGTCAGATAAAATATTCAACACGATTGATCGAAGTATTGTGTTGTGAGTCGATTAATTATATTAATCGGCTATATGCATGCCCTAGTTAGCACGAGAAAGCAGGGCCTTTATTATATCAAACAATCGGTATGGAATCGAGCGCCAAAGCAATCGCGTATAAACACAGCAGCTGAGAATATCTCCTTATTTGGCGGCTCAATAATAAATTGAAAGCTGATGCTTTATTATTAATAATATATATATATATATATATATATATATATATATATATATATATATATATATATATATATATATATATATATATATATATATATATATATATATATATATATATATATATATATATATATATATATATGCATATGAGCTCTTACAATACAGCTCATCGCTACTCTAGCAACTCATCTCTGCTTCCAAGCCTGCCTTATCGTGGTGAATGGTGAATCCTTTCAGCCATCAGGTAACAGAATGTGCCCTGGGGTACGGCTGGAATGGTGAACTTGTTGAAGTGTGATATGTGATGCAGGATGCTGTAAGCGTGACAGCTAATTATAAATGGCGGGAGTTAAACTTTCGACTACACAGAGTGGCATTGATTGACAGCTATGGCGCTGGATCAACCAGCCGATGAAGACGTTTGTCTTGGAATGTATGGCATCTTTGTATGTGGTCTGTAATATTCGTTTCGCTAGGCCGGTTTCGATCTGATGACGTCATTGACTCGTTGTGTGATCGAAAAGATCAAATCCGTCTCATCAGGCATATGCGACCGGACTTGATGTATGTTGCATTTCGTTTCTATATATATTGTGAGGCTATGTTGCAACAGTTCTAGCGAATTTACAGAATTTGACTCGAAATCTTTTTTCGATTATTTTTTTTGTTTATACTTCACTATTGTGGCGTGACTATTTGTCGTATTTGTGAACGCCACAAAGTTATAATAAATATGACCTACCGTTTGAGTTACTCACTTCATACGCTCATGTCGGCGTGGCTAAGAGGATGCTTAGTTTCTAGTATGATCACTCCGAATTTGGTGACTTTCGGGTTTAACAACATAGCCTTCCAACGATAATGCTGAGATCAGTTATAGGTAACCGTATTTCTCGTACGAAGAAAATGGTACCAAACAAAGTGAGTGATGCTGGTGGTTTACAAATAAACCAACTATAAGCAGGTGATGATTATTAGTGGAATCAGTGGAACTGAGAGGAAACAAAAGAAAGCTCAGACCCCAGTATTAGTGTGGAAAAAGGATCCATTTATACAAACAGACATCAGTACAGAGCTGGAGGTAAAAGGGGTATCCACACAAACATTACAGAAAGAAAAGCCGTCTTAATACACTCAACATACATATCAGGATGTATTCGGCGATAACGTAGAACGAAATCAAAGAAATTGTTGCAAGAAATGGACACAAAATGTTAATTGGAGGATTGTAATGAGCCGCACCAGCTTTTTGCGATCCAGCATCTTAGTAGTTAGTACGGGAAAATTTTATAGAGCCCGGTCAACCAAGATTTAGAGTAGGTTCCAGGACCTCAGTGTTTGTTGGGCGAGCAATACTTTAAAGGTCGTATAAAGTGCCGATACGATTCAAGTTATTGTATATACTTAAAAATTTTAAAATATTCAAAAATGCAACCCTTTGCGACATAGTTTGACATGGTACATTTCGAATTCAAAGGGCTATCATACAAAACGACTTTGTAGCGTAATTGACAATCAACTCAATAGCCATGGACCACCTTTTAACTTCAGATGGCTGGAGGAAAGTGTGTTTCAATTTCAAGTATAATATTAAATATGATTAATTTTTGGATAGGTCCAATTAGTGCAAAATTTCCCTTCTCATTATTTGGCAGTGTACAGTTTTTATTTTCGATCGTATTATTGTCGCCGGATGTAGCTTAATGGTTAAGAGAGTTTCTCATCACGCCGCGGTCTTGAGTTCGATTCCCGCCGTTGACCAAAAATTAACATGCAACCGGATGACATAAAAACGCGTTTGTGTGTAAAAACATTCGTTGGGCTGACCACCTACAATGTGCACCAATCGTTAAAAATTAGTTCGTAAGGTCTCATTTGAGACGCGGTAAGGGCCGTTTACGGCCGCTAAGCCATAGTTAATTATTAAAACATAGACACATATCTGGTTTCGGATTATGAAACTTTGATAAAAATTAGCTCATTCCGAAACCATGTTTAATCCAAGTTGCAAACCATGGTTAGCAGTGACACATTACAACGAAATCATGGTTAACTCGAAACTGTAGTTACGAAACTAGATATGTGTCTAAATTATGTTATTTAGCAGTTCTCAGAATTTATCTGGTGAAGAGTATTAACCCAATGTATATTGCGAGCGGTAGATGTATGAGACTGACTAAATTTAGTAATAAGATATCGGATTTATCATGCCAAGTATGTCCTGTATAAAGCAAGGGTCAGCTGTACTATTTTTATGCATATACATACAGAAATACCAAAACACAAAACCATTATTTATTTAGGCTAAAATAATATATCAGAAAATTGTACCAGTGTCCCAAAAATAACCAACCTAATTGAAATTTATATAGTTTTAATGACGTTCACAAAACAAATGAAAAGAGAAAATTTTTCATAATTTTCATTTCATTTAAAACAGCATCCCACAAGAGCGCGGTGGTATACCATATAGATGGCATATTTTTCATCTCAATATAAAATATTCATTTGATTGTCAGTCGACCGTTTAGTTATACGATTCCATGACAGACGAGATACGAAGACAATATATAAGTTTCCTTTTTAATGACTCTTGATTCTTGAATAATTATTTGAGAACTGTACGCGTACAGTACGGGAATAAAGCAAACCAAACGATTATTATAAATAATTCAAATTCTTATGCAAATGAATGTTAAAAGGAATAAATGTTTAGAGATTATAATAAATTGCCTTAATTAAAATTATAAATAAAATACGTAAGACTATAAAAATATTAATTATTATGAATAGTTGTGCCATTTATAAAGCAAGTATATTACGCATTTTCATTTCAACTGCAATTAAATTATTTCAATGGGTGGTGGATGGGGTAACACCCCACACCACCAAACTACCTACAACAAAGAGTGGCTACATACAACAATAGCCATTACCACATAAATTAGCTGTACTTGTGCCACCCGAACACACACACACACACATACAGGAGGAGAGATAATAAATTAAATTAATGCATGTATTGTTGGGGCGTTACACTGGGAACAATATTCATAATAGAAATTGGAAAACCAAATATAAGACAAAAAAAAATCTATTTGTTTTTTGTTCGAATGACATCTCCATCGTTCGTCTTCGAGATACCAAGTGAACAAAAAAAATTTTTTTCTGTTTCATGCAAAATTTTATAACGTTTTCCACGTTGCTGTGAATATGAATGTGTGTAGGTACTCGTGTAGCACAACACGGAATGAAAATTTATCTTCAAACCAACGTATACCAGAATTTTAGATTTATTTTTCCGGCAGGATGGAACTATTAAGGATGACAAAAATGTATGTTTGTGTAATATTTGTCAAAGATGATTTACTTATATATGTATACGAGTAAACATATACATACATATGTGTCGGTATATTAACCAGCCGAATCAGACATTTATTTTGCGTCTTGCGGGGGGTCGTTTATATGGCCATCAATTTTAATAAAAGTATGAACGAGAGATAAGTTCGATGTGTGTTTTCTAGAATAATCCGTATCGAAAATTGAACTGTCAATTTTTATTAAGATGCATTGTGTTTGGTACACTTAATTGATTTATTTAACTGGCATACTGGTGATACGGAAAATAATCACTTTCTTGTGATTTAAACAAAATATATTGAACATTCCTCAATGATCCGTAAATCATTATTGGTCTTTCTTGTTTATGTATTTCAAATCATCTAAATTATCTAAATAATCATCTAGTATCGATGATTTCAAGTCCGGAAATAATTCGAGCTTGAAGGTTGATGGCCTAGGTTTGGAAGGCCAGTATTTGCGTCGGAAAAGCTTTTAAAGAGACCCCTTTCGTGTCGATTAGTGATGTTTTAAAAAAACATCAAATGTTTTCAAGTTCTAGCACAAAAAATGGCTACCTGTAATATTTATAGAGGATCTTATATATTAAAGTTGTTGTGAATCCAGGGGTCATAAACTTCTCTATCCACTATTAAAATTGATTGACTATCAATAGTGCTTTCACTTATGTGTGAATTTCTTTTTTTTTTTTTTTTTTGTTTTTCCGGTTTTTACAGGCCATTATTGGCCCGTACCGTGTCAACAATTTGACTCCATCGGTTTCGATCACGAGCCAGCTCTTCAAACCGTTGTAGGCAGTTTGAAGATGCCAGATCGCTCTCTACGCCGTGGAGCCATCGCAGCCGAAAGCGACCTCTTCGCCGACCAAAAGGCGGTTCCCCCTTAAAGGTTCGCTGTATCATTCGGTTCGGATCAGCACGCAGAACGTGTCCGAGCCAGCGTACTCACTGTCCTTTGATTTCATGCACGATATCAGGAATTTGCATTAAATTCCTGATCTCGTGATTGAAACGAACTCGGTAAGTGCCATCGACGTCGTGTTTTGGACCATATATCACAAGCATGATTCTTCTCTCGAATGTTAGAAGCCATCTTTCGTACTCATCCGTCAAGGCTCAACTCTCACATCCATACATGACAACGGGTCTGATCAACACTCTGTACAGTTTCAGCTTATCCGTATTTGCAAGATATTTTGATTTCAGCAGTGGACGTAGAGAATGCAAAGCGCGATTGCCAGCGGCAAGGCGGACCTTGATATCCCCGCCCACACTATTATCGTGAGTGATGAGAGATCCAAGATACTTGAATCTCATCACTCCTTCAAACGTGTGGTTACCACTACTGAAATCAATTGCGTCGTGGTCTCGAAAACCCGAGATTAGATATTTGGTTTTTGACTCGTTGATTTTGAGACCAACGGAAGCTGAAAACTGTTCCAGTGGATCAAGTATCTCTTTCACTCCGTTGCCATTTAATCCAATAACACAGATATCATCATCATAAGCAAGAAGTTACCAATCGAACAAGGTCGAAAAGACAGTTCCACAAAGTTAGCCCTCCGAATATCAAGAGCTCTGAATTAATGCAATCAATTCCTGGTGAACGATTTTTCTTTAATCTCTGCATGGCCATTGTGAATTCCAGCTCTAGCATTAAAGTCGTCAATCACCAATCTGACATCGTGCTCCGGTATAGAACCCATCAGATTATCCAGATTATTGTAAAATGAGTCTTTATCCTGGGATTGGCTAACATCAGTGGGCGCATGTATACAGACAATTGACAGGTTGGCTAATCTCATGTGCAAGCGAAGCTTACACATTCGATTATCGACTGCTTGAAAGTCCAAGACAGCCTTTTTTACCTGTGGCCCAATGAGAAATCCAACCCCAAGATTTCCGAGGTCATCTCCACTGTGTAGCAACGTATAGCCTTGGGACACATGGTCTCCACTTTTAGGCCATCGAGTTTCTTGGAGAGCTACGACTCCTACGAGTTCCATCCGATACTCTATCATGCATGTGATAAGGCCGTCCAACGCGCCAGGTTTTTCTTAATGACTGCACGTTCCACGTAGCGATCCTTAATCTCGTCCGGGTACTTAAGCGGGGGTTCGTTTATTTTGTTGTTTTGGCGGTATCCGATTTTTTTATTTTTGTTGACATTTTTATTATTTTCAGTGTTTTAAGGATGTGGGTCGTCAGCCGAGCGATCCAACCAGATTTAGTCGCCTCCTACGACAAGCTCTGGATACTGTGGTGGTATTCTATGGGTCTCATGTTTCGTTTATAATATTTACGAAACGCGAATGCCCCCAACCACAGGGCTAATACAGGTGTGAATTTCATATCAAGTAGAAATAACAAATTATACACTTAAGACTACTCGCAGCAGAGCCATCTCTTATAAAACGTAATTGTAACTAAACACCATCTGTTAAAAAATCTTCTTACTATTTTACAAATAGAATCTGTGAAATACTTAATTTGTATTTTACAAATAGAATTTGTGAAACTAACTGATTTAGCAAATACGCATTTATCTATGTGAATTAATATGAGCAAAGCGAATGTTGGTAAATTTTTGACATTTTAAAACAGATGGCACTGTGAATGTTTTTTTTTACATAATTTACATAAAAAATGTAAAAAAACGTTTTTTACGTGTAAAATCTCAACAGTGATTCTGATAAGTAAGCCAAAAGTTTTCGGTCGAAATTTGGTTTTTGGTTATCCCGTCAAAAGACATTTTTTTCTATTCGACTAATTGTCAACAGAAAGGTACACTTTCTGACATTTGACAGCTGATAAATTGTATGCCTCGAAAAATTACCAAGCTTCACTTACACCCAACCATAACACTGTTGAGGTTGTTAATTTTTAGTTAAGTTTGCACTACGGAATGAATCAAATTTTCCCGGACTCCCCATTTGAACCTTGACCAAAAATTGATTTAATGGGAACCATTGTCGCCGGTTGTAGATTAGTGGTTAAATGTTTTTAATCACGCCGCGGTCTCGAGTTCGATTCTCACCATTGACCAAAAATGAACATGCTCCGGTTGACATAAAAAACGTATGTGTGTAAAAAGCATTCGTAATATGTATATATAAATGGTTATATAAATGGTTCGTAAGGAAACTTTAAGCCAACCATTTAAAATAAAATAAACGCAGATCCAGCCATAACATCCTAAAGGTTTATTATATAGAAAAGTATGCTCTACGGGTTTAATGAATCGAACTTTCCAAGACTCGCCACAAATACTTTACGGAGGAGAATACCTTTCGTTTCGCAATTAATCGAACCATACTATAAAATTATTAACTTTCGGTTGGAAACTTTCGTCTAACTGATGCTGTACATTAGGTTTATGGTAGTAAATTTTTTTTAACAGAAGGGCATATTAGTGACTTATAAATCAAGAAAATAAATTTCAGAGCTTTCCGAGCTTTTGGGTCAGTATAATCAGAGTTTTCAGAGCATTTTGATCGTAAAAGCTTTTACTTCTGCACCACGAATTAGGAATAGTACTATAGAAGCGATACATTTATTATTTAAGATGGAGATTTCAATCAGGTCCACCAGATTTCAAGAATGCAATATAAAAATGATATATTGCTAAACTCCTAAGATTAAGTGCAAAGGCATTAAGTTCGGAACTAGTTATATCGTAGCCAGAAAAGTGGACAGTCCCCCACTAAGCAGATGCAGTACATCAAGTCTACACTTGTTATTTTTGTATAAGATTTTTTTAATCTACCGACAACTGGAAGTTTATCTGGAAGTCTTTAGCCACAGGTTTTTAGAACTTTAACGTTGTAGAAGCGATGCGATTCGGGTCTCATTGATAAAGATGAGGGGTAGCTGTCGAACATAGGGAGGAGGAAACTATACTATGCTTGATATCTCTCCAAGTCTGACTGAAAATGTAGACATGCCATGCATAATCTGAAGTATTCCAGTAACATGCGCATTAGAAAAGTCCATTGCTTTGTAATAAATTCAAAACGGTGTCTACGAGACTGAACTGTCTATAACGTAGACAAGCTATACTATAGTTTAGAATAACGTTGGACCCAAACTGCAAATTAAGGAATCACAAGAAACTAAGTTACAAGAGTACAGGGTGTTCAAGTAAGAAGTTCAGATTTAAAAACGGCTCGATATATTTCCAATTTTATTTTCTTGTTTGAAAGCACAATCCTTCTGGTTATTTCTGGAAAATGATTTCATTCAAATGGGAGCTGCGTCTGGCGTTGGCGTAGTTCATTCGGACAGTACAATTTCTGAGCACATGTTTCAAATGCACAATTGTTTGTGGATTGTCCGTATAACACTTGTCATTCACGGCAACCCACAAATAAAAATCAAAAGGTGTCAAATCACAATTCATTGCCGGATCAATTCACGTCAATATTATAGGCATAGTGCACCATCTTGCTAGAACCAAAGATGACCCAAACCAATATTTTGAAGATATGGCCACAACACAGATGTTAACATGTACCGGTAGTTGATTCCGTTGAACGTAACGTTTGTGCCGGACTCATCTTCGAAGAAATACGGAACAATGGTGACACCACACCCCAAGCCGCACCAAACAGTAATACGAAATGGATGCATTGGCTTCTTCTTGAACACACATCGTTGTGCATTTTCCGATCCCCAAATGTGACAATTTTGTTTGTATACGAACCTACCGATATAGAAATGCACCTTGTCCGAAAAGATGATTTTTTGACCAAAATCCTCATCAATTTCGAGGTTATCGCAGGCCCACACAGCGAATCGATATCAAAACGGATGGTCAAGAGGTTTCAATTGCTGGACTTATTGAACTTTATAGGGCTACAAACCAAAATCTTTACGCAGAATTCGTTGCATGAAAGACTGGCTGGTGTTTATTTCCGATGAACGATGACGAATTGATGTTCTCGGCCATTGGCGCACATTTTCGGCCACCTTGGCTGAACGCAAACGACGAGCACGGGTACGCATTGGATTGTGGACTAGGTACTCCGAATACCGCACTTTATGCACTTCTTGATACCGTTGGGTGTCAGCGCTGTGTTTTGACCAAATCTCGTACGACCTTTGCTGGCGATTTCGAACCAATTGTCTTTGTTGTGGAAGTAACATTTCTCACTTTTATTGAAACGTTAAGTGATTCATTTCGTTAACTGGCAATAATATACTGAGTTTCTGTCAAAGAAAGAATGACATTAGCGGTGTCAGGGCCAAAATAACCGAAATGTCAAATCTGAACCGGTTATTGGGATACATCTTATACTAACAAACAGATTTAAGTTGATGTGGACTAATGCAGAGTATTCTCAAGGTTATACTGAGGAAGAGGCAAAAGTAAATCAAAATTCAAGCACACACAAAACATTATATCACAAATGAGCGATTCCCCTGATCTGGTTTAAACCATTTAATGGAAGCCTGGTTATGAAGTTGGAAGCAATATTGTTCAGAAGACGGTATCTCTCTATACGAACAGGAGATTCAAAGACGACATCTCCAATCATGCAAGCCCAATAATAAAAGTCATGAGAAAAAAAAATAATTAGAGGTTGATGATTCGCAAAGAACATTCCCGATAGAATCTCACCTATGATCAATACAAAATTGAGAAGCCGATTCCTCTGATCGATCTAATGGAATTCTTCATAGTTTAGATTGGCACCGTTCTGTTCCAAGTCACTAATGGCCTTCCAACTTTTGTTTTTCCTTACGGATTCCATTCTAATGACTTTTTGGTTATGTCATTTGGTATCTTTCGAGTTTCCTATCCATCTCCATTTCCGCTTCTTGATCTCCCATGAATGTCCTCTTGGTTTGTTTGTCCCAGTAGTTCTTCATTTGTGAATTATTTGGCCAGAAGCATTTGATCAATCGCCTAAGGCATTAATTCACAAACACTAGTAGTCTTCTAGCGATTTTCTGAATGTGCTTCCACGTTTCACAGCCATACAGCAGTAATGATTTTACACGGGCATTGAACATTCGTATCTTGGTGTTCTTTCTTGACAGGACAGATGTATTCGAGATCTTATGGAGAATGTAGAACGTGTTTATCACTTTGTTGATGCGTTGGTTAATGTCATCTTCCGTTCCACTAGGTGTTGATACGGTACAGTCAAGGAATACATTTTTTTCGAAATCTTCTATTGTGTCTTGGTTGATGCGAAGTGGTGTACTAATGCTTGTGTTGTCTCAGGGCTTTTGTCTTTCCTATGTTTGTGTATTAGCAGGCATACCATAAATCATCTGCGTAGTAGAGATCATTGAGTTTTCTAATTGGATCCCACTGAACTCCGTTTGGTGATGTGATGTCTAGCTTGCGCATGACATTATCCAGTACTATGACAAACAGTAGTGAAGATAGTATACATCCTTGTCTAGCTCCTCGTGTATTGTAGTATGTGCCACTCTGTTTTCTCTGTGTTGAATTTTATTTCAAGCATCCGAATGAGTTTGCTTATTTTCCTCGGGATCCCTATTTCGCAGAGTGCTTTCCAGATTGCGCTGCTCTTGATGGAATGGAATCCGCGTTTGAGTTCCATTCGTTGGATTGTTCGACGATAATTTGGACTGTGTTGATGTGGTCTGTAAAATTTTTTCATGGTCCGAAACCAGCTTGTTCGTTTCTTATGTATTGCTTCACGCAGTTGGTGAGATTTGTTTCATAGGATGACCATTGCTAATACGTTCATTGTACTATTGAGTAGGGAGATGTCGCGCAATTTTTGGCATTTTCTTAAGTCGCCTTTCTTTTAATATATTATTCATTCCAGAATCGACCAAAAAACAACAACATGCATCAAAAAGTACAACTATCAACTATCAGTTTTAACTTATTGAGGTGGTATTTATATAAGTATCTGCAATGATTTTTTCGGTAGTACTGTACCGGAAACTCTTAGGCATGCAAAATATACGATGAACATTAAAATGATTCTGGCCAAAACAAAACCAAAAATTTTTTTTTGTTTTTTTTTTTTTATATTAAGCTTTAATTGGGTGCAGGGCGGACTTTTAGACAGTCCTAGCTCCTTGTAACTGTCAGAGCTCCTGCACCCAACGCGCGGTCCTTCAAGTAAAGGTTGATAGCTGCCTTAAACTTGTGCATTCTATAATCCAACGGAAACTGAAACCCGGATAACGAATTCCACTTCCTGGATGTTCGATGAATGAATTCGCGCTTTGTACCTTCAGTTCGAGGTTTCGGCAGCTTCACCGTAAACCTATATGCGCATTGACCGTTCCTCGTGTTACCCGTCCTGGCGTAACTAATGTTGGTATTTTCTCCTTTAATTCTGCAGAACATTTACCATTTATTAATCTATAGAACACGCAGAGTTCTGCAACATCTCTGCGGTGCTGTAGGCTGTCTAGAGTTTTCGTAAGACTGGATTTTCGTTTTATTCGTATGGCACGCCGCTGAACTCTATCCAGCAACTGGAGAGCAGTGCCATATGCTCCACCCCAAACTTGACAGCAATATTCTATACACGGTCTAATAAAGGTTTTATATATCTGGAGAACCTGATGCGATTAGCTGAAACAAAACCACTTTGTATAGATCAGTCATCTATTATGGTTGATGTGTGATGTATACTAGCCATCATATGGTGGGCATTTATCCCAAATGGTACACTTTATCAAAAGCTTGCCAAATATATATTTTTCTTTCATGACCTCTTGTATTAATTGGATCATTGTATGTCCTAAATCTTATCGGATATGGTTAAAAGTATTTTTCAAGGTGATCTGCAAACACTTTTTGCTCCATAATTTTTACGTAATGGCGAAACGACCTGTCGCGGATGAGTTAGAGATTTAGATCCCTTTCATAACGAAGTTGACAAAAATTTTTTGAAATTTATTTTCCGATTTTTTTCCTAAGATACAATGGGGCGATTTTATAAGCATGATGTATCTGTAATTAAATGACACGAAAGATTGGATTTCGGAGCAATCTTCAACTATATCTCTACTAACTGTCAACTATATCTGTACTAGGGGTCGAAACAACTCCGATAAACGACTATAGGTACGATTTTTCCAAGACTATTGGTAAGATGGTTCGGCCTAGAAGTTCTGCATTTCAATATTAAGATTGATCGCCCAGGTGGCGCTGTAGTTAAAGCTGGGGCAGTTGGAGCGGGAGGTCCCGGGTTTGAATCCCGATAGAAGCACGATGCAAAATTTTCACCATCGATAGTTTTGGGCGGTGCGATCGGTGGTGTGACAGAACACTTCTGTGGATCTCTGTTGAGTTTAGAATACCTGGGCCATCCATTCCCCATCGACCATGTCAGTACAAGGCTGACATGGAGCTATCCAATATACATGGAGCTATCCAGTATACTTTCTGCTCTATATACTTTCTCAAAGCTTAAAACACTGATCCATTTTGTTGCCATGTTCTTTGTATCACTTCTATAGTCTACCGGATGATTTATATTGCAGAACACGCAATGAACTAATGTACCCCACTTTTCCCTTACACATTTATTGTTAGATGTTCTCCCGTTTATTTTATATACATATTTTCATGTTCCTTCCACTTTTTGCTTGATATGTGGCCCTCGTTCAACTTAACATGGTCTTCTTGTTTTTTTAAAGCTCTACGTAATCCTTTTCTCCATTTCTTTTCGAAAGGTATATACGGAATATATCTTACGTAAATACCTGGCCTACCTTCGAAATACAACAAATCCGAATTTCTAAAACTGTTTCGACAACTTTATAATTATTTCACCCAACTCAGTATTTAAATTAAATGTTTAACCAAAAGTTTGTTGGAAAATTGTCATGGTGACTTTTACATTGTGTGCGCATTGGTGCGGTGACTCGACGAGGTGTATATATAGTTGCTAACGACCAATTTGAGCAACAAACCAAATATGTAAATTAATACTATTTTTGGAATTGTGATGTTTCAAATCATCTCAACTGGAAAATCAGCAGCTTCATTACTCCATGTCACGATACATTTCTTCAACTATAGCAGAATAAAGTATAGAATTGAAAACCATCTCCTACTCCAAAAAAATACAATAAGAAAACTATTTGTTTTATGTACATACTTAAGGATACCACCCCCACCCTTTGGAAACTGTCGTAATAAAATAGGAAATTGATTTTGTGTCCGAAATTAACACACACACAATACAACAATAACATCAACATCACATTAAATGAATTCATTTTGACCAGCTCTGACAACAGAACGAATATATACTGTGAAGAAAATTGAAGGGAAAATATGTGGTGGATACGAAAAAAAAATATTTTTCTTTTGTTTTGTATTATTTTATTTAATCACATGGAAAAGGAAAATTTTATTTTGTTTTAACTTCTGTTTTTAATGATTTCACTCGTGTATCGATTTGTACCCGAGAATGGTAGGCTTTGCCTGTGCGTTTTCTTTTGTTTTCCGATTTGATGTTAAAATAGTTTGGTTGCATGTTGCTAGTGGTTACTGGTTATTGCATGTTATTACATCAGTTACTGTGGTTTTCATATCTGTGGTTTGACATAAAGCGGTTGAATGTGGAATGGGATAACGTTTCTATATCGTTAGTCATTAGGTCAATTATATTATGGATGTTTAATTATAATGGCGACTTTTAACAGGCCATTATTAGCCTGTTAGGTTAGGGTGGATATCCTAAAGAATCTAGTAATGTCACTCCCACGAAGATCCGCCAAGCATTTAGGAGAAATACTCATATAAATTTCATCCTGTTTTGAGCAAGACTGGAGACGTGAGCATTTTATTATGTGAGCAGACTATAACTTATTCCGCGTGCTATGAAGCAGTGCTCCGTAACAACACTCATTTCTTAACTGATGTCGCCTATAAGTGAAATCTGTATTCCCGACCTAAACCAATTTTGGCCAGATCGGACTGGTTATTATGCACGAGTGGCTATTCATCCATCATTATTTACCATGAAGCAAACTCGTATATGAGGCGGGCGGCATATGGATGTTTCCTCAGCTTGGTAGTATGCGAAATGTTGTGCCCTCCTTTTATGTTTTGATATTTGAATGTGGAAATGATCTGTCATCTCGTTTATTGGTGATACGCAAATCAGAACTACCTTCGATGTAAGATCCCGGATATTACATTATACATTAACTAGTTCATAGCTTCCAATATCGCAATTAGTTCGGTTTGAAAAGCGCTACAATAGTCGAGGAGACGGAAAGAAGTTTAATTTTAATGTCTGAAAGAAAATTTCATGTATTTGTTACGGGCCTGTACTGTTTCAACAATCTGACACCATTTACGATTAAGAACCAGCTCTTAACCGCCCAGGTGGCTCAGTGGTTAAAGCTGTGGCAGTTGGAGCGAGAGATACCGAGTTCGAATCCCGATCCGAGATTTTTCACTATCTGATTACGATCGGTGGTGTGAATGAACACGTCTATGGCAACCTATTGGAGTGCAAAACTCATGAGCCGACAAATCTTCCAAGTCAGTGCTATAGGCTGGCATGAAGCTATGCCATGCGCAGATGGTTCTACCAAAATCGGACCTAAAGCCGTACGTCCTCGATTTGGCCATTAAGGCGTAAAGTAGGATGTAAATAAGCGAACCACAAAAGAGACAGCCTTGAGCCTCAAAAAAGTTTGCATTGTATAAACCATCAAAAAAAAAATTCAAAAAAGAACCAGCTCTTTGTACTGTTGTAAAAAACCACAGAAAAAGCCAGTTCATTATATCTACGCCATCGTAGCCATCGTCGCCGACAGTATTAACGGTGTATTTTGTTCAGCAGCATTCTTTTGGTATAAGAGACCAAGCGACAGTTGATTTTAATAACTATACTACTATTGGTTGGTATTCTCAGATCTTCACGCCCATACAAGAGACTCTCCCCATTTATGAACTTGTCTGAAATCTTGGTATACCTTGTGTTTACTTACGTTTAAAGTATATTTGGGAAGCAATAAAAATATCAGGAGGTGAAATGACTGATCGATTTGAACAGAATCGTACTAAAGTACGGGTATTTTCTACTGTCAGAAGTGAGTGATTCTTCCCAAAATAATTAAAAGCAGTTATTTTTGAATGGCGTGCAAACAGCAAAGCTATACCACGATAGTTCTCGCATTTTAAGAGAACATTTTCTAAAAATTGGATATATTGTGCCAATCTTCCGTTCTTTGGTCATAGCTTCAATCAAATAAGACCGAAAAAATCCGTTCGATTCAACAGCAAAGGCTGGTCTCCTGATTGAACCATTAGTTTTAGAGATAAGCCATCACTATACCTAGATGTCTGTTAGAGTTATTACAATATCTTAATATTTCCGTTTCCTTTCTCCATTTGTCAGATTTTATGGTGGGGAGAAATATTAAGAAATACTACCTCAAAATATTAAGGCAGCGTCTATTTAGCTGCCTTAATATTTTGTAGAAGAGCGATACTATCTGGAGTCTAGGGCATTCAAAAATCTGACCTTTTGAATATGTTAAATTTAGCTTCAGGTTGCTTTACGTGATTATGTCCCTGTTTCCAACTGGAAATTATGAGATAATAATATACATATACTTGCCAATTTCAGATGTGGTTTGGAGCACGAACCTAAATATTCGGTTTCGTAAGTTGATCTGATTTTTATAGAAATCAGTTGCACCACGTCCCGATCTTTAAACTAGTATCCCGGTAACTAACTGAGGCTTTTATAGTTTTTTTATCTGTTGAGATTTCCTTCAACAAGCTCTGGTTACTGTGATGGGGTGGTATTCTATTGATACCATATTTTGAAATATTTCCGAAACATGGACGCCATTACTCATTGGGTTCAATATTAGACTTTTTCCCAGATCACGCATTTTGAGTTGGAAATTTGATTGAATCAATTGTTCATCGACATATTCACCTTACAGATGTGTCTGTGACGAAATTATTCGTGGTCTTCAAATTCTGGGAGAACAGGCCGAATACCGTGATGTTTGGTTGATCTACATTTTGGTTAATAAATTGGATGTAGAATCAAAAAGAGCGTGGTCTCATGATCCTACGAATGATAACTTTCCGTCATTTGAAACCTTATATCAATTTTTAAATAAGAGGTGTGATGCTTTAGAATGTACTGGGTCATCGATAAATCCCAAAACAGCATTATCTTTAAAGGTTTCCACAATGGTGAAGCAAGCCAGTAGCCTCGTTCCAAGCTATTTTACCAACAGCGATTGTCTTAATTGAAGATAAGTTTGGTAACTTACAAAAATAGAGGGCGTTATTACAAAAATGTAGGGCGTTATTAGATTCCGGTTCTCAATCCTCCTTCGTATCATAGAGAATTGTGCAGAGCGATTACATTTAAAGCGAGAGAAGATGAATATACACATTACAGGATTAACATCTGGAAATTTAAATACGAGAGGAAGAGCAACAACTATATTGCGGTCAATGTATGACTATATACAGTGAAAACTCTCCTAGAGGTGATTATAGTGAATCATTTACCTGCGCAATTACCAAGGACAAATCCACATTTTGATACACCAGCACCTATACATATACTGATTGGAGCTAACAAAATTTTCGAACTTCTCGAGAAGCATCAGATGCGTATATTAATTCTTTAATATTGAATAAAAATATTTTAGATGGGTGATTTCAGGACAGCCGCAAAACGATATCGTTGACAATACTGAAACGTTGAAAGCCTTACTCCAGAAGAATTGGTGTGTGAGAAGTTTTTTGTGAACACCCATAAGCGAAGAGAGGACGGGCGATATGTAGTCAAATTACCGTTTAAAAAGGATTGCGGTAAACTAGGCGAATCACTTAAAGTAGCTACAACTCGATTTCGTTCACTCGAACGGAAATTTATAGCTAATCCTGATTAAAGAGTTGAATATATGAAACAAATGAGAGAATATATTAATCTAGGACTTCCAGCCGTCTCGAAGGACCACATGTATACGCCAATAGACTCGGTTTTAATCTTTGAGATTCTTATGTAATAATAACATAAAATGATCATAATAATAATAAATTATCAAAATCTAATTGCTGTCATTCGATGTTGTTGTGTTTGGCATTTGTACCCAATCAGCTGTTTTATAGATGTTTAGAAGTGTTCCTCTACTGTGGAACATTGATAATCTCCTTCGACGTGGACTGACGAATCATCAATATTATTGTCTGTTTTATACAGTTAATCTCGGTTTTGGCGCCATCACCTGTTCTTTTGAATCTTTGAAGCTATCATATGCATATTGATCCATCAAGGTTCAACTTTCACATCAATACACACGACAATGATGAACACAGTATATTTTCAGTTCATCAGAATTGCCAGAAATAAACGTAGATAGAAAACAAGGCACGATTATATCTGCCAAGATTTGGTTCCGATATTAAATATTTTAGAAAGTCTTTAGAGAGGTTCTAGTCGACGATCGGTTTGTCGATCATTGAGTACTCTTATCGAAGCTACTTAAATCACCAGTAATAGAACCTAGGTTCTTCCTAATTCAAACCGACTCCAAAAGACATGCTAGTGCTTATCAATATATTATCTTATTGGTGACGTCATGATCTGTACAGCTATTCAAATTTGAATACAGATTTGCAAAAACCGATGCAAAAACTTTACAGAGATGGCGCGGTTGGTTTGCTTGTCAAAGCTGCGTCAATTGGAGTGGGATATATCGGGTTCCAATCCCGATAGGGACAGGATCGAGAAGGGGATTTATCACCATCTGATTACGATCAGTGGTATGAATGGGCACATCTATGAGCCCCTCTTGGAGTTCATAATTTGTGGGTAAATCCACCTTCCAAGTCAGTACTATTGCCTGGCATGGAGCTATTCAATGTGCAGATGGTTCTGTGTAAATCTGACCTATAGTCGTACTCGTCTGTCCTCAATTTGGCTATGTAATGGTATAAGAAGAAGGTAAATAAGGAAATTTCGAATGAGTTGGAAGAATCTTGGTTGAGTCCCAAGGACAGATTGTAAACATAGAAATAGACAGATAAACTTTAAACCTGCTGTCATATTCCTTACTCACAGTAACTTTCAGTTTAAAATACGAATATATTCGATGAATATGAAATAATTTTTGACTAACGACTTAAGTCGAGATAAATACAGAAAGCATTATATATCAACTTATATTGAAGTCTAAAATCATTTATATTCGAAATTGTCCATTTATAGTCTGTTAAGACATGACTTCATTTTCTTGAAACTCAAGTTCGGTCTGCATTTACGATACGCTGGTTAGTTGGTTCATGTGGTACTCTGTACCAACGAAACATGGAATGAAAATGTGATGGGTTTCTGATAGTGAAACCACTTTATAAACACGACATTCCCTGGATTGATAAAAAATATTAATCAAGTTTAGTATAGTCAATATAATTTCGAATAGATCAGTCAGATCATTTCAATTAGGGAATCCAAAACCGGTTTCCGGATTCCCGTAAAACCGGTTTCTAGACCAGTTTTTCAAAACCGAAAACCGGTTTTAACTGTTTAACTGCAGATGGTGCATCTGAAACGTAGGGAAAATAACTGGAATCGATCAGCAATTTTGTTTCGCCCACGGAATTCAATTAGCCGTGTTCTGTATCCAAAGTGTTATACCGCGAATACTGTTCATGACAAAGAGGAAACTAATGATAGAGACTCAGTTGATCTCGAAACAAATGAGGAAAATGATTTTTTTGTTAGAAGAGACAGAAACTGATGAACATGATAATTCCCATCTCAAACAAAACTTTGGGGTTTCTTTTGATGGCGATGACAGTCTGGAAGTAGTCATTATATGGAACACTCTCACTTACTACCTTTTATTTTTAATAGTATTTAAGAAATGTTGTTCTTATTTTCAGACGGGCACCGATAAAAAATTACGATATCCTCCAGAAATAA
Organism: Tipula lateralis; assembly: GCA_963932295.1. NCBI lineage: Eukaryota > Metazoa > Arthropoda > Insecta > Diptera > Tipulidae > Tipula > Tipula lateralis. The sequence goes on from OZ010737.1 coordinate 73,472,803, forward strand.
AACAAAATACAAAATTCTCCGAAGGAAGTTACAATTGCTTTCAGAAGTAATATCGATTCTATTGTCTGTTAAGCTAGCAGTTGAATCATTTTCTATTGATTAAATTGCAGGAAGTTTTCACTAGAAATAAGAGTGGCCTTATTTAGTCGAATCAAGGAAAGGCGTACTCAACTATGCACAAAATGCAGAAAAATATTAAACTGAGATATTTCCTAAACTTAATAAGTTCGATCTTTTAATAGTTTTAGTGGCATTGCTTCAAATAACTGAAGTTTTGGTAGACAATATTGATGTAAGCTTACAACGCATAGATGAAGATGAAGAAAAATATTTTACAATAGAAAATAACATTCACGCCCGAAATATAACAACCACTGAAAACCTTAGGCAAATGAACGACCGAGCAATGAAGGGAACTTCACGGCTGTTCAAAATAAAGGGAATGTAAGAGTGACAACACGGTTGCTTCGAGGCCATTATTTAGATTTAGTTTACTTTGCAGGTTTGCACTCACTAATGCAATTTTATCAAAGGACTGCCTGGAGTAATAAGATGGTGAAAAACTCTTTTGCATCCTACCCATATCGGGATTCAAACCCGGTACGAATAAATGTTGATCGCTGTCGAGTTACATGCAACGGATATCGATAAAGCTTGATATGTCGAGTACATATAGCAAGTACATCCTGTCCCGTATTTCTCATTGCACTATACCCAACAATATATCATATCTTAACTTTATTTTGCAATAAGTAAAGTTGTATAAAATTTTCTTTCTAAGTTTTTGACTATGTAAGCTCAAACAATATTTTTTAAAAACTTTTCAAAAAGCACAAAAATATAATCCATTTTCAGGATTTGCATTTTATTTTTTTTTATTAAACAAAAATTATAAATCTACTTACGAACAACAAAATAAATATGGTTTACTGTAAATACTTCTTACGAGTTGTGCCACCCACCTAGAACGAGAAAAACAAGAAGGCAAATTGTTATACAGTTTCATTTGATACTTTGCCAACTCAATAAACGATCAATATTATGGCTGTTGATTATTTACGTACGACGAGTAGACATTTACATGTAATATTATATACTGTTGGTAAATTGAGATAGGAAAATTAATTTTCCACATTTTCCCAAAAAAAAAAAAAAAGTTTTCCCTAGTTTTGTATTTTGCGTTTTCTAATGAATGGGTTTTTGGATAGTAATTTTCCTCAAATGAAGGGATTTATATTGTTATTACCCATAAGCTGATTTGTTATTGTTTTTCCATTTTCACTGTTGAGTTTTGTTTTCACAGTGAAAGTTCAGGTTCATATATAGATTTTTTTGATCTTTCGTTATAAATTGCTTTTCCACAACAACAATAAAACAGAACGGAAAAGTTATTTTTATTACTATATACTCTTTTGTACCTGTATACGCAAACATACTCGTACACAATCGTATATGGGAGTATGGGAGGGAATAAGGTAGTTCGATATATAAATACATTTGGAGTGGCTTTATATGTGATTACAATCAATGGTTTGTGTATTTGGCTCTAAATCTTATATTGTTATCATTGTTTTTAAGTTTGACCGAGTGTGTGCGGTAGAGCACAAATTAATAGTAATTTATAGATTTGTAACATTTTTATGAGATTGTCTACAGACGGTATTACCTCGGTAAAAGAACGGAATTTCAATTAGGCGAATAATTTCATTTTTATAGGATATGTTGTGAGAGAAAGTTGATTCATTATGTTACATTGTGAGGAAGAGGGAAGCCTTACAACAACCGCTAATTTTAAGCGAGTTCTCAGTGGTAGCATGAAGGCCACTTTTGCAACTGTAGAGAAACGTGATGGAACTTACATGAATACAAATCAGATAGCTTTAGAGTTTCTAATGTAATGTAAATCAACTCCCACACCAACTTCCAAGCTTCAGAGATCAAAGACCACCTTGAACATATCTTCATAGCCAGTTTGGCCCTGGGATGCATTCCAAGATCATGGTGAAAAGTCAGGATTGTATTCATCCGGAAGGGTGGAAAGCCTAGATATAACCAGGCAAAAACTTTTCGAGCTTTCAGCCGAGCTTTTCTACTTAAATGCTTAGAGAGCGATTGGTTGATAGGTACTTTAGAGATAATGCACTATTAGCAAATCCCATCATCCAAAAAACACGCAGATCTGTTGCAACAGCACTCCATGCGCGTTTGACATCGCTTCTTGCAGAGCAATGATCTCTGCAGTGGCATGGGGACAACACTTGTTCTGTTCTTTAGTGCTATGCTTAGGCC